>JARFTM010000010.1:0-357190 GCA_030278935.1 Trichoderma polysporum
AACAAAAACAATAATAAAAAAAAAAAAAAAAAAAAAAAAAAAAAAGGACCTCGTAATAGTCCATGGTATGTCGTGAATGATATCGTGATACCTGTCAAAGACAGCTGCTATAATTCCCGTCTCGCGCATACCGCCATTATTCGCTGCCTGCTATTCGTATTACAGACGCCACGCAGGGAGGCCGCCCTTGCTGAAGACTCCAAAAATGGATCAAAGGGCTTCAACAAAAAAAAAAGAAAAAAGTAAGATGGGGTTTGTGGGGCCGTTTTGCGCAGAGCGCCACAGCTGGACGAGTGCGAATGGGCAGAGAGGTTGAGTGCTGACGATGGGGCCGGAAGTACAGGCAGCGCTCAGAGGGAGAGTCTAGTCTGCCGCTTCTGACAGGCGATCCAAAGTCCAAAAAGGGAGTGCTTACGGAGTACGAATCAAAGAAAAAAGAAACATGCTTGTAGCAGAAAATAAATTGTGTATGCAAACTATTGTATCAAGGGCTTACGACGATGTGTGCACTGTGGTTGTGGCTTTGTTTCATCCCGTATAGGGTATTTACATACAAGTACTATCTAGAAGCAGACAGCAAATGCAACAGACAGTATATTGACATGATGGGTTTTCAAGTGGGTTATGGGTATATGGTATATGGGATACAGGGATGAATGAATATTTGCATTGAAAGAGAAGATCTGTACTCACAGTGCCGCGTATCGAACACTTGGCGGCGTCGTTGCCATCGCGATAGTCGTCTCTGGCATGCTTAATGCCAATCTCAGTCCAGTTGCAAGTTTGAGTCTGTGGTGGCAGCCACAAGCCAATGGGAGCGGTTCATGACGGCCTCTCCCCTGCCAAAACCCGCACCCACTCGCCACTCTCCAGAGCACTGTACAGTACGTCGTAGGCTTGGAGAGTAGGCTTGGAGAGTCTTGGTCATGGGGGGCTAATGCAAAAAGAAAAAAGAGAGTTCCGGGAGCAGGTTGTGCGTCACCGCGGTGAGACTCGTGAGAGAGCCGATGGGGACCCTGATAGCGCTTGTCAACTAATGATGTCGCTTGGATAAGAAGCCAGGCACTCGTACATTGGATAGGCAGACGCGCTTGTGCTTGGCGGAGGCGAATGTGTGTCATTTGTCACTGCTCGCGATGGCTGCTGGTGGATGGATGGATGGGGCGTGCAGGACCAAGACCAAGTCCCATGACCCTTTTTTTCGTTCCCAGTTTAGGTCGGTAGTTGGCAATCGTTGCTAGTAGCACATATTGGCATTGATGCTAGCTTCAGTGATTGCGTAGCAGGTCGTGGGCGAGAGGGTGTCTTGCGCATCTAGGACTTTGCTCTGCGATATCGTCATGATGGCAAACGGCTTGATACGAAGCTTAAGCTTGGGGGACACGAGCAGGAGAGATGAGGCTCTTCGGGCGAATGTCTGCACGTCAGCGAGGCTATGGCCGGGGCGATTAACGACGCCGCGATCGGGTGTCGCGATCGGTGCATCAACCCATCGTCGTCTGCATTGTGGCCGTCGTGAACCGGTGGCCTCTTTGCCGAGCAATGACGAGCATCGAGTGAGGCAGTGAAAGGTGAAGATGGCGATGGATTCGCTGGAGCCGACAGCCGGCACGCTCCAGGAGGGTCAGGACGCTGAGGCTGTGGCGCACGCCGGCTGGCGGCCTGTGGCTAGCGAAAGGGTCCGTTAGGGTCCTCTAGGGCCCTTCTTTAGCGAGGAGCCCACAAAAACTGGGCGAGTTCTGGGGGCATGGCAGGCAGCACAGCCCAAGCGGCTGAAATGAAGAGAGCACAGTGAGAAGCAGCCTGGAGTCTAGGGCTCCAAGGCCTAGGTTATAGCGGGCTAGTGGCTTATGACGGGGATGGCGATATGCTGGTGGATGGTGGATGGCCCCGTCCTGTCCCGTCCTGCCCTTGCAGAGGGTCCCGGGGGGAGCACTCGATGTTAGCGGTTTGGCGGTGGCTCTGGTGGATGCGCTACCATGGAGCGCCCAGGTGCGGACCGCAGCCACTGCCTCCCGGCGTCTCCCGCCCATGTAGCAGCTGCCAGATTCATACTGGCTGCCCCTTCGTAGGACTTGAGTTCTGTGGCTGGTCTACTCCGTTCTTCGTACTGTAGTTAGTACTACTGGCTTTCTTCACCCACAATTTCTGAAGAGGCACCGGTCAATCAGTCAATTAGTCAATCGCTTTGCTCCGCTTCAATCGTGCCGATCCCTGAGAGTCGAAGCTACTGCTGATGCGCGATGCAGGTGAGTCGATGCTAATGCTCCAGGCAGACTGCAAATTGCAACCATCAGGTGCAGCTCTAGCTAGTACGACTACAGTCTACGGCCCACGACTAATGCTGCTTGCTGCGAATGCCAAATCATTGCTAGTACGCATTTGCTCGTGCTAATGCTGCTGCTACTGTACGAAATAATACAGGCACAGCTAGAAACTAGATACAGTACTACTGCTAGGCAGAGAGAGAGGCACAGAGAAAGAGAGCGCTCAATGAGTCAATCCCCCCGGCCAGGTCCCGCGATCCGAGACGTGCGTCAGTCAGTGTGTTCTGCATCTTCGGCCTGGACCGCGGTCTTTCGTTGGTCAATGGTTGGTGGAGGCCGCGATGATTTGCTGATTTGCTGATTTGCTGAGTTGCTGCTGCTGCTTTGGCTTTGCCGCTGGGAGCCAGAATCGGCTTCGATGCTGGTAGGGCTAGAACCTGCAGAAAGAGCCGATTGTTGCTCCAACAGCAGCTTCATCAGCCGCCCATGCAAGTCTTGCCTCAAGCTATTCTGAGCTGCTGTTCCTACGTTTCGCTACTGCTGGCCCTCTCTATGGGCCAACAATAACGTGCTGTGTTTCGAATAAGCGCATGCTAGCCACTGGGTGTGCACCAGAATAATGTCGGGAGGCCTTCTGTGCTGCTATTTTCAGCACGGCGTCTTCTTCCAAGAATTGCGCATGTCTGTTTCGAAATTCTGCAGCCTGTAACTAACGGCGCAATGGTTGTCAGCGAAGGGGCAGCTTTTGGCTCCCTCTTGGCGTGTGTGTGTACTCGTCGCTGCAAGATTTCCTAAATGACGGCAGCCTGTACGAAATACAGTATACGCTTTTGCTTGTACCTCGCGTCTCTCTCACTGTGAGCAGCAAGCAAGCGATCCTATCCCTCCCTCCCCCCCGTCGTCATTCCTCTCAATGGTCCATCCCTCTTCTGGCTGGCCGCTCAGGAACTGGAGGACACAAAATCACCGGCCGTGGCTGATGGGGGCTCAGCCGCGCCGCTATTGGACTGGCTCTTGGTGTTGCTGCTGCGCAATTCTCCACATCACGGCGTGGGGACGAACCAGAGGGAGTCATCGGAGAAGCCCATATTGTGCTCGTTAGCGCACAGAAAGATGCCTCACATGCCTCGCCGGACGACGCCTACTCCACTCACCCCATGGCAGGCAGAAAGCGGAAAGGGTGCAGGGGTTGAGGCGTCCAGGACTCTGTCAGAGTGGCCCGAGACTCGATATGGCTGGATATTTGGTATGGAGGGGGCGTGTGAGACAGGTCCAGGACAGCCAAAAACGGCCATGGTCTTTTCTTTGCGCTGCAGCTAAAGGCCCATGCAAGCTCTCAGGGCCCTCTTGTCCTCCCTCAACTCGGTTTGTCTTTATAAGTGCTGCGATGCACCCTCACCTCATTCTCGATCCAGCAGTTCCAGGCAACAATACGCACAGCAACCCCACAAGTTCTTCTTTATACATTGCATTCCAGACAAGGATCAAGCAGCACAGTCAATAGGAAAGCATCGTTTATACAAAAGGCTCTTCATACCCACCCTTCTACGCTTTCTGCTCCTTTCATCCTTACACCAACAACCAACCAACAACAAGATCTACCAGAATCGGTATCGCCTTTGAGCAAAACAGTATAAAAAAAAGAAAAAGCATTATCACAGCCACTTAAGAGAGCTACATCTTCTTCTCTTAGACGCCTTGCCATTGCAAGGACACTTAGTCTCACAGTCACCTCCAACGCAGCGTACGACGCGCACATTCATCCGTCACAACACCGACACAATGTGCACCACCAACGTCTACACCTACGTCTACTCAGACGGCCACAAGGAACAGTCGCGCCAGCCAGTCCTCTGCTCTGCTTCTCGCCATGGCAAAGTCTGCTCCAACAACGTCGTCTTCCAGCACCCCAACCAGTATATCCAGCACGCCGAAGCAGTTCTTGGAACATCTCCAAGCTCTCCCTTCCTCGGCCAGTTCCCGCCCACGCCCACTTACAGCCCGCGATCTGGCACACCAAACTACCGCTCTGGTGACGAGTCCGACCGATCGCGCCGCAGCAGCACATCCAGCTCACGGCGTCGCTCTTCCAGCCTCTACATCAACGGACAGAAGGTCATTGACCTGAACCGCCACGATGGCGGCTCACGGCGCGACCGCATTGTTCTGGTTGAGGGCCCGCCCACCCCGCGAACTCCTCCTACTGCCTTCAACTTCCCAGGATTCGCGCCTCCTTCTCCCAACGCCAGCGCCAATGCCTCTGCCTCTCCTTCCATCTACGGCACCTCTCCTCGCGACTCAGCCTCCAGCTTCTCTCGCCGCCCGGTCATTGTCGACGACCGGCCTCGTGTGGAGCGTGTAGAGCGTGTTGAGCGACCTCGCATCGAGATTGAGGTAGTCGAGGCAGCCCCCCCTTCTTCTCACCGAACCGTCAAACACGATCGTCACTCCTCCACTAGCTCGCGCGACAGCCATGGACGGAGCAGCGCCGAAGATGAAGAGACCATCCGACGCCACCGCGAGCGAGAGGGACGACGAGCCGAGAAGGAGCGCGATGAGGAGGAGGAGCGACAACGCCGCATCCGTCTCCGCATTGCCAAAGCCAATGCCGAGATTAACAAGCGCCCTCCGGTGCCGATGCCGCCTGCTCCACTGCGCGCCTCCTCCTTCAAGTCCACCGCCGCTGTGGTTGGCGCTGACGACTCTGTGAAGAAGCTGTCAGACGGTGTTCGGCGCATGAGCTTCGAGGAGGAGCGCCGAGAGGAAAAGGCCCGCCACCTGGCCCGCAAACAGGAGCGTCGCGAGGAAGAGGAGACCCAGCGCCTTGAAGATGAAGCTCAACGCCAGCGTCTGGCCGAGCGTATGATGCCACGGCGCCGCGCTACTGTTGGCGGCAGCCGCCGCCACCGCGTGGTCTACGATGATGGCGTCGTCTACCGCCTCGAGTAGATGACGACGCCATGGGCTGAATGAAATTCCTATCTTCATCTTTTCTACCTATTCATTTCTTTTGTCTTTGTCACTTCTATACCATTTCCTATCTCTTGCCTTTTCTTTTCTTTTGTATTGTTACGATTTTTTTTTTATGACTTGAGCATATTCCCTGTATTACTTTGAGGTGGAAAACAAAACTGTCTTTTTTAACACTTTTTCAAAAGTAAAAACAAAAAAAAGGGACTTTTGGACTGATAACAGAAAGCATGTGTTTGGCATTTGGGAATTTTGCGAGCGAACAAAGCGATGATTTTTACTATGGAAAACTTTTCTCTTGTATACTATGATTATGATACTTATAATACCCAACAATGAATATCAGTGGCTTTTTTTTTCTGGATGGAACATACAACTGCGCACTTTTCTCTCTCTCTTTTTCTCCTGCTTGTGATGTCGACATGCCCTGGCTGCAGCACCTCTGCACACCCCTTACATTTTGACAGGCAAAGGGTTGCATGGTGACATGAACGAGGTGGGCTAGACGCTATCAGCTTCCCATTCCTCCATGTCTTTGGCCGCCACATTCCCCATATTAGCGACTCGGCATTCAGCATACTACTAGTATGGGGTCCTCCCTTTCTTTTTCTCTCTCTTTTCACAAAGATCAACTATAATTTATACCACTCCTAGCTAGCATAGAGAAATACAAAATTATTTAGCCTGTCTAAACTGGCTCACCTGGACAGAAGCGCAACCCTCTCGGCTCTCCATTCTCTCTTGCTTCTCTCCCATCCGTCCACACACACCTTCTCTTGTGACGAAGGATGCATTTTGCATATGCATCATGCAAGTTCCAAAGACTACTACAAGTACGCATCATGCAGGCTCTTGGGCCCGCGTCGCGTCTTATCGATAAATGTGTAAGTCTGATAGCTGCCACTTAAGTCTAGAGTCCAAGCATGCGGGACCCGAGCTGCCAGTAGGAACACGAGCTGGGACACCATGTCATGGCCGAGATGGATGGGTTGATGCTCGAATCCTGGCTTCATGGACCGAGTCTGGGGTCACGATAGGCTAGAGGGAGAATAAGTGTGAGTGGGTGCAAATATCTGGGACAGGGGAAGGGCAGGGATGAAGAGAGAAGGTGGTGTGAGGACGAGAGGAAAGCTTTGGGGGAGAAATTTGAAATTTGTGTGTGGTTTGGATTGTGGATTTTGGTTGTTTTTTTAATTTATAGGGTATATTGGTATTATGTTATTGCGCTGATGCTGAGCGCTTTTATGTATGAAACTGGAGCCAGAATGCGCGATTATATGCGTCGGGGAAGCGTTTCTGACAGTGAACGGGAAAAAGAGGAAGAAGAAAAAAAACAGGAAAGCAAATCCCAAAAAACGACAGTCGCAATAAAGAAACATCAAGATAAAAAGTGTGCGAAAAATAAATGTTGTGGTTCGCAACAGGGCACAGCAGTTTTTGGTGCGAGTTGTTTCAATAGATACGAGTTTCGGCATCGAACTAAATATGTTCTCGTGATGAACCAATTTTTTTTTTCTCCGTGTCTTTCAGCTTTACCTAACCCACCATCTCAGATTTCTTGTATCTCCTATGTAACAGGTGTTCTTGTTCCTGTCCTGTTCCTCTGCCGCCCTGGCAAAACTGTCCATCCAGCCGGCTTTCTCCACAACAATGGCCATCCATCCATCCAGCCCACTCACACTCAACACGGATCCCACGCTCTGAAGACGAGACGCACTTTACGCACGGAGCACGCACATACCAGAACTCACATACATAATGCAGGCATCCAGTACGCAGTGACAGACCGCGCCCGGCGCATCCAGGAAGCAAGGCACGCCGAGGTTAGTAGTCGAGACGCAGTGGTAAAAGTGGGAAAATACGCACAAGGTGCAGATGCTCCCATGCACACACCTCCCTCCTCTGTCCACAAGTCACCCGGGAGACCACGCGGGAAACTCGGTGTGGAGTCCGGCGGTGGTCGGCCGGTTGTGTTTTTTTTTTTTACTCTGGGGGGAGGGGGGCGAAGGGATGTGATTGGGTAGACTGGGAGAGGGAGGTTGAGAAAATGGACCGGAAGAGGGCGAGATGGAGCTTCGGAAGTGGGAGAGAGAGATGTACATGGGGGATGTTGTTATTTTCAGCTTGGCAAGGGGAGCTGTGGTGGTGAGTTTTGTAAGCTGCTGGGTCTGTAATGGTCAAAGATATAAGCCGTGGTCGTAGAGCTGAGAGCTGTAGTGAAAATGTGGCTTGCTATGGTGAGAGATGATGGCGGGAGTGAGCCGGAGAAGGGTTAGCGTACGCGATGATTGTAAATATAGCAAAAGACTTGACCCAAGAGGGGAGGGGGAGGGGACATATACGGAACATGGCAGGTGATGGTCGAAAGAGAGAAAAATGGGATGCCCACTGAGACAGCTTGTATTTGAAGCTAGGTGTGCGAGAGAGAGAGAGTGGCGTATGGAGGTAAGGTGCCGGCTGTTTGCTAGTAAATTACTTATGCCCGGCTATGGTGGTGGTGGCAACGGTAGCATCGGCCGAGAAAATGGTGTGAATGGATTAAAGAGGCGGTGTGGGCTGATCTTTGTAATAGTTGGGATATATGTCGTTACGAGTAATGTCTGTGGGATATCGGGGCTGGATATGGGATGGGAGTGGAGGAGGTCTGGAGTGAATGTGGCTTGAACGTGCATACGGGAAACCCTCAAGGGAGTGAAGCTTGCGATGTCCTTTGTAAGTGATTTTTGTGATGTATGCATGTTGGAGTGGTCACGAGTATGTTACACGATGCGAATTAGCGAGTTGAGTCATGCTACTTATGTTCTGCATATGTTTCGTGTGGTAGGGGAGTGGTGTTTTTGCGATATGCGTTTGACTGATGGCATTTCATGCTTTATACAGTTTAGCTATTCCAAATGTCTCTTTGGATCGTTCTGTTCTATCCTTGAGTTTAAGTGATGACTATCTGTATTCTTTTATATTTATAAGCTGAATCTGAATCTTCCGTCGCTATGGTACTGACTGCGAACAGCGATAGAATTTGTCGATTTGGATAGAGTGACACTCGTGGGATATCTGCTGTATTAAATACTAATATTGCTTTACTTTATATAGAATATATACAATACTCGTCGAATACGTGCTTTAAATTAATAATATGAAGCTGTCTTTCCATTCTTCATACAGTTAATAATCTTTCGACAAGATAAGTAAGCTCCCTGTGATGTACATTCGTTTAGTCGTGTCCAAATCACATCATTGTTTCACGCACAGAGGCTGATTTAAGAGTACTGGCAATTATACGTATTGTGAGAAGATAGCGGTTCTAATCTCTTCAAGTGGTTGCCCTAGCCACGTAGGGATTCGTATATACGAATGGGTGAGAGCTAGGTATGGATAGGAAGATATTCTGAGGGGCTAAGATATGAAGAACAGGCCGCCACTGGTAGATGTCTGGGAGATCAACATAGATAAAAAGCAATAATGATAATCCACGAAACAGAAATGTTGCCCATAGGGAGAGTAGTAAAGTTCAAGAGAAGGAAAATACACATGCCACCTTATGAAGTTATAATTAGAGCTTGTATACGAACAAAGACGGCAAAAATTGACTATTGAGCGCTTTTTCTTGAGTCTCAGTTTTTCTGCTTGACATTTTAAGACTGTAGATTGGATTCCATATCATTAAAAGCTTGTAACTCTGGAAAATGAGGAGCCTTCTCGCCATTTGAAACTATGTTGGGCCACTTCGTTCATGCATCACCATCAAAACTTTCGAAGCATATTGCAGCAATGCTATAGATCAACAATGAGATCTGCTTATGGATAGATATTAATGATCTCGTATCCATTTATTTAAGCGATGAACACATTCTGATTAGCCGCGCATTCATTTTAAATCTGATTGGATGCAGGCTTCTGAAGGCACTCTGCCTACGTTCGTCGTTTTATGTTGGGCGACCAATTATCATCTGTTTCACAGCATTTTTACTCTCACGCGAGGCCTTCTAATTATTAGCAGTAGACAGACACAAACGCTACTCCTACATATCAGGTCTAGCGGGTTTATTATACCAAATCGAATCTCCATTTTTACACTCACAGCATTTTAAACTCACAAACGCTTTACTGATTAGAAAGCAAAAATATTCCTACGAAATATAGAAAACATGGACAGTTTCAGTCCAAGACGGAGGGTCTGGTTCATCTGGGTGCTTACAAACTGCCGGTACCTATGTAGATGATGTTAGCGGCTCTGGTTGTGGCTCTGCTCGCTTCACATAACGTAGTGGTAACTTTAAACTTGAATGTTGGGTCAATTGTTTTCTCTTTACCGCCCATTATAACCACTGCTAATAAGATGAGCCATGCTGTCATAATAGGCATTCTATTTTTGAAGCATCCTTGCAATGCAGCGGCGATTTCACAACTGCATCAATTTCTTCAGCACATAATAGACCTAAACAATAAACAATTATTTGACTCGTAAGCTTCTTACGAATCATCTCTCTTTGTTCGCTGTAGCCTAGTTTAAGACTCATAACAAAAGCGGAATTAATTTAACAGGGTACGGTACCAGATCCACAATATCAAACCGCTAATAGATCCGACCAGACATTGCGGCGTAAAGCAACTTCTAGATATAATGCAATCAGTTTCGCGCCTCCAAAGCAGACAAGGAGAAGTGTAACAATGGCGAAACCTTTGTCGGCTACCATCAAGGGGCCAAGCGGCCCGTTGAATGTTGTCTTTGGAGAACCAACTCCCGAGCAACGCCTCCCATGCTGCGAAGTCATCGTCGCCGCTTTCGCGCCGTCCCTCCCAGCCTCCGCTTGCCTGGAACATGAGGAGTATCTATCGCAGCACCCGCTGTCTCTCAATCAAGGCACACGTTCTTGGTGCATATATCTAGCAGATGAACCCGGATCTATTCTCGCCTTTTGCAAGACGATACGTCGGCGGTTCCTCGTCCGAGATAGCGAGTCGATGCGCGAAGAGGATGGTTACTGCATCAGCACCGTCGCTACCCATCCCCAGTACAGACGGCTAGGACTTGCGACTCTGCTAATTAAACACGTTGCGGAATGGCTGGATGGACCAGCTGATGCGGCGGCGAGCATGCTGTATACCAGCGTTGGTGACGTACGCGATAGCCTCAAGCTAGCAGGGTCGATCTTATCAAACTGTTTTTTACTGACACTCCTATAGTTCTATGTCGGTCAAGGCTGGCAGATGATGCCCTCGATTATATCGGATATAACGAACATCTCTGATGATTTTCAGTCCGGGGATCGCGCAGGTCTCCCCAGCACCCGTCTCCTAACGAACGAGGAGATCCCAGCGCTGTGCGTGCGTGACGTAGCAGACTTGAAGGAAAGCTTCCAGAAGTCGGCAGTCAGACCAGATGAAGTGCACCTCGCCGTTCTCCCATCGGCCGAAATTATCACCTGGCTGCACTCTTGGGGCGATTTCCTCAGTAACCAGTTCCGTGGTGGTGAAGCGCCCTTTGTGCATGGCGCGATCTGCGAAGCTGCCGACACTTGGATATACTGGCATCACGGCTTCAAGCATCTAGCAATATCGAGAGTGCGGACCCCCCCGGGTGTCGGCCAGGGTTCCCCCGAAGTACTGGCTAGTTTGCTGCTGGATGTTTTGGAGGAAGCCCGCAGGTGGAAGTTCCCCAAGGTTGTCGTCTGGGAACCGAGTCCTGAATTGATTAGTGCGATGGACCTCATTTCGAAGAAGGTTGGCATCGAGGTGGAAACTAAGGCGAGGCCGAACAGCATTACTTCGCTGCGATGGAAGGAATCGGACAAGACAAAGAAGACCACTATTCACCTGAATGAGGAGTACGCGTCGTGTTGAAAGACTCGATCGACTAGAAATCCATCGCATACCCCAAGTATTTAGGATTGAGACTTGTTTAAGCAGTGCGATTATTCGACTCTGTAGCACTGAATCTTGTCCCTAAGTGTCAGCTACAGATCTAGAGAGAATAGGTCGATGTCGAGAGAGGTAGCGTTTCATATTCTAAACAACGACGGCCCCGACAGAGTGTTCACGCTGGTACTTTAAATTTATGGCATTGTACTAGATTATTAGACTATATAATGTGCTCTATTCGCTTCCATTTCCAAGATCCAACGCTCAATTAAAGACCCACAGGCACAATTCACACCATCAAATTCTTAGAGAGGGCTCTGATGCGCGGCCCAAACTTGTAAAAGAGAATCGGGATTGGAATCATAGCAACGCTCACAAACCCCAAGACACTTGACGCCCACGCGACACCAAGGTCATTATACATGTAACTCGCGAATAGAGGGAATCCAGCTGCAAAGAAGGAGCGCACGATGGTATTTGCACCTAACGCGCTATTTGCAATATGTGAATAGACATCTAGAATATATGTCATCGCGGTAACAAAGATACACAGCAAACCGGCACCGATAAAGAGACTGCCAATGATCATTCCAACCACGGGGATGTGAGGAGCAGAGGTCCATCCAAAGATGAATAGCCCGATAGGAAGAAGCACGCTGCCGACCATCATCAGAGGTAGACGCAGTTCAGGCGCCGGTGTCTGCGCAACACCAGAAGGATCTTCAGCCATCTTTTTAAGGCTTGCTTGTTGAGCCAACACAGTGCGTGTCACAATCATGGCAGAGCCCATAAAGACGCCAACCATCATACCCAAGAAGGGAAGAGATGACAGACCGAGTTTCCAGTGGCGTTGGTCGCGGAAGATGATGGGATATGAAGAAAAGACGATGTAGAGAATACCATAGACAAATGCTTGGTAGAGGGTCATGAGGACCAAGATGGGTTCGGTTCCGAGAAGCACTATAATGAACCATATTAGCAAGTCACAAGGTAGTAATATTCCGGTCAGAAAGGAAATCATACCAAAAGGCCGAACTAGATACACGCGGACAAATTTATTCCATCCACCTGTCTCCTTTGGCGCGTTCTGTAGGGTCGGGTTCAGCTTTTGTCTCTTTTGTAAGATGATAGGCGCGTAAGTCTCTGGCAATCCCAAGAAAACTAGGACTGTACATGACCCTCCCATGATACAGCTTAGCCACCCGGTCCATCGCCAGCCAAGATGGCTAGCAGTGATGAAGTTCCCCATCACCGGTGCCAGTAAGGGTCCTCCAAGAACTATGCCAATGACAGTCGCCATGGCGATTGCGCGCTGTTCCGGGTGCCAGATGTCGACTAGGCCACCACCGAAGAGAGCGATGGGTGCTACGCCAGTTACTCCGCAGAAGAATCGGCCTACAAGAATCGTTTGTAAGTTCTTTCCGAGCGCGACGGGGATACAGAAAACGGTGAAGAGCGCCATGCCGGCAATCATGGGCTTTCTCCTTCCAAACTGTTCGGATATGGGGCTCCAAAAAGGTGGTCCAACGGAATAGCCCTGCATTGGGAATATGTCAGTCGAGACATCTCTATTTAGATAGTCTAAAGTTATGAGCTTACAACAACAAAGAGGCTGACTCCTAGAGTGACAACTTCTGAGCCCACGTTAAATTCTTCTCTGATTGCCTGGGCACCGCTGCTGAAGATGCTCGAAGACACTGAGGCCACCAGATTTCCCGCTATCCATATGAACGTAATAAATAGCTTTCTTAAAAGCGACCAGTTTTTGGGATTCGCAGCATCATTGGGATCCTCAAAAGTTAGTGGACTAGGGCTAGCAAGGCTTGGCGTTGGTGTCTCTTCATCGCTGAGTGTGAGACTCCTCAAGGGAGTCCCGTTCTCGATTTCGTCTGCGACCGCCATCGCGACAGCTGCGGTAATGGGCGATTCGTTCAAAGTCAGCCAGAGCAATGTCTCTGAGATCCAAGGCTCCCTTTAAAGAAAGAAGATCCTTTCAATAGTAATCCTTGTTTTTTTCAGCACAAGCGAACGTTGAGGAGATATGTAAGCAGACGCTCATAAAACTGGACTGTGGATTATGGCGCCGCGGAGAAGCATCAACGGCGGGAATAACCACTTTCGGCTGTGTGGCCAGCATAGATACTGTCTCATTGGCCATGTGAAGAATCTCATCGACACTAGGGGGCTCTGACTAGATTACTTGAAGCTATGTAGCCGTTGGTATTTTATTACCGTGAGATTGACGTGAGCAAATGCGTCATCGGTCGCTACGCTCATGGTAAGATGCTATAGAGTATTTTTGATTGACTAATCCCTGGGTTTGTACTGTGTCATGGGAGAGCTATGTGACCGCGGAGCATTAACGGAGCAAAGACTGATCTTGCCGAGGATAACTCGACGTGCTCTCCTCATATCTAGGAATTATCCACGGCAGCGGACAGCGCTGTGCGGAGAAATGCCAAGGCCACCAATGGCTTAGCAGAGATGAAGAGATGAAAGACACTGGACCGGACAAAGGCGGATGAAGGTGGAAAGGCGGACCGAACTCCGAAGACATCGGCCCCACTTCAGCATTTTCCTTGTCGGGCACCTTTCTTAGGGGCTGAAAACTGGGGGTATGTCTCTCCTTGCTAGGAGGCTCTATAAGTTGGGTTTTCTATTAAATAATCTAAACCGATATAAATATGCGATACGCATACATCTACCAGGAGGAAAGCGTATATCTATGTTGATACGGACGAATGAATGCTTCGACCAATAGCAGGTGGATCCGCAAACGGAGACCAAAGCAAGGTGTCGAGCATGTTGACTCGTTGAAAGAATCAATGTGAACCCTGATTAAAATGATTGAATCATAGTGGCGATATAGGAAGCCTCCAGAAAGAGACACAAGCAATCATGTCTTCAAACCTGTCCAGAGGCGCCTGACCTTTTAGCTTCTTTGTCCAGCCTCTTTTGTTCTTTCTCCGCCTCTTTGTCTGCTTGCTTCTGCTCCTTCTTGGCCTGTTCGCGCTCTTTCTTTTCCGCCTTTTTAAACTTCTTCTCCTCGCGTGTTGCGTCTCGAAGACTACTATTAGGTCCCCTTATAAATCGTCCCGGGTGGAACACCGCCAAAATGAGGAGAGCAGCCATCATCGGGAACGCGTCGAGTGAGTAGAAGTAGTATTCGTGGAAGGGGAGTGCGTTGATGGAAGGGTCGAGTCCTTTGGTAAATTCTACCAATCGATACACGATGCGCATCTAATGTGACAACAAGAGTTTTGTTAGTATACTTCAGAGTATTCTCTCCCCTCAAGTTTGAATGGAAGATACGAACAGTAATAAATGCCAGAACGGCATATAGAGCATAGAGTAACCACATGCAGCCCTTTGGATTCTCGACATTGTGATAATAGTTCTCATTTGCTTCATTCAAATTGACTTCTTCTGGCAGCAACTGCCCCTCTGTGAGTTTTATAAAGCGAATGTGGAACGCAATCATGAGGACCAAAAAGATGAGGATGAAAACTTCTTGAAGCCCAATACCCCCTTCATAGACATGTAGTCCTATACTTTGGATAGAAGCCGAAGAACTGGGGGAGACCATGATGCCACCTGTCGCCTGGACCACGAAAGAGAAAAAATCTGCCAGAACAAAGAGTTTTGAAATGTGAGAGGCTTTGACGAAGGAAACTTTTCTATCAGGCATGAATACATGGACCATTCGTGCAAACGTCATGTAGACAAAAGCATTTATCCAAAGTGGCGCCAGTAGAAAGAGGATTTGCCAAACTGTGGCGTACGAAACGTTTTGCTGATCGTGTGCGCCAAGAGTGTGTAGGATAAATGCTACTGTTTCCCAAGTAGCACCCATGATCAAAACCCAGGAGTAACCCTGCAATATAAGTAAGAATGCTTTTAAAAAAGCGTGCTATGTGAATAAATAGAACATTAGAGACTGCTCACCTTTTTGAACAAAATTGCCTCGATAAGGTGAATGAGGGTGAGCACGCCAAAGAGGACGGCCACTACCACAGCAGGAATAAATTCTGGAATTGCATTGTAGGAAGAATTGCAGGCGTCTAATGGCACTTCGCCGTATTTGCCGGGAACTGCAGTGGTACAGGATGGCGAAGCACTGTTAGTAGTGCTTGTTGAAGCCACATGGGTGGTTGTGGTCGCCATTAGGTTTCGTGACGAGAGGATTATAACCAATGTGAGTAATACGAATTGAAGATCAACAGTTTGTCTACATTGCTGGGTCTTGAAGCGAGATATAAAGGGCTTTATTGACGATATACATCCATTTTTCCACTATGGAAGCGCCTCACGGAATTACGTTGACACCTGACCGCAAGAAGTCACTAGCATGAATCCCTTACCATATTCTGCAATGAATTTTCAGTTTCTATTATTAGTCACCAGTACTGGCCCGAACAGAGTTGTGATAGTTTGCTCCTATTGTTGAAGCCGTAACCGAGCTAAGCTCTCAAGCGGGCCGCTTCGGTTACGCGATTGGTGAGAAGAGACTGGGTACACGCGGCAAATGCCAACTCAGCCTCGTATCCTCCCATTTACAATGACGCACGTACCCCGTGTTGGGAAAAAACGGCTGACTGGTGCTTAATGTCTTGCATCTGCCAGCATTGTTATCAAAAGCTTAGCCTTTTAGGTGCCGTTGCAGCCTCATTAATAAGCATAACTACGGGAGAAACATCGCAGAAGCCAATTCATGCAGATGATATCGTGATCAGGAAAGCGAGGGCAAAACAACAATGAAAAGATAGGGTCTAGCTATGCAAATTAGATTCCGATAGCGTAACTAATGCTGAAAATGTGAAATGCCTGATCAAACGGCCCATAGAAGAGAAGCTCTGGCAGAGCATAGGTCGTTTCATTCATATTGATGCGCAGCTATTTTGTGGCATCACAATCCTTTACGGCAATAGACTTCCCAAAATGTAAAACTCCGACAACTAGACCCGCATCCTCCTGTCCCTGAACCAATGACACATAAATGGGTCCAGGCGAGACGCTATTGCCTGTACACGTACTCCTTAGGCGCATCAGATGTGGCGCGGCGTAGGATTGATGAATGCATTAGAGTGGGATCGTAGTGCTGATATATGTACAAATGCATAGGATTGTGCGTTTTAGTGTGGCGGATTTTAAGAGGATGCAGAGAGTTCAAAGCGGCGCCAGAAAAAAAAGAAAAAATTGTCCCCAATTGAAAGTTGATATATTATGTGCTACTTGATATCACATCGGCTTCGTTTAAACAACGTAACAAAAGCGTCTGCTATCATCTGCCACCAAATAATCTATATACCTATTCACTAGAAGTACTGATAGTCGGTTGTAACAGGTAAATAATGTTATACAATGTGAACGTCGAATAAGTAAATGCTTTCACGGCCATTGGCCAGCCACCCGAGTGCTAAGCCTGATATAGGAACACCAAGTCACACGGATGGCTAGCAGTAGGATTTGACGCCAGGATCGCGTTGGCAGAGCATTAGTGCTGCTCTAGGTGTATGTGCTGGCTGTATTACCTACCTTAATCAAGACTATTTGAACATGATAAGATATCTTGGAGTCGACACACCAGGAATGAATCAAAGTAAATTGATATCAACTAAGGATATAAACACAAGCAGCCGCCTCAGGGTAGCCTAGCTGGAGGCCTCATCAACTGCCGACCGACTTGGTTTTATTGGTGAATCGGAAGTAGCCCCTTGTTCCTGCAATACAAATGTGCTGCTAAAATTGATCACGCCAACGAGGCAGTGCTAGAAACATTGCGGAACAATCTCACAATTCCGAGGTGAAAAGATAGTTAGTAAAGCGTATTATAGCAATGAAACACATCGATATGACAGTTAGGTATCATGTAATACGACGCTGCCTAACTTAGCCCTGCAGCAGGAATCGCTTATTTCAGAATCCTTCGTGCCACGCTACGTCTTCATGGTCTCTCTATTCTGTTTAATTTGCTAGCTTTTATTCTAGTACTAAAGTACAATTATATCTACTGGTCGTAAGTAAGGGTGATTGTGATTTCACCCTTCGTTCGAACAAAACCATTCGAGAATTTCACGGTAGTTGCTTGAGCCCGTTCTACATGCTTAACTGCAATAGGATCGAATGAGCTCACAACGAGAATACTTTATGGGTGGGCTAACAGTTTGGCTGATTTGATGCTAAGTGGACTATTTGAACCTCTGGTTATATTCCAACGATTCATTCTAGCCATATGTTGCAACATGTTAAACACAATTCAATAGAACTATCCATTAAACCACTTTCTGCAGCTAGCAATGTTCCCTAAAGCTAGGTCCTTAAAAGAACATTCTGTCGAGGGCATGGATATAATCTGGAAACTGAAGCTCAGTGCCATATTGTACAAATTGCCTATCATGTCAAATATCACCCGTTGCTACCAATCAAGTTGTTGGCAAACTGAAACTAGACAAAAAGAGCATCAATCTGGCTAGTAGTGGAGGTCCTTGTCTTTACGCTCAGCATCATAACTGATTCATAGTCTCGCGAATCGCAGTCCAGCCTTCGGATCATGCATTTTATTTTAGTCTACCTAATATTTACTCTTCACATGAGCAAACATCTGTTCCGATTTTCGACTCAAGGCTTCTCGTATGCTATCTTGTGAGATAGATACAAATAGACACAGTGAGAGTGGTCGCATATCGGCTGAAGTAAAATATTCAGGAATAATACCTGTCTTGCCCAAGGATCACATCATCTAGGCCAGCCTAAAAAGCTCTTTCATCGGAGAAGATGATCACAGTATCGAGATCAAGCAACACTCATCGTCTCTCTCTACTATTATACATGCATACCTATGTCCAAATCCTGGATAATTAACGCCCATTGCGCCAGGCTAGCAAATTCAATCTAGCAACAATACATTCAATTCGCCTCATCTTACATATAGCCAGTGAGATGCGCCTAATATCGCCTGAAGTAGCTCACGCCAGTTAGCTATCATACAGCACCGCCGCTGCTGTGGCGAGGGCGCTTGCGAACACTGCCAGTAGAAGGGTGCATCTTTTCGTTGCGCTCTCTTTTGAGCTTGTCGTCCAACACCCGTGCTACACACTGTTAGTTTCGTCTTCTTCTCGCGAACGGTATGAGTAAATAAATGCCAGGCACATACTCAAAATATCGAAACCAAACTGTGGGAATTCCAAACAGAGCGTCTTGAATTCGTCTTCCGCTTCAGACCGTAATGTATGGGACCTTGTAGCCCAAAAGTTGGCCACGGGCGCACGAATCGTCGTGTCGTCCACCGATGTGTTGGCATAAATGTACCGCGCATACTCGATCTCGCCTTTGACTGTAGAGTTAATACAGTAGATCTTCGATGAAGATAGCGTCTGGAGAGCAGAGACACCCCATTTTTGGGCCAAAGTATATATCCTTGCGTGTTTGAGGAGCTGAATGCCTGAATCGTCGACGGCTGGGATAGTGGGATCGGTTTCGAGAGTTCGCTGGCCCGGAAGCTTGCGGGGGAAATATTCGTCTGTGTAGAGGAACTCGAGGAAGCAGCCGACCGCATCGAGGTCTTCGTCTGGGAGCTCGATTTGACGAGGCTGGAGATTTCTTTTAGCTTATTCGGTGACTCCAAAGTCAACGCATCATAAAAGAAGAAAGCCATACGCTGCCGTCTTCGGTAAACGCTTTGCAAATCTCTTCGAAGTACGGGCTTCGAATGAGGAAGGCCTGGTGCGCCGTAAGAATTGTAGGCTCATCCTTGCCAACCAGGAGAGTGATGACAGGGCTCATCAGGTGGTTGGCAAAGGTCTTGCGTTCTTCCTCCTCCTCTGCAGGATCTGCCTCCGCGTCCACGTCTTCCGCTGTGCGTATTTCTGCTAGTAGAGCTTGTTCGCTGCTCTCCGCTGGATTTTCCACCACTGCGATCTGGGTGGAATTGTCGCCTTCCATTTCGACGTCGTTTTGCGTGCTGGCAATGTCCTCGTGGACTTTATCGCCCTCGTCGGACGGCATTTTGGACGCAACAGTGCTGGAAACGGGTGGAATTGAGACTCAAGAAATTCAAATTCGCACCAAGTATGCAAATTCTAACCGTTGGAGCACAAAATCCTCGTCTAGAAGCGGCAGCCCGGTCGCAATGAAGCTGCAGAGTCGTAAAGAACGTTGACAGTTGTGTCGCGTCGCGTTGCAGCTCTATCGCACGGGTACATGCAACACTGTGGGCTTCAATATGCAATGGGAAGTACCAAGTACATGTACTCTCTGCATGCGGAGCCAAAGTAGGTAAATACATACTGTGTGGGATATTGATAGCACGGTATATTTGACCGCAATTATTCACAGGTACAGCAGAGAATGCAAGTTTCTGTCGAAAAAGCGAATCCCGTTATAGATAAAATGGGCATATTAAAACCCCCAGCTCAAAGCTGACAAAGCTGAAAGGTTCCTTAGCCAGAATCTCAGACAAATTGGTTTTCACAAAAGTCATCGATGACTTCGCGTCTTCATACAGTGCGGCCTGGAATATATATATTCATCTTCTAGCAATCTGAAAATCGGAGGGCAAATCAATCTGGAAGCTCATCTGGAAGCTCAAGCCTCGAATTTTACCACAATCCCCGGCAGCAGCTCAATGAATGACGGACTGCCAACGCTTCCCTGGAAAGCCAGCTTAATCTTTGGCCCGCTTTCTGAGGCTACGCCTAGAGTATGCCGTGCTTGCGCCGAAGCATTTGGAGAGCTGAACAACCACTCTTTTTCGCCTGACGCCGGACTGTTGACGTTGTGAATAGCGTCGTAGACGCTCTGCAGAGATGACAGCTGCTCTTCAGGCACGTTGAGGCGCACCCGTGAAACGCCACGAGCACCTGAGGGATGCTGCGTTTGTGCCTTGTCCTGCTCATAAGGCACCCTGTTGCTTCGCGGCGTTCTGTCTAAACACCAAAAGGGCAAATGACCAGGCTCTGGCTCTGTACCATTGGCACTCTTGGGAGCTCCAATGGCCCACTTCAAAACAACTCCATCTGGCCTTGTCCTGCCTCCCGGGACGGGGTCCTTGTATGTCAACCCTGCGTTTGCGTCCTTCACCCTTTGCTGGACAGCCCCAAAGTCGCTCTCTTGAGGCAGAGTGTAAGCCCAGTCAACGATGGTGTTCTCCCGCTGGCGTCCCCATCTGTGCTTTGCCCGCTCTTCAGGGCTAATGCCATCGGCGAATGCAATGAGCTCTATGTAAACACCGTCTTCGAAAAGGATCAGCTTGTTAAATGTCGCACCTCCTGCATGAGTCCCTCCAGGGCTAACAGTGAATGAATCTGTGAGGCTGTTTGGAAGTTCCAGCAGGTCACTGGCGGAGACGAGGATCACGATATGATCCAAGGTAGGCTGCGGTGTATTTGACAGTTCAGACATGATGGCAGCTGTCAAGACAGTTGATCTGATAACAATTTAACAGTGTATTTGATGGAAAGTTCAAAGTCTCATTCAGCCCTCTTGTTCCATTTTGTTCAAGAGGACGAGCTCTTAGGTAATTCGTTTACCTGTGATATATAAGCCGGTTATGACGCCATGCGGGGCAGTTAATCACTCTTCGCCATTGATGGTGTCGTTTTCCATCTAAATGTGAAATGGACATCCTGTGGAGCCGACATCGGGTATCTCCCCTCCGAATTAGGTAGAAAGATTTGACCAATATATGCGAGAATACGGATTCACTTTTTGGGCGATTATGGGGAACAGAAATTAGGCCAGCCAGCGGTTATGCTACAGGCCAAAATTGCTTTTCGCTATATTCGCCTACCCTGTAGCAGCGATCAGCCCACCCGGGACATTTGTCTATCTTCTTTCTGTCTACATAGTGGGAAGAGTAGGTTTCTTGTTTAAACAAAATTAATAAATTGGAGATTAAAACATTTACAATTCCAATGACGTGTCTGAACCATCAATGCGATAGCATGTTACTCTATAAAGATTTGAATCGATTTATAGTTCTCAAGTCATTCGTTCTATAGTGTGAATGGTTCCTGGAAAAAGTTGATGGATTGAGTAGACGTATTAAAATATCCTAACTCCTCTATTCAATTGTGGCTTATTGATGGAATTGAATAGTGTATCCCCTCCTCTGGCTGCAACACAATAGGAAGTAACTCTACGTATGATATCAAAGCGGATGTCTTGGTCTATCTCCATCGACGTTTTATGACTGATAAGACGGATCTGATTCCGGAACCAATCTTATCTCTCTACCAAATCGAAGATCTCAATCTACTCAATACTGAGATGTAGATTCTGCCAGATCTCACTTAGGCATCGAGTCATCTATCATAAGATAGGCAACATGATCAGAAGTGGGGCAGTGTTTAGGTCAATTAAATGCCATGAGCGTGGCTGAGACAGCGGGAGATCGGCAATGGTGCGTCGGATATGGAGCACTGCGTGCCAGGCTTGTTATCACTTCTTCGCAAAGACTGGACTTGGGGTTGAATATAAGTTCATGATACAAGCCACGGTAAACTTCACTTGTTTGCTCAGATTTATGTCGCATTCAGTGAGCCTTACACTCTGCTAGGATATTACAGATTGTTATTAGTAATACAGAGGACATGGAGCTCGTATTCTGGTCGGAATCCTTCTGATCTGTTGGCTCTCCACCCCCTAGCTTGGCTTCAATCGACGGAAATTCCTTTTGTCGGCATTACTCAAATCGCCAAGAAAGAAACATTCCGATCGGTACTCGATTCACTCTCATTTTCAAAATTAGGCAGCGGCAAAGCAGGGGTTTTCTTTTGTTCAAAAGCTGGTCGAAGAATTGCTGCATTACCGTCTGGGCAGGCTTGGCAGGTACAGACACAAAAGTACAACATTGCACCTCGCACCTCGGATCAATATTAATCAGGCCATGCATGACAAGAGACATCGCCAGATATCTTGCAGCTCTCCTCATCAAGAACGATCAACCTTGCTCCTTTTTGCTAGGGTGCCTGGAATTATCAGCCACACATTTCTCTCTTTTGCCCGACGACGCCCAGCTGCGGTTTATACGGGCTACGTTACGGGAATTAATGTGGATTGCGCTACAGAACATGTATGCTAGGCACCCGCGGAAGACGAACTTTGGTCTAACAGCTCGACAGCATCATTAACTAGCTTTGTCAAATTGCCGTCGCATAATCACATGTGGCTCGGCTTGCTCTTTTTCCAACAGTTGGATGCTATTACTCACTCGTTACCAGGCTTCTCTGGTGTGGGTGACATTGATTCGTCGGGATAATTCGAGAGCATGGATTCCCCGCGCTGCCTCCCATGTTGGTTGATGAGGCTAGCCAAATCCACATTCCGGATGTAACACCCTGTTTAACGCACCACAGGCCTTCCTATTAGAGGCCTAGCACTGGACCATTGCCGGGGTCTAGGTGGTTACGCGCAGCCAGTGAATCTGTAGTTGGGTATCCAACCACCTTGATCAAACCTGGCATGGCTTGCGGGCTTGAGGATGCTAGCAGCCCAATAGCTCCTCTGTTCCTGGCGGCGAACTGACCGGCCGAGGCTCAGTCGATAGGGTCTGAGTGATTCGATCTGGCATCTGATTCCAACGGTCATCAGAAGCTCTCTCCCTCCGACGCATCGACATTGATTGCTATCTGATGATAGGCTTCAAGATTTCTTTTTAAAAATGGTTTGTTTGGTCTCTCGGCATCATCCGAGCTGGCGTATATGCTGATCACTCCATAACAGGAACAAAGTAACCTGTGTATTAACGATCGACAATATTATATGGATAGCATCTACAGGGAGCCATATCTAGAGACAGAGGCAAGCGATGAAACTGGGCCACTAAGCATACTATGCTGATGCGGAGTCATTTTCCATGACCATATTCGCGGTAATTATTGCCAGCCGTGTAGGTGCTAACCGATTGCCAATTGGGAACCATACCCGCTCGAATGGACTCCAGAGGCAAGTGGATATGCGAAGGGAATATTCCCGAAGCGTGGTGATGATTAAGCCAGTTATGCCTCTCCTCTAAGCCGAGACAACAATTCAGGGCAGCTACGAGCGCAGCTACGACAGCTCATGTCAGGCGTTTAACCTTGAAAGCTTCCCAAAATCCAGCTTGAAACTGGTGGATTGTTCATCGTCAGTACTCCGTATAATCGCATACGAGATATTTGGTCATAGCTTGGTACGAGTGTCAGCCCAATTGACGCCCATTGGTGTCTTGCATGTTTTCGGACCATCGGTTGGCTCGCTCCCCGCAATGCCATGCTGGATCGCAGCTGAGTGCGAGAGCCAAGAAATCCCAAGGGCAGTCGAGTCGTCATAACAGAGTGTGGATGGCAAGGATTCGCTCCTCAGCGGCCCCCCTTCCTCGACCGGGCTCCACCTCACCGTCCTGCTTGATGCTACATTCGGACCATCGCCGTCTCAGGTGGACCAATGATACAAACGCACAACCCATCCTTCGTTGTTTTTAGCTGATCATCGTGCAGAACAACCTGTGCCAGCTGCAGGTTTTTAAAATTAAATACGAGGCTGCTACTGTTAGTATGCTCTCGGTCATGAGATTTTATTAGGGATAACTGTTTGGAGAGTGGTATTGGGCACTCCTGGCCTACATCGTTCAGCGGAACTATGACGGACTTGGAAATGTGTAAGTGGGAGAGTAAGTAAATATTGGGATCCTTCATCTAGCACAGGTATTGCCCCAGACCTCTACGCTGGGACCGCGCCTATATATCTATCTGCTCAGCATCCCTTCTCCTCACACTGGCTGATCGCCTCTCCAAGTGCTTCCAGGCTTGCCTTGGGTTCAATCGCTGTACTTGATATCCCTGAGCTCTCTTGGGCTCGCCTTGAAGTTTGCCAGGCTTCAATTGGTCTTCAACACCCAATACTCAGCATCCAACAATGAGGCAAAACGTGGGTACCGTGGGCCTCCTGGCTCTTGCCCGAATCGTTGCCGGCACACACTGTGATAGCTCCACGCCTTGTCAAGCCAGTGTTGATGCTGTGGCCTCTTGTGCTTCGGCTTGTATATCGTCTGCTGCCGTCACTCAAGCGGCCTGTGCCACAGCGGACTACCAATGCCAATGTGACAAATCAGATATCATTCAAGAAGCCGCCGTTAATTGCGTTGTGGGCGCTTGCGGTAATGATGCGTCCGTATAAATCTACATCCAGTTACCGTTGAGATTGGTGGTGTTAACAACTATGGCACTATAGGCTGAACGTTTTGAACGAAGTCTCTGCATTGTGTTCTTGCGTTACCGCCAATCCTACTACACCCTGCTCTACAAGCACAACATTGGCAACTACCACAGCTCAACCTTCATCTTCTCCCTGCACGACAGAGGTGCCGCCAACGACTGCTCCCACCACCACGGCACCACCAACAACGGCACCACCGACCACTGCTCCTCCAACCACTGTACCACCTCCTACCACAACCCCTGGCTGTGATGCCTCTTCTCCCTGCCAGGCCAGTGCTGATGCTGTTTCTGCTTGTGCGAAGCCATGCATTGAATCTGCTGCCGTGACTCAGGCTAGCTGTGCCATATCTGACTACCAGTGCCAGTGCACTCAGAACAACGTTATCCAGAATGCAGCCATTAACTGCGTTCTCGGCAACTGCGGGGCAGGCGCACTCGGTGTGCTCCCCCAGGTCAGCTCTCTGTGTGATTGTGTCACAGCCCATCCAACAACCCCTTGCACAGGAGCTCCTACAACAACTGGGCCTGCTACCACAACTGAGCCTCCATCCACCACAGAGGAATGTTCAACAACCATGGAGCCTCCCACTTCTGAACCTCCCACTTCTGAGCCTCCTACCTCTGAGCCTCCCACTACTACAGAGTCTTCTACTTCCACGGAGGAATGTTCAACAACCTCTGAGCCAGTCACCACAGAGCCACCCTCAACGACAACTGGACCGATCACCACGGCACCTCCAACCACAACCCCTGGCTGCGATGCTTCTTCTCCCTGCCAGGCCAGTGCCGATGCTGTTTCTGCTTGCGCGAAGCCGTGTATCGAATCTGCTGCCGTGACTCAGGCTAGCTGTGCCATATCTGACTACCAGTGCCAGTGCACTCAGAACAACGTTATCCAGAACGCAGCCATTAACTGTGTTTTAAGTAACTGTGGACAGGGCGCTCTAGGAGTTCTCCCTCAAGTCTCCTCTCTCTGCGACTGTGTCACAGCCCATCCAACGACGGCTTGCCCGCCTGCCACCACCACTGGGCCTCCTCCTACCACCACTGGGCCTCCTGCCACTACCGGGAATCCCACCTCGTCCATCGAGTCCTCTTCAGCTCCCCCTGAAACCACCTCCGCCCCTGCTACGACCACAGGCCCAAACACGACATGCGCCCCGGGAACTACTACCGACTGCGGCCCCATTGCCAGCACGGCCGTTCCGTCTTGCGCTCAGGCTTGCTTCTCGAGCGCAGCTCCGAAGATTTCATGTGGTGTCCATGACTATGCTTGCCAATGCCAACCTGCAGCTCAGCAGTCCTTGACCCAGCTTCTTGTTCCTTGCGTCGCTACCGCTTGCCCTGCGGCATCGCTTGAGGCCGTCATCGCTGGTGCTTCATCAGGTAAGACACAAGCTTATTATTAGCATCTTATTGACTCGCCATGCTGACCTTGTCTTTCCAGTATGCGCTTGTGCCACGGCACCCCCTAGCCCTGGTAACTGTGCAACCTCAGGACCTGCCACCACTACGGGCCCTGGAGAAACTGGTTCGCAGACTACAGGACCCAGCGGATCGCAACCCACAGGCGGATCTACCACTGTACCGCCGCCCACGACTACGGGGCCTGGTACATCGGGCTCCGTATCTAACTGTCAGCCGGTGCCCGTCCAAACCTGTGATTCTGTGGCAAGCTCAGCAGTCCCTGCGTGTGCTCAGGCATGCTTCACATCCGCTGCTCCAGGTGTTGGCTGTGACGTCCACGATTATGGCTGCCAGTGTAAGCCTGCAGCACAAGCCAGCTTGACCCAGTTGCTCGTTCCGTGCGTAGCAACAGCTTGCCCTGCAGCTTCTCTACAAGCCGTTATCACTGGAGCTAGTTCAGTATGTGCTTGCGCCAGTGCTTCACCTACTCTTATTGCCCCTGGCACATGTGCGACGGGTCATCCTTCTGGCTCATCTGGTGGTGGCTCTGGTGGCTCCGGGGGTCCTACGAGCACTAGTGGCAGCGGATCTCCAACCACGACAGGTGGAGGTGGAGGAGGTGGTGCCAGCCCTACTTGCAACTCAGAAACTCCAGACTGTGGTGCCGTTGCTAGCACAGCCGTTCCCTCTTGCGCTCAAGCTTGCTTCACGAGTGCCGCGCCCGTCATCTCTTGCGATGTGACCGACTATGCCTGCCAGTGCAAGCCTGCAGCTCAAGCCAGCTTGACTCAGCTCCTCGTTCCATGTGTGGCAACAGCCTGCCCTGCAGCTTCACTACAGGCCGTCATTACTGGAGCCTCTTCAGGTAAGATTTCAATCTAAATTGCTAGATATCCCTTCTGTAATAACTATCATACTAACCCATCTTACTTCTAGTGTGTGCTTGTGCTACAGGCTCAACAGGCTCCAGCTGTGGTGGTGGTAGCGGTGGTGGAGGCGGCGGCGGCGGCGGCGGTTCCGGCTCTCCTACGGGCGGCAATGGAAGCCAGCCAACTGGCCAGCCTACCGGAGGCAACGGTGGCGGCGAGCCGTCTGGAGGCAATGGAAGTGGTCAACCTTCCGGTGGCAACGGCGGCAGCGAGCCATCTGGAGGAAGCAGCGGAGAGCCTACTAGCGGATCTGGCTCAGAGCCAACCGGTGGAGAGGGTGGAAGCGGTGGTAGCGGTGGAGGGAACGGCGGCGGAAGCCAGTCCACTCCTCCCACTGGTCCTCCCACCATACCTCCCAGCGCAGGTTCTCGGTTGGAGATGAGCCTCATCGCCGGTGTCTTTGCAGTTGGCTGGGCGATTGCCGTTGTGCTATAATCTAATGTGGAGTATATGATGTATATGATATAAACCGCCGAGGCTATTGATGGGATGTATGTGCCTTAATTTAGCTCAGACTACCTGACGAGATTAATTTAGAGGTAGACAATTGAGCGGAGAAGTAATTCTTTACGAGACGATGTAAGAGGGCGTATATAGTGCAAGTCGCCTCTCTGACTATTGCGCGCCTGTTGTGTATGAATAAACTGACATGGGAAGAAACAGTTGGAAGTTGGCCTGCGTTCTTACTTCAAGCTACCTAGCTTCGGGGAAGAAAACGAATAATCCTGCAGTCACCTTTGAATGAACACGTTCGGTTAGTTCATTATGGATCATCCTTTGTAAAATGCATTGTTCAAACCTCCGAACCCTTTACTCCACGAATTTAAATACCAAGGCAAATAGAGAAGAGAGAGCCTGAGACTGAATCATACTACACAATTCATTACTAAGTAGTGTAAGGCTCTTGAAGAGGCCAAATGCAGGCCCCTCTCTCTCTTACTTCTTAAGGTGGTAGGCAGCGATATAGCTGGTAAAGTATAAACTTAGGCGTCTTTTTAGTTTGGTACTAGGTAGTATCTCTCGATATGTTCAGCTACCTAGATGAATAATAGAAGAAATAAAATAATCACCAATATAGCTCGCAATACATCTATCCTGTGTATGCGTGGGTAACACCGCTAACTGGTTGGTTATGTGCCTGCATTTGTGGGATAGATTTGGGGCTTGTGGCTGCGTTAGAAGTACCCCACCGAAAATTCTCATGTGGAGCCGATCTCAACCTCAGCATTTCACAATAGCGGCCTGTCTCAATTCTTACCCACTACCTCATCTTTGAAGTTGAGGAGATAAAAATTAAACATGACTTTACAGCAGTCGCTACAGTCCCCTGAGCAGATGGAACTCGCAGCCAAGCGAACGGCTCACGTCGAGCAGTTGGCATATTGGCTGGCTCAAAACAGCACCATCTATAACATTTTCTTGTCCGGTATAAAAGTCACGTCCGTTGTCGTAGGCAGCGTCACAAGCCGTCTTACTCTCACGCCTGCACACCTCAATTCCAAAGGAGGCCTTCATGGTGCGGTCTCAGCGGCATTCATAGACTTCACGACAGGGCTGGCTATTGCATCATGGGACCTGAGGGAAAAGACGGGCGCGAGCGTGGACATGCACATCAGCTACTTGAGTAGCGCAGCGGGAGCAGGAGATGTTGTTGAGATTGTGGCAACGGCGGAGAAAGTCGGGGGATCAATGGCGTTTGTGACAATTTTGATCCAGAAGGTTGAAGTCGTGGATGGAGAGGAGAAGAGGACGATTGTGACGAAGGGGCATCACACCAAGTTTGTGAGGCAGAGCGCGAAGCCGAAGGAGAACGGGGAGGTGAAGAATTAGATGGAAGATTATATCCAAGAGGAGTTTTGATGATGGAATATTCGAGATTGTGATGATATATTACAGGGTGTATTGATAGATCTATAGATAGAAACAAGACGTGCCTTTAAGATGATACTCGTACGAGGCGATCTAGCCCCGGCACTTACAGGCGGGTTAATCTATAGCCGAAGGGTAATCTAGCGAATAACTTTCGACCACTTGCATCCGCTTGTCGCTGGAAAGGCGCAAATCTTCTTTATTGACTCATACCGAACTTTGGGTGGAACTCGATGAGCCCCGCTGGCTTGAAGAAAGCGGATTCCGACATCGCAAGGGCGGGCGCTAGACTGTGGAGAACGGAATGGGGATTCTAGAAAACATGTTAGTATTAACGGCATTAAAATGAGAGTCTTGGATGAAATGTCGTTATTATTTGTCCTCGTTACTCCCGGCAAAGGCATTGTTATTTCTTATTATTTACGGATTCAATTGATGAAAGAAGAGCTGGAGCCATGAGTGCAACTGAAACGGCTGTTGCAGTGGAATATGAACTGTCGTCACGGCATTCACAAAGTCGCTATGAGTTAACCGTACGAGACGAGGAGGTCGAAAGAGGGCTCTCCCAAATCGAACTATCGCAGCTATACTCACGAAACCACAATGAGACCATTGATGGGCCGGAAGCAATTGAAACTGTTGCGCAGGAGCTAAAACCCGTTGATCGCGGTCGTGATGCGTGGAGTACTCTTCTCGGCGCATTTGCTTTCGATGCATTGTTTTGGGGTAATTTCTGTTGTTCAACAACTTCTTAAATAGCTCTCTGACCAGTGAATAGGCTTTCCAGGCTGCTACGGAGTTTTCCAGAGATACTACTCCGATGTGCCCGAGTTTCAGAACGACCTTGTCCGGATACCCGTCGTCGGAGTCCTATCCAAGGCATTTTACTACTTCGGATCTCCCTTCTCAGCAATGCTAGCCAGGAAATTCCCCAATTATCGGCGTCATCAGATTTACCTCGGTTGGGTCTTGAGCATAGCTGGCCTCTTGTCTGCTTCTTTTGCATCGTCTGTCAACGGACTCATCGCCACGCAGGGAGCACTCTACGGACTCGGCTTCGTGCTCATCTCAATGCCCCAAGTGAGCATGGTGAATGAATGGTGGGTTGCACGGAAGGGTATGGCATTTGGGCTCATCTCTGCGTCGTCGGGTGCCACAGGATCTGTCCTGCCTTTCATCATTGATGCCCTTCTCAGACGATATGGATATAAAGTCACATTGCGGGCTTGCGCAGTAGCCATGTTCGTGCTGACTGCGCCACTACTTCCGCTTTTCAAGGCTAGATTACCGGCCTCAGACCAGGCCAATCTTGCAAGAATTAACTGGAGTTTTTTGAAGCACCCTCTCTTTTGGATATACGGCTCTGCGGTCCTGATTCAAGGAGTTGGCTTCTTCTTCCCCGTCGTGTTCTTGCCCTCTTACGCCTCCATCTTTAATATTTCTTCCAGCAATGGTGCACTGCTGGTAGCTCTAATGTCCATTTCGCAAGTTCTCGGACAATTCGCATTTGGCTACCTCTCAGACAAAAGTCTTCCAGTGAGCCTGTTAATGACCATATGCTGTGTTGTGGCAGCGACTGCGTCTTTCACGTTTTGGGGCTTGGCAAAGTCACTGCCGCTTTTAGCCGTATTTAGTTTCATTTACGGCTTCTTTGCTTTCGGATTTGGGACTATGCGTGTGGCGATGGGTCGTGCGGTCAGCGACGATCCATCCACTGTGTTTGCTACTTATGCAATATTCGTCTTTTTGATGGGCGTGGGCAATATCATGGTTGGACCTCTGAGCGCAGAGTTGATGGCGCCGAGGGAGGTTGTTCCAGAGCAATTTGCGGGCAACAAGTATGAAACCATGGTCATTTTAACGGGAGTGACATCTTTCTTTGCTGCTTTCATCGTTTTGGGCTGGCATGGCTATAAAGGACTGCTAAAGTGGGCCTGATAGACGCCGGATAACTTGACTGATATATGACGGAGTTTGGAGTATAAATTGGTATCGGGAAGAGAGATCAGTAGAATGTTAAATGACAAGCCAGGTATACGGTCTTGAGTTATGAAGAAACGGCAAATTAGAAATTGAGAATGTGCTAGAAAGCGCTCTGACATCTCCGTATGTCTTGACAGATTTTGATCGTAAATGGAGTTCCCTGAGACAGTTCACTTGATCCAACTTTGGCTTCCGCCTGTGAAAAAATTATATCCTGTATTCATCGTCTAGCAGCCACTTCAGATGGTGCGTTGTACCAGTAGGACTCTGTTGAATAGATCCAGTTTAATCGCTTTTGTATACCCATCAAATCTAAAGCCTCTTCAGGGCAGACGTGGCGCAGAAAAGGATGGAAAGAAAGGAAACAGAATGGGTCAGCTGGAAGTCGAAAGATCTCCTATTATTGATGGCTATACCAGATAACGTCAAGGCAGTCAAGAGATGGATATTTTTTATTTTCACACAGTCAATTGAATCATTACTAGAGATCCCTTCTCTTAATTTTTGAGCCTTATAGAACCAATGCAGTACTACTTCAGGAAAAAATCATCCCTCTTAAGCACCTCCTGCGCGGCATGATGAAGAACCAGAGGTGGAGTTTGCTCTTGTCAAACCCGTACCCAATTTGGCAAGCTATATGACCTGAAATAGCTTGATGTATTGATTGTTGTAGACGTTTGTAACAGGCAAAAGATCTCAAAGAAGGGAACAAAGCCGGTATAGTTGAGTCACCACTTGTCATCGTTAGAGAGTAACAAAATATAGCAGAGTAACATCCGGCATGTATCACGGGTAATACCGAAGAGGAGGCGTTCAGATAGAATACGCTAGCAGGTTAGCAGGCACATGCCGTAAACCCTCGCAAAATTAGCCTGTAGACTTCTCTGCAAAACCCCCCATTTATTACTGCGATAGGAAGTATGTCATTTATTTTTACAATAGGAAGTATGTTAGATAATCTCACAGCAAGAAGTATGTTAATTTTTTGTCAAACTAGATAGGCCCACTGGCCAATTTTGCGAGGGAATACGGTACTGGAATTCATCTGCACGTTGGTGTCAATGGCTTCTTTTATTCAAGTACTCCGCAGTCTACTGCTATTAGTAACATCAAATCACGACAGCGCGCCTATGAAGGTGCAAGTGTGGGTTATTAATATTAAATTCTGCTCAGACACCATAGTAGTCCGTTATGGAATCAATTCTAAGGTCCCATCTGATCTAGTCCGAAGTCCTGCCTCTAATAGAATTGTGTTTTTTTTTTTTTTTTTTTTTTCCTCCTCGCGATTCCTTATCCTTGCAGTGTCACTTTTGGTATAGCAATTGACGCCCTTTGACCGGTGGAACCATCATGAGATCATTCGAGCGAAGATGGTTGGACGGGAGCTCTAATAGCGGCTGTTCAATAAAGCGGGGGGTTGAGAGGGGTCAGACTCTTGGTATGCGGAGGATGTATAAGAAGACCGAGCCTCAAAATTTCAAATGTAAAATCGCAGTAGCTTTACTTTGCAAATGGACAAGAATACAGAAACTTGAGTTTAATTATTCATATAAGCTTATTACTAGTGCAGCCACACAACATGGCGACGAATTCTAGTAGTCCGCCCGTCTTTGTCACGGTCTCGGCCCTGGATGCTGGCTACCTCTCTCTGCCAGAGCACATGTTTGTGACAGACGCCGACCCAGAGAAGAAGAATACTGTTCCCTCTCTGTCTTTCCTCATCCGCCACCCATCACCAGATGGCAGCCTCGCCAATCTCGTTTTCGACCTGGGCGTCAGACGCGACTTGAACTACTCACCCGCGCAGAAGAAAGCTCTCGACACTTGGAGCCCGTTGTTTACCGATACCGACTGCGCCCAGAGTCTTCGGAATGGAGTCTCTGGTGCAGTCGGAGCAAATAGCGGCGTACTTTTGGATCCAACCAAGGACATTGACTACATAATTATAAGTCACGCTCATTTTGATCATACTGGAATGCCATCGGATTTCCCCACAGCAACATTCACTGTGGGGTCCGGAACCCTGGACCTATTTAAGAATGGTGCCGGCCCGCGGTGTTCCGCAGATTTCTTCAACGACGATGAGCTACCTGCTCTCCGTACCGTTGAGTTCCCCCCAGTGTCTCGCACAGGCACTTATGGAAACGAGCCATATGCCCCAAAGCATACGCCGGTGCCGTCAAACAGCCAAGCTAAGCCACCAGCTACTGCTGCTTCATGGTCTTGGAAGCCTCTTGGTGACTTTCCTAATACCTTAGACTACTTTGGTGACGGCAGTGTCTATGTCATTGACACACCTGGCCACATATATGGGCACGTGAATTTGCTCGCTCGTCTTAGTGAACAAAGATGGGTTTATCTCGCTGCAGACTGCTGTCACGACAGGCGGTTGATTTCCGGAGAAAAGAATATTGGAACGTATAGCGATGGACACGGGGGACTGAGAAGCATTCATGTTGATACAGGAGAGGCTCGACAGAGTTTGAATAGGGTAGTGGGCTTTGTGAAGAATCAGGGAGCCGAGGGGCACCAGGTGGAAATTGTTCTTGCTCATGATCCCGTATGGCGGAAAGAGAATACGCATGCGTGTTGGCCGGGTAAAATGTAGTAACAAGCAGTGTTGTCAATTCGTCACTACTTTTAGTACTATTAAAAGCCCTGTTTGGCTGCAAAAGATTGAGGCTTGTTGTATACGTTACAGCCTATACTCCGTAGTCATTCATATAAAAAGTATATTAGAGTAAAGCACTGTCAGAAATAACCCTTATAATTACAAGTAGATAATAATGCAGTGAATCCGTGAAGTAGTATCCCTAAGTTTTGTAATTGCTAGCTGGCTTATTCTTTTGCCAAGTGTATTGGATTCAATTTTTATTTTCATTTTCCAAGCGCAGGCACTTGAAATCCATCGATATTACTGCGTGATTTAAGTAACCAATAAGGATATAACTATTTAATTAAAAGAGGCCGAAAAGGGAAAATCGTGCATTCGATACTACGGTAAAGCTGCATTTTAGATTAAATATTGCTGTAGATAAGACAAATCAGGCTGGGCAAAGCCAGAGGCTCGCATCAACTACCTGTGTTAGGCTTAGCCAATTATATTTCGCAGCCTTCAAAAACCTGTTTTACTTTTATATTGTTGGATTTACCAGGACTAAAGTTGAACCCGGGTTTCAAACGTGCTTTCTAAGGTCCTAGAAGAACGCCACGATGCTCTGTATTAAGTATAGATTGCTAAGATGGTATAAGCAGTGCTGATTTTATTTACCAACAGTTGTTACATGAACTTGATAATAACGACGCTAATCTATACAAATAACATTAATTCTATACAAGTAGCTAATATTAAGAATATAATAATTATTAAATAATTAATAAATTAAGGTACTTAATCCAAAGTTATGAAAAGCTTGTGGAATATATATTGCAATGTATTGTTCTGCTAATGTAAATTGCTGCAGTCTCCCTTCATCGACATTGAGAAACCCATGCGTCAGCCGCTTTGGGTCAGAACCATGATGTACCTTAGCATTAGCTTCCTATTTCCTGGTAAACAACCTGGCATCCTTAAACAAGGGGGTGGGTGAGGGAGGGGGGGAGCTGAGGCGGACATGTCGGGATTAGCTGAACAGACAAGGCGTTGACCAAACATATTTCTGTGTACTTCGTATGGCATATAGATTTATATTTCCCCATTTAATACCTCGAAAGTATGTCTGTAAACTCATCTCCTGCCCTGTGAACCTTTTCTAAACAACAGTCGCTATACTTGCAAGATATCCACGATGAGACTTTCGAACATTCTTTTAATGTTAACCACGGCTGCAGCAAATGCCGAGCGTCCAGCCGACGTATCAATATGCGACTACTACACCAAGGCTCTTCTCGGTAAAGAAAACACGCCGGAGAATCAACTCTTCCTACTTACTCTTCTCGTTAACACCGTGATTCTTGGAAATTGTAAGTCATATTTTGATGTTATCTCCATCTAAATTGTCGGCGTTCGCTATATCTAACTCAACGTTCCCTCGTAGACACAACCCCCAATGTTGGTATCGTAGTGCCCGGCATCCTTGCTCCAGCAGAAGTCGATGGCAAAGCAGTCAATCTTATGCCTTACTTCAGTGGCGAGCTAGCCTCCACCAACAGAGGCGATTGTCAAGGAACAGCGGTCAACTTCTTCGATGGTGGCGGTCCGGCGCCTCTCTTGCAGAATAAGCCCGCCGACGATGAGACTTCAAACCAATAGTGCGTATTCATGCAATGGCTACACAGCAGTCATATTGAGACAAAGGAAATATATACTAATCGATACATTCAAGCTTCATTATCACCCACCTCTACCAATATTTTGGCTCTCTCATCAACTGCTCCCAACAAGGATCGCCTGCCTTTCCTTGCTATGCTGGCGGAGCATCAATGTACCAAGTCCACAAATTCATGGGCCTCAACTACGTTCAGAACAAATACTTCATCGACCAACATGTAGTCGCTGCGCAATCCTTGGGTATGTCCGCTGCAGACGCCGAGATCATTGGCAACCGCCTCTATGATGTATTCGCCATTCGCTGCGCAGCGCCCACTACAGTAATTAAGCCTCAAGGGCCGCTACAGCAGTCAACTTGCCTTACAAGTGATTGCCCTGTGGCAGAGAACGCAGAATGTGACCTCTATGGGCCAGTGACGCAGCCGTCGCCCGCAGTTACTTCAACAGCGGCCTCGACTGAACGGAGGTACGAAGAGGAATGCAGTCAAGATGAGTGCCAACGTTGGGAGTTGTGAAGCGCTTGGATGTCATGATGTGATTGCTACAGCCGGTGCGGTCACTTTTATTGTTTATACCTTGTTGGATAGAAGTTACGCCAGGGTATAATGCATCATATTAATCAACATAGGCCAGAAAAGTTGCGATTTTTATAACATGTACGTAAGGTCGTGTGTATAATAAGCATATATTAAAGAGTATCATTTTACTCACCTATAGTTAAGTGATATTACATATGTAGATAGGATATTGGTGTCACGGTTCCGGATTGACCGCTTGTTTGTGTTATTGTAATATTTTAAACGGTGTACAACATTCCCCAAGCACCTCCGCAGAGGAAGCTGCGAGGATACCCCCCCAACGATATAAGTCGAAGCAATACGACCAAATTTCTAGACAGATACAGGGACATCAGAGCGTTAAAAGGGAAATGCAGACTGGAGAAAAGGAATCGACTGTGACCGCTGGTTAACCAGGCCAAGAGCCATGGATTTCGCCTGGGCAGCCAATTCACGCCAAGTAATTGTTGATACGCCCATTTCATACTCAGAATGGCTAATTTCGTCGTCACAGAAAGAAAGTAAGCGAAATCAAATAAAAACAAAACAAAAATACGAGATACTCGCAAGTTCTACACAATATTATAACCTTCCTTGAAAACCCACATTCTCTCAATAACCTAAATCTTCACTGCTGACTTTACCTCTGTTAACGGTTAGTTCTTCGCGTAATTCCAACCCTCAACTTCATCGCTCTCGAGAAAGATAGCCAACCCGTAGCGCAGAATCTGCCCCCGTTACTGCTTGCATGGCCGCCGGAAAGCCTGTGGAACAGCCCGAGAGCCCGTGCTACGATCTGAAAAGCCTGTTGGTATCTCAGCAAGAGCTATACCCCTCTTTACTCAAAAGGAACTGGAATCCGGAAATCCTACTAAGGTGGGTAGATGAATTGGGGCACCGCTAATGTACAAGATTCCACATTCGGTAACCGCTCTATTCTATATACAGTATAGCAGAATAGTATTCGCTATCGAAGGGGTTACACGTTCTAGTACCCGATACCCTAAGTCCGACGGAAAATAGCAGGAATCTGTGTTGCGTACAGGCTAGAGTACTACTGAGTATTGCTAGAGATTTGGATCAAATACCCTGATACAACACACCAACCTAGCAATCATGTACTACGGTAGGGACTACGATAGTGACTACGGTAGCTGCAGACTTCCTATGAGGTGATTGCTATGAGGATAAATCGAGGAAGATTTTTCGCGCAATAAGGAACGAAGACGAGAAATAAAATAAAATCTTGAATTAGATTTTCTCCTTAAAGGCGGAAAACGGCCCAATACATAATACAGATAAAGATGCGCATATCAACTTCCTACTCAGGTTCGGTCGCATATTAGGCATAGCACCTCCCTATATCCATCCATCAACACTTGTTATAGTTACTTTGTGCAACTGATGGCTGAGAATATCATCGACTTGTGTGTAGTGATAGCCAAAGTCTTATGCGCTTTTAAGGTTGCCAAGTACGAGTCTGCTAATACAACTACATCCCATCTCCCTTTTAGAGGAAAGTTACTAATTTTTGAACAAGAGACTGGTTCAGAAGACGATATGACTTTGTTTATCAAAATTCATTGTCTCCTTCATCTCCCCTTTCGCCTAACAGCGGACTTTTAGGACAAGAGTTGCCGACAATGCGTCTTCTGTTTGCAACTTGGCCTTTTCTTCTTCTTTTTTCTTTAGTGATGACCAGTTAAAATCGTTGCTTCGCTATTGACCCTAGCTAATTTCCTTTTTGCTCAGTGGCAACTTTCAGAGATATACAGCCTTGCCATCTGCTGATCTAGCATGGCCTTGACGGAGTATTATCACGGCCTGCACAATCGAGTTAATAAGGCCGGGTTAGGAAAGGCCGGCTAGACTATTCATAGAGGAGTTACTCCATTCTCTCTTATCAGAACCAGGCAAGTCGCCTTCATGAAATGGACTCTTGGCTGTCGCGGGCTAGATCAAATGATTATGTGCCTACTTTCACGCTGTTGTCATAATAACTGACGGTAGAGCTGGTTGAGCTAGTGCTGAGGCGTTGGTTTGGCTATATATGTCTTTCTCCCTCTAGCAAACTAGCCAATGAGCGTTACTAGGCACCTGGTAAGCATTAATTGGCTTCACGGCTCTTGGGTGACACTCTTTTCCGCTCAGTGATCCTTCTCGACGGTAACGACGCAGTACCGCCAACGAAGAAAAAATTTACCAGTAGGACTCTTCAAAACAATAACATATAACACTTAAGAATCATCTATTCGGAATCCACATCAACATGGCAACCAGTTTAGCTTAGTGCTCAGATTCCTCTCTATCTACTATCAATTCTACAGCTTCCTATTCATATATATCAAGTAATGGATATGACCCTTCCCATCATACCACAAAACTAGCATCTATCCCGTGATTAAAAGCGTGACAGCTTCTTGAAAGAACCTTTTTTGCTGCCAGGTCACAAATTGTATAGAAGATAACGTGATTCCTTTCTTTCTATTGAAAGAATGGAGGGCAAATATAGTCGTCATTGTTGCTACCTAGGTTGAAACTAAAAGCTAAGATGATTGTTTAGTGCCCTACCTTTGCATATATCACTCCTCTTGTGTAATCCATTGAAACATCACCGTACTAAGTTTATAAGGTGAGGAGACAAGAACGCAGGGACAGGCCGTTTCTCTGGGAAGTACCCTTTGGAGAAAATACAATTACCCACCTCTTGGCCCCGATGGGTTACCAGGGCTTTCACAGATCAACCACTGACGCTAACCTCTACAGGAAACTCCCTCTGGAAAGAGGATCACAAGATTGGCATGAACCTAGTTTATTTTATCCATGTTGTTTCACCCTTGTGTGAATACGAGTTACGTTGACCTTATGAGCCCCACCGATTCGAGCAAAGGGATGTAAGACGGGAGACTTGCGTCTACGTATATGCGTGATCTCAATAGATACCGCTACAAGCGTCTCATTGCCATTGATGTAAACTCTCCGAGGATCATCTAACGACGTAGGCCCTTATATAATAATCAACCGTTGGTTACGCCCGCAAGACTACCCGCGGGGAACTTGCTCCACCGCAGAAGTGAAATGTCATTTCTTGCGGGTCACTAGTACTGCCAGTAGCCAAGGCTACGTAACGCCGGAGACTTGGCTCTCTGGGATGACCGGCCGCTCGGGAGCATCATTGGTCTATCTGGGCAACAAAGACTTGGCATTGGCTAAGATCGGTGCGTTTTCTTGGCAGCTGCAGGGTCAAGCTATCTATGTACTAGCCACATGGAATCTCTTGGCTTAGGGACGGCAACTTCAACACGTAGGGCTGGTGGAGCCTCAATTGGCCATGGAACCGATTGCTTTGACTGAGAGCTATTGCAACTTCTTTGCAGCGCTGAATGGGATAAAAAGAAACATGATAAACAAGAGCGTTCTGTTGTTTCAATGGTGGAAAGCACGATAGGAGTGTCAAAGCGCTATGACGGCAGCGTTGTTCTCTTTGTTTAAGGACAGCTACTTCTTCAACAATAAAACACTTTTGATCTTTTTAAAGACGATTATGATGTATATAGCACAGCAAAGTGAAGTGTTCTGCGTTGGGCTTTGCATACATATACGACGCCACCACTACGGTGCAGTTACGTCGATCTGTTGAGATGCTATTATTTAGCATAGAAATGGAGGAAACTTGTTTGCATAGCAAAAACCTGCCATGCCAACAATCCCATCGGAAAGAAATAGGCTACGAGGGGGTGTGGCGGCGTCAGGGGCTTCTAGAGCCCGTCAAACTAGATGTGCCACTCGGGAGCCTCGCTCACCGCGGCTGCTAACGAGTCAGCTCGGTTCCAGCAGCAGTAGCAGCAATGCTGCAAGAGGTGGCATCGCAAGAAGAGTGATAATACATCGACCAAAGAAACAGCCGGCAACGCCATCGCCAGCAGCGGTTGAAGACCATTACTGGCCAACTGTCCGTCAGTATATCAAGAACGGAGGACATGCAGGAACAAACAATGTGCGGGTCAAAGTCGTCTGCCCAATTTGCCGCGACGAGCTGCCCGTGCGAGGCCTCAATCCAAGCGACGAACTACTGCAGCACGAAGGGGGCGTGCTGATAGGCTGTGGTCACATCTTTTGCCGGAGCTGCCTCACACGAACGTTTCATGCCCAAGGCGGAGGAACACTCAAACGATCATGCCCCGTCTGTCGAGCGGAAATGGAATGCCGGAGATGCGGAGACCCGTGTCGTGTCATCGATATACCAAAAGCTTACGACATGGTCGACGGCCTTAACGAGCTGCCCATGACGGTGCCCCAAGGCGGAAACCAGCCAGCTAACTGTGTCCGCTGCAACGCACGCGAATGGTTGATGGAGCAGGTGAAAGACGGGCCGCACGGCCTGGAGGTGCAAATGCAAAACGACCCGATAGAGGCGGGATTCCGGCGGCTGATGTATGATATGATGGACCAGATGGAGGACGACCGTATGCCGACGGGACTGGTCGAGGTGGAGCAGCAGCTGCTGGGCCTGTTCCAGCGGAGGTTCATGCAGCTGTGGAGAGGCAGAGAGCGATATATCAAGCAGTATGTGACTAATCAGTTAATGGAGGAGCGGAGAGACTCGTGGCAGTGAGGCCAGCTGGTAGCTTTGTGGCTGCGATCTCGGCGAACGAGTGGGCTGGGCTGGGCGAAGTGAGTGAGATGAGTGAGAGCTTTGGAGCTTATGCTGGCTGATAAAGAAGACGTGGAGGACTTGGGTTAGAAAGAGGAAAGGGGGAGAGATCGAAGAGCAGTATAATGGCGTTTAGGGGATGTAGACGAGGAGACCGTTGGGAGGAAGCTGTGCCGGCGTTATGCAAGGACGGGAGGATTGATTGATTGATGTCTTGTGTGATGTTTCTGATATGGAGAAGTCGTTTTTGGTTGGGGAGAGAGACGGAAGAACAATGGGCCAGGGCCAAGAGGGTGTACAGGTACATGGGTCAGGTGTAATGGCGAGGGTCAGATAGGACTTACGAAGTGTTAGGCGGCATTGTGTGTTTTTAGTGACAGGAGGTAGTAGTACTTGTTACGGGATAGTGTATGGACGAGCTGCGTAGGTCATTAATACTCGTACGCCGGCTTATAGGCCTACCATGTGGCCAGTATTCAGATGCCTTACTATTTAGTGCCTTAATACTGTTGAGGTAAGGTATCTACTGGAATAGTTCTACATCTGCTCCATATAAAGCACCGCCTGTTATTAACATGTGTCTGTACTTATTCCCTCTAGACATCTAACAGGGGCCCATGAGAACGATGACGATGAGCTGGCTTTGAAGCCCCATACTGGCTGTTATCATTTGATTCGTGCAGTACTTGATGCAGCACAGTACGTACAATACAGGAGAGGAGCTAGGTACAGGTATGAAATCATCCGCAGTGTATGGAGTATGTACTGGTAATGTGAGGAGTGACAGATGGTCACCGAAAGGGCAGCCAAATCCATGTAATAATCAAAATCAGTGACGGCTGATGCAGGCTTCCTGGAAAGGCAATGGGCGGAATCCGAGTAACGGGACTTAGCCCAAGGGTGGCGCCCGATATTCCCAGGACAAGGGCAAGGAAGAGGATGAGGATGGAAGAGGCCTAGAGGGGAATCCAGTTTGGGTTCAAGCTCAAAGCAGGGCTCTCCACCCACTTGTTTTTTTTTTTTTTCTTCCTGCTCGTTTACGAAGTATCACTATTAGCGCTACCTAGGCTTACCATTTCCTTTCTTGGGACTGACTGAGCAGTGCTTGAACGAGAGACGATACGAGCTCACAAGTACGACTATACTTGCACCTATTTGCGCCGGTTCGAATACTTTTGTACCTTACTTAATAGAGAGGTAAGGTAACCTACCTAGATGAGCTATAGGACAGGCACTGAAGTCCCTCCAGAGTAGCATCCTGATCCATATCATCAGCACTCCGTGCTCCGTATATTCGTCACATGGAAGCAGAATAATTGAGCCGCGCAACTGCTGCAACTGCTGGAATGGGCCGCTTAGCGGCTTGATGGGCGCCCACTGCGGAGCTGCTCGGCACCTACCAGCCGGAAGCTGCCCCTAGAAGCCCCAGCAGGCACAGTTGATCCGACCCGAGTCTGGCGCTGATGCCCTCAGCAGCGTTTCAACTTTGCATCACCCACAGTGCGTATTACGAAGTGATACTGTCATCCATACGATGATACTTGTACGTACGAAGTACCTTAAACCTAAGGTACTGTACTGTATAGAGGTAAGGTACTGAACCTAGGTAGGTAAGGTACTAACGTATAGGCTCCTTAGCAGCGATTGACGATGCATGTCGCAGATAACATCCATTCAGCTGGGGGGGTTTTGCTTGTCTCGGGAACGCTGCAAGAGATATTGTAATTTTAAGCAGAGACAATTTCACAACCGGTTATCTGATCAATACTAGGTACAATGAATCATAATGAAAGCTAAGAAGTGCAAAGTGTAGAACAAGTGCAATACAGATGCTGCTACTAGGTACCACAAGTATAGTACTAGTAGTACCTGTAGCACACACAGCGTCAAATTGATGACAACATGACTAGACCCTCTATTCTCAACTATCTTGTCCACCGCCTCCTCGCACTGTGTCCCTATTAGTGCCGCTTCCATCGGCAACCTCTCGCCGAAAACCGTCGCTGCCTCTTTTGGGGGGGGCCACTGGGCTGGGGGGCTGGCTTAGGGGGTTTTGGGGGGCTTCTCCCAAGTCTACGGGGGGGCTCAGGCTCGCTGGAGCGCTCGTCCACAGGCCCTGCGACGCTCGCTGGACGCCGCCAGTGGAGCGCTGGCCGCACACCCCCCAAACGCGGCGCCCGCCTGCCATTGGCTCAGCAGCTGGGCCTACTCGGATGATACGGCCGGAAGGGCCCGCAAGGCGACCGTCGCTCACACAGATGCCAGATGCTCAGATGCCGATTTTCCGTGGTCAACCAACGCTCTCCAAGGAGGTTCTGCAAGGCGGGGAACCAGGGAAGAGGCAGAAACCTGAGAGATCAAATGGCCGTTTCGTCCAGCGCGAAGCCCATGCCAGCAAGCGCCTTTCGTCCCGACTGCTGAGCCCGGCGTCGTTCGTTGCCATTCTTTGTCCTTTATCCTGCCTGGCCCGCCGCCTCTCTTTTTGTCTCAGTCTTGCAGCCTCTCTGTGCTCCTGAACCCCGAAAAGTCCAGCTCCCAATCCAGCGCAGCGCAGCTTCTGAAGGCCCTGACCTGTTAGCGCTCTCTATTTCTGCGTTCCGGTCGCTTGTGCTGCCCTCTAAAACCGTCGCCCTTTTTGCCGCTTCGAAATTCGCCTTGCCACCTCCGCGATACGAGCGAAACAACGTTCCCTCTCCCGTCGACCGAGCCGACATAAAAAAAATCCAAAAAAAAAAATCCAAGGCGCGCGCGCATACACAGGGGAGACTCTGGAAAAGAAGAAGAAGAAACGAGTGCGCATACAAGGCATGACCATGGCTTGAGGCTGCCATCGTGTTGAGGACAGCGCATCATTCCCCGAAATCGCATCCTCATCGCAAACCAAACCCGTCCAACCTCCAACCGGGAACTTCACCAAAGCGCCAAGCTTGGCCAAGCAATCGCGGCTTGGCGATATCGATTGCACCGTTTTCTTGGACCACCACCTGCGTTGTTGCAGGTTGACGAAGAGGCACCTCAAACTTACATACATACACACATATATACTTTTCTTCTTGAAGGTATATTGTAGTCAGACTATAGACGAAGCTGCGCACAGCATCGACGAATCATCATGGCCACCACTCCTCCGCCCATGGCCCCCGTGCCTATCCTCGAGCAGCTCTGCGTCACCACCGCCATCATCGGCCTGCTGGCCATTGGCGGCAAAACCATCGACTCGCTCTACGAGATGAACACCAGCCCCGGTCGAGACACTGTCATTCTCAACAAGGCGCTTCAGGAGGTTAAACAATGCCGCTCCTCCGTGCACATCCTGTACAAGAACTTTTCCCTGCTCGAGGCCGGCCAGCTGCCCTACCCTGACCGAGCAACCTGGATCAGCATTGACGACCTGATCGCGACGCTTACTGATAGTGTCCTGGCCATCTCTGACTTGCAAGAGGCCATCGAGCCCATTGAGAGGTGTGAGAGCTTGTCCACGCGCATTGCTTGCTGCACACAACATTCCGAGAGACTGTCAAGTTTGTCAGCCAGGATACGGTGGCATAATCTATCCATGAACATGATGATGACCATCCTAAAGTGGTAAGCAGTCCCTCCAGCCCGCGGGCGCGTAATGTGCATGGGGCCAATATTTCCTCCGGTGCTATTTTTATTCCTATTTCAGGCTAATGCGGAATCAATCTTCCCAGTCCCGGCGAGCAAGATGCACAGAATAGCAGGCTTGGCCTTGAGCGACGAATGACCAGGCTGCTCTCCTCCAACAGCGACCTCTCCCTCCGCATGCGCCGACTGAGGGACACTTTCGGCGCTCGATCCATGGCCCGACGCGCAATTCCAAATTATGCGCCCGTAGCCCAGAATGCGCCGCGGCTACCCGCGGACCGCACATCCTCAGCCTCGTCCATCTCTGAAGCGTCAGCGTCAACGTCCACCTCGGGACAGTCAGGGCAGCAACCGACAGTTGAAACCGATGCTGCTCCTCAGCCTCGCCTCTGGTCCATCTTCTCCGGCTACAACTTGGCCGATATTCCCGTCCTATCCATGATCCCTCTCCCCGTCCTAACCCTCGAACTCCGTGACAACGAATTTTACACCTTTGATTTTGCCCAGCGAGTAAGCCATGACCTCGTTGAGCTTATGCAGCTCGACCCAGGGCAGCAGGGCACCAGCAAGATGCTGCGTGTCATTCTCTCCAAGCCGGTAGTAGCCTTGCCACCAGGCACCGCCGGCATGAACACAACCCCTAATACCGCCACCGTCGAGCTAGAAGCTCCAGTTATCCCCCCCACAAGCACGACTCCCTCCGAAGAGCCCATGCGGTTAAAGAAGATGATCAAGTTCAAGAATCCGCTCAAGCACCGAATCCGAAGAAAGAAGCTCAAATGACTGTCCTGGATGAGCTGTTTCGGCTCCCAGGAGTCAGCAACGCTCAGGGAGAAGATACAGTAAATGCTGCAATATGCGTATACATTCGATACACATCTACTTACCTACCTACAATCTATATACCGAAAATTAAACACCGCACAGTATGACGGTTTTTTCAAGGAAGGATAGGGAACATCTTTTTTTTTTTTACTTATTACTATTATTTCGAGGCATACCAGCTTGTTTTGTGTATGGCCTCCCCCTCTTAGTTTGTCCATGTTACATATTTATTTATCCTTGTTCTTTATTTTTTTATTACTATAGCCACATATTTGGAAATAAAGCGAACGGCGTCATGGGAAAAACGCATACCGAGGGAGATATTGGACATTGATTTTTTATCCTATATATGCATATATATATATATATATATTTATACCTGTATTACCTTTGCTTTTCCCCTTTTCTGAACTTGATCTCTTTGGGCTACCTATTGTGAACTAGAATGGGATGTGTTGGAGAGGACCTTGTTTGTGGCATACTCCGTTTCTTAATTTCAAATTTCAAAATTCAAATCCGCAAAAGATACTCCGTAGTGTACAGCTAGAGAATGACAAATTATAGTAGATATTGATTGTTTTGATGTCGTGATTAATTCCTCTTTTGGCGCTGGCATCCTTGTAGCCAAGACGCCAATACTACTTGGCTATCTATATGCAGTTACACTCCAGTTGAGATAGCCAAGAGAGAAAATACTACCAATCACATACGAATGATGTATCATATCCTTGGAGTCTAGAATAAATGACCCAAAGCCATCAACATATGCATATTGATACACCACATTTGTGCAGTACAGAGTTATTATGGTACTCAATTAGTTCTTAGGTATGCCCAAAATTATACGACTTGTCTAACCAAAATACATTATCCATATCTCCCATGCCAATTGTCTATCCCCCCTCAAAACATAGTCGCACATGCATAAATTACGCGCAAATGACACAAAACATCCGCTTACATGATCAGCTTGGGACCGTGGTGCTTGGTCGTCTGGCTGTATGAGCTAACCGTCGTCTCTTTCTCACGCTTGGGGAATCCGTCAAATGAGAGGGCGTAGGTGGCAGCGGAGTGAGCAATAAGCTACGTACCATGGTTAGCAGATGTAAACCCCAAAATTAAACAAAGAAGATAGAGGAGCTTACCTTGGTGTTCACCTCCCATGCAGTGTGGTTCAGGTTGCCTAAGTCATCGCACAGCTGATGGTAGCATGGGTCGAGCCACTCTCCGGCGCGGCCACCAAACATTTCCTCCTCCTCCTTTGTCTTCACAGCCTCAGCACCAGTGGCAATTCCACCAGCAGGAATTCCGGCGCGGATAAAGCCGTCATAGTCGCTACGACCGTCAAAGGGAACTGTCAAAATGGTTAGCCGCCAATAATAATAATAATAAATAGAGCCTAAGATGCCAATGGAAAACATACTGAACGTGTAGTTGAGGCCCTTTGACTTGTACCAGTCGACGTAGAGGTCTCGAAGTTCCTCAGAGCCAACAGGGCTTTCTGCGTTGGTGGCATTGTAAATCTGGTAGGCAAAGTTGGGGCTGGCCACTACATAAAACAGTTAGTAGCTGCCTCCTTGTTGCCTGCTTTCAAGTATACTTACTCATGTCGTAGTCCATAAAGAGACGGATCTTCTGGTTCTCCTCCTCAGTCAGGCTGGCGGCGTAAAAGTCGGATCCCAGGAGACCTTCCTCCTCGGCGGCCCACCAGGCAAAGCGAACACAGTTGTTGATCTTGAAGTTAGTCAGCTGGACAGCAACCTCGAGGACCGACATGCTGCCAGTGCCATCGTCGTTGATACCGGGACCCTCAGCAACGCCGTCACTGTGACCACCAAGCATAACGCAGTTATCTGGATCTCCCTCCCCTGTCTGTGCTAGAACATTGACGGTCTGGACCTGCTTGACCTCGGCGTCGATGTAGGCAATGGCGTCAACGGACTGACCATCAGCAAGCTTTCCAGCAATTGCCTTGCCCTCCACGCCGTTGATGCTAAATGTCGCGACGTGGTATACGGTTGGTTCGCCCAATGTGCCATGGAGCTCCTCAGGGTCAGTGTTATAGATGACAGCAGCCTTGGCACCAGCCTTTCCAGCGCCGATGGATTTGTCGCCAAAGGGGCAAGTTCCCCGGCGGATGAACGCAATGTTACCCTTGACATTCTCAGGGTAGTCAGAGGCATTGCAACCGTCGTTTTTGACGAGCACCAAGTCGCCATGGACAGGCTCCTTGTCCTTGGTTGGCGGCGTTAATCCCATAGGAATAGCACTTTTCGATACATCGTCACCGAGGATAAGTCGATACTCGAAGACATTGCTTAGCGTCACAGGGAATTCCTGAACAGAGACGTTGTAATAGTCGCCGTAGTCGAGCAGAGTGTTGGCGATGTATCGAAGAGTTCCCTCGTGGCCTAGAAACAGTACATGGTTAGCTGTTGTCGCCGCCGCAGTTAGTTAGGTAGCGAATGGACTACTCACCGGGACTGCCGATGACTCGGGTCGGATGGCCGTAGTCTTCTTCCGAGCTCTGGGCGAACTCGTAGAACTTTTTGGCGCGCTCCACAAGAGCCTCGATTTTGATGGCATCCTGCAGGGCCTCGGTACTGATGAGCGGCTTTGAGCTGTAGTCGCTGACGGCTTTGTGCGATGAGGAGAGCGAGGACGGAGCAGTCAGCGGGCTCTGCTGCTGGATCCCGGCTGCCGAGACGCCGCAGCTGAGGGCAAACGAGGCCGCGAGGGCGAATCTGCTGAGGACAGCCATTATGATGATTTCCGAGATGAATGTGGCGGAGATTTGGAGAGGGCGAGGCGATTAAGGGAGAGAAAGGGGGAGGAGAGGAGAAGAGATGGTGGAAGCTCAACAAAAGAGCAGAGCCACGGAGTAGATAAGCAGCCTGGACGAGATAATGTAAACAGTATCCAGGTACCAGCTTCAGCTCAGCTCGGGTCGGCTTAGCACGAATAGCAGTGCAAAAACATCAATGCGGCCGCACGTCATCGCTGGGCGGTCAGCGCCTGGGACGCTGCGGCTAGGCCTAGGCAGGGACCCTTGTCCGCTGATACGGGGTGGTTCAGTGGTCACAAGGCACTAAACACAGGGGAAGAGGCCCCTGCAGCTGGCGGCGGCTAAGGCAGGGGCCGCTATCAACGGCAGCCCGTGCTGTGCTGCGCTTCTCCGAGATTGATTCGGTGAGATCCAGGCAGCGTTGTCCAAGCACTGATGGATGTTGAACATCTATTATTTCATCATCATGATTCACTCACTCACTCACTCACTCACTGAGCTGTCATTGCATTTCATTTTATTTAATCTTCCCGTAATTGTTGCCGGTTGAGAGTTCCACAGAAGTGGCAGTACAAGAAGCGGACATAGCTCTCAGCCAATCAGTGTGTCTCACAACCTAAGACATTGTCTAACAGCTCGACTCGTGGCGGAAACTTGTGTACAGTATAACAGCATGGATATATGAGCGTGAATCGGGAAAGGAGGTTGTAGTAGATGCTATAGATGCTGCCATAGGTAATAGTTATATGAACACACGGGTATTAATTCTGTCTTAGCCAGTTACTTGTCACAAGGCATGTATTGTCCTACCAAGGATATGTATTATATCAAGAGACAGATAGACATATGTTTCTGGGCTGAGTAATGCTGCAGCGTCACTTGCATACACGGAAATGGTAAGATTCTTTATTATTTCTACCAATACGGGCTCATTACAAATACTTCATTATAAATATGTAGAAAGTGTACATATACATGCAGCCAAAGTACCGCTGTGTGAAGCTGCTTCACCATCGTAGGGTAAGATGAGGTTAACTATGTGTTTAATCTTGCTGAGATGAAGTGAATGCGGAGGGAGAATGAAAGCGCCTGAAACGCAAAGATGTGCACATGTTGTTGAACAGCTGGCTGCCAGTTGCCGTCAGCTTCTCAGCTTTTGTCAAAACAATGTTCTTTCTTTTTATTTTCTGCCTGAGGCGGCGCATGATATGTTGTAACGACGACTCTTTTCTCCCTTCATCTCTTCCAATCTCAACCGATCGTCATAGTTTCTCTATCTGCATTGGATCTACAACTCATTCTTTGGTTTCAAATTAAAATTTACAAGATGGCGGTTCGTCAAACCCCAACTGCACATTCCTCTCCACGCGATAGTGACTGACCGGAAACATATGCCAGAGGGAGAGGCCCATCCTATAGTTGCCGAAGAATTCTATCAACTGTTTGATCAAGCATGTCGAGATGGCCTAGAAAATCCCTTAGAGAAAGGACCAACACTCGCACTGTTCGCCGTGGCTCTCACCATAACGCCAGAATTCGAAGAGTCAGGCCTGCCAAAGAGTTGGTCTGGGTTCGCCAAGAGGCACCCTGACGACGCAGCACTCCTGAGGCAAGGCGCAAAGGATTTGCAAGTCCCTGGTTTTGGCCGACTAAACCCCATGATCCCCCAAAGAATGTACTCCAAGAGGCGTCATATTGCCACATCCTCAATCCAATCTACATCCACGGACTTGCTTTAAAATCAGTTGAGCAACGGGCAGCGGCGAGCGAAGGAGAGCCAGGGAGGATATTGTTCATGCCACCGGTCCTTAATTCTTCAGGAAATAAGCATACGGAAAACGAGAAACCCCATATTGAAGTGATCAAGAATTAGCTTCTCTCGCCGACTGAAGAAATTAATGAGACTCACAAGCAGACACGCCCTCCTGGAAAGGGCCAAAGGGCGGCGAAATATTACCCTCCTCTGGTGCTTGAAATTGGAACGGTGGAAGAATGTGATTAGGGAATACTTTAAATTTTTGTAGTTCTGCTAACAATATCTTTCTTGTTGGCGTCGAAAATGTGGCCGTGGGCAACATAAATAGGTTGATAGGCGGCACTGCACTGTTGTAATACCCGTGTGTATAAGTATTTCAGTTAACCAGGCCCTTTCGACGCATTCTTGTTAGATCATTATATATTAAAGACGATTTACTGCCACGATGTTTCCTTTTCGCACTATGTACATCTATGTAACATAGCAGCCAAGAAGCATCTACACCTGGATACAAGACGCAGCCTGGGTGCATAAATGATCTGCTGCTAAGAAGGCTGCACAAAGAATGATAAGGGAAAATAATTATAGCAAAATTTGATACTTCATAACAGAATTACAAACTGAGTATTTTATTACTAGCACAGTTAAAATATTGTTTTGCGACTTGCGACACCTTCTGCTTAAATGGCACCCTGTCTTTCGTTTCCCAGGACGTGTTCCAATTTCAACGCCACCTCACTCACAATATATGATAATTAAGCGGCTCGCTTGCCATATGGTTCAAATGGAAACAAAACGGCAAACAAAGCAAGCCCTCCATAAAGCGCTGCGCACACGAAGACGGGGCCCGTGGTTGACGGATCGGCATATCTAGATAACTTGTTAGCAATCAATGCTTCATTAATGCTCAGGTCAGGTATAATTACGTGGCAACTACAGCGCTCATCGCTCCGGCCAACCGGCAAAAGGCTACGGCAATTCCATTAGCTGTACCGCGATGGGCAGAGATAAGAGACTCGGCAGTATATCCATAGAGGACGCCGTAGTAAATCTCCAAAGTGAAAGAGATAATACAGCTGTAAGCAATATTTTCATCTTGTGAAGAGACTTGAGAGTAAGCAAAGAAAAACGCCTGCACAAATCCATTAGCCGGTCCTGAAGTGGTGCTCATTATGTGCAGTACCATCAACTTACCATGGTAATCAATGCGCCTATGACCATGGTGTATTTTCTTCCCAGTGGTCTCCAATTTGACATGACACCGCCTACAATCGGCCCAAAGATGCCACACACTTGCACGAGAGTGTAGTTCCTCCATGTTACGTTGGTGCTGGTCACGCCAAACTCAACACCTCGACTGGCTAGATAGTAAGGCAGAAATACATTAAACAACGGATATGCAAGGCCGATACTAGACCACGATAGCCAAAGGAGAATGGTCGTGTAGCCCATTTTCTTCGTGAAAAACAAGCTGCGAAGGTGGATGACAAACTCGCCAATGGAGAAGCGGTTGCGCGAGTGAGCTGAATTAATTGTTCCACAGGCTTCGAGTTGTTGAAGCGTGAGATTGCAAGGACGATTGTATTTCTTGGCAAGACCTTGAAGGTTCTGTACGACTTCCTCATCCCTGCCTTGGCCTAAGAGGAACTTTGGGGTCTCTTGGAGGCGGATGACAGTTACTCGGGCTACCGCCAGAAGTCCAATAAAGGCTCCCATAGTATACATGAGATATCTCCAGCCGCTATTGTTTGCCCGGGTGCAGTCACTTGCATCTGCACATGAGAAATTCGCTATGATGGCATAACCGTCAGTGCCTCAAGCCTGAAAAGAAAAAGAGCAAGAAACATAACACTCAGTTATGAAATCACTTACGCATAAATCCCCAAGCTACAAAGCCCGCGATCGAACAACCAATCCCGAACCAAGCCGGTAACAAGCTGAGAAACCACTGCTTGTTTGATGGGAGGTACTCAAGAAAGACGGCCGTGTCTAGGATGAGATTTCCGCCTGCTCCAAAAGCTGCAAGCGATATAAAGAAGCCCAAAGATTCCCAGTTAGGAGATGCACCTGCCACGATGGTGAAAAGGGAGCAAATGAAAAGAGAAATGTTGAATGCGATTTTGCGGCCGATGATGTCGGCAAAGAAGCCCCAGAAGAGAGCACCGACAAGCATACCGATGTACAGAGCAATTGTCAGTCCTTTTTCATAAGAAGGCTGGAATTCGAGAACAGCTTGGACGGCAATAATACCCTGGAGAGATAACTGTAGGGCATCTACACCGTATCTACACGTAATTAAGTGTCAGTGGCCGGAATCTTTTATGAGGGATACAGATATGGCACAGCTTACCCAAAGCCATTCAGGAAGAAGAGTTTCAGGTGATAGTTGGTCCAGCCAATCTCATCTAATGCCTATTTCCGTTCAGCCTTTCTGTGAGTAAATGGTCTCGTGTTTCATTACTTACATTGTTCACCAAGTGCATCTTCCTGTCCAAAGCTGGATCCAGCTCCTGCATGCCCACCACCTCTTGGGCGCCACCCGAGAAATCAGGTTTCTCCTCATGCTGATCTTCTCTCTCAGCATCTCTACCTACCTCAATCACGTCCTCTGATTTTGCCATGATTGTAGCTTAAAGGGAACAAGGGTTAAGAACCAAGAAGCCAGCTCAGCGACGTTTGTTACTTAGCTGAGCGAATTTGAGAAATTGTTTCTGAACGGTTAAACCCGAGATGGGGTTGACATGATCCATATTTAAATATGTCGTTGGACGGTTCACTGCAACCTTTAGCTGACCGATTTCGGTAAGTTGGCTATCATCCGTTTACCCTATCAGCAGGCGATCAGAATTTAGTGAGATACGCTATGAAGAAAGGCGTTCTACTTTGATACATTCTAGCTCAGTCCGACAGATGAAAGTTGCTAGAATACTAATCTCCTAGTTCTCACATGGATACGATATCCGCGGAGTGAAATTTGGGGCCCCGCAATCGCAGTGTTATACGGGAGGATCAGCATCGTATTATTTGAGTATATGAATGTCGGCCAAGCTACGTTACAAATTGATATGAGCTTGACCGTAATCAGCGCTAGCTATAGCTACAGGACAACCGGCTCTAGAAACTATTGATACTCTTTGAGACTTATTGCTAGCTTATTTGAACATTCGAGATATTGCTGTACTGGCTTCGGCTGAAAGGCTGTTCAACAATGCTATTTTGCCGCTTAGACGAAGCCCGATTGCGCTACATAACGCCACCAATCGTACGAAGTACAACATATCTATTTAGCCTCATCTTGCCAAGTTCCGATAACATAGAGTCTCGTGAACAGCAGTTTAGCTGTGTGCGACAGTCTCTCTTTTTTCATAGAGGCGATAGGGGCTTCAAAATGGGCTCTATCGTAAATACTGCTCCAGCGTTGGACTTGGTGGTTCTAGGTTTGAACAGCGGAACGTCTATGGTAAGTCACCCTTTTCTTCATGAGACACGTGAATTAAATGAGAATGCTCATAAGCAATATAGGATGGCATAGACTGCGCGTTATGCCGATTTAGACAACAAAGTCCTGCGCAGCCTGTCAGCTTAGAGCTTCTGAAATATGGAGAGACACCACTCAACCCTGAAATCAAGAAGCGGGTGATGAACATGATTCTTCATAACTCTACTTCGCCAGAGGAAATTGCGGAGATTAATGTTATTCTTGGAGAAACTTTTGCCAAGGCGGCGTTGGAATTCATTGCCACGAATAATATTGATAAATCTACAATAGACATTATCGGATCTCATGGGCAAACAATATGGCATATTCCTCATCCTACAAAAAACCAAGTGAAGACGACGCTTAGTATGGGTGAAGGTGCGATTATTGCAGCACGTACAGGAATCACAACAGTGACCGACTTCCGAGTCAGCGAGGTTGCTGTGGGCCGGCAGGGGGCTCCCCTGGTTGCATTCTTTGACGCCCTGCTTCTGCATCATCCTACTAAATTAAGAGCCTGTCAAAATATTGGCGGCATTGGCAATGTGTGCTTTATTCCCCCAGACATTGACGGAGAGTTAAATGACGGCTTCTTTGACTTCGATACCGGTCCTGGCAACATCTACATTGATGCTGCTGTTCGCCATTACACTAATGGGGCGCAAGAATATGATAAAGATGGCGAAATGGGCAAGCGAGGAAAGGTGGACGAAGAGATTGTCGACGAATTTATTTCCTCTCATCCTTACTTTCAAAGATCCATTCCCAAGACTACCGGCCGCGAAGATTTTAGGGATACGTCAGCTCATGAACTGATATCCAAAGCAGAAGAAAAAGGGCTTTCACAAGACGATGTCGTTGCAACAATTACGAGAATCACAGCCCAGTCTATAGTTGATCACTACAAATGCTTCGCACCATCACAAAACATTGACGAACTATTTCTTTGTGGAGGCGGGGCATATAACCCTAACATCGTGAGCTTCATTCAGAAAAGCTATCCTGAGACGAAGATATTCATGCTGGACGCCGCTGGTATCCCGGCTGGCGCAAAAGAAGCCATCACGTTTGCCTGGCAGGGCATGGACGCAGTTGTTGGTCGGCCCATTCCGGTACCAGATCGTGTTGAGACACGAAGAGAGCAAATTCTAGGAAAGGTGTCTCCTGGAGACAATTACAGACAAGTTATGCATAAGGCGATGCAATTTGGAGCAGGGGCAAAGATGGGATCAGTAAGAGATTTGATCAATATTGTAGACGGAGAGGTAATGAACAACAAGTGGTGATTTCATAGATAAAAGTTAAGAGAAAATAAAGCTAGTAGATACATTTTCTGTAAATAAAATTTGTAGATTAAAAATGGATGAAAATAGGGACTATTTCCACCTTCGTTTATCCTACATGGACAGAGAAGCTGTAAATAGTCACGCAACATTTTTACACCCCTCATCAACATACCAGCTAATGCATGTCTAATGCATGCGTTTATGTAGGCAATCAAGCACGTAATTAAACTTTGTAAGTAAATTAGCTATGCTTAATATATATACGTATGAAGTAGAAGCAGCAATGGGTTGACTATTTCAACCAACGTGGAGGAGCAATGCGATGAGAACACGTATGAGTGGCCTGGCTCGTATAAGCACCCATCTTATTACATAACAAACTACGCCTAGGAACTGCACGCTGACTCTATCTCGGCAGCTAGTCGTGCTGAAAATTCGGTGCCATCGCCAGTCGTTTGCCGCGAACGGACAAGGAAAATATAATATGCACTCCGCTTCCGCTCGTCTAACCGGACTTTTGCTATATAGTTTTCCCATTTACTCGACACTAATTATCGAACTGGACAATGATGAAGATGTTGAATATGTAATTAATAATAGCAGAATATGTCCCTTTTTTTAATTTTTAATTTTAATTTTAATAAATTCCCGCACGAGAACTATTGCTGGTCATATGTGGCAGTTTTTCTCCACAGTGACCGGGCACTTTTAACCACAAGCATCTAGCAAAGTGAAAAGAGATGGCTGCATGGAGCGGGGATTCTGGGGCCGAGGTTTTCAATACACACACTTACACGCCGCCGAAATTATTTGCCTCAGATACACTGAAGACAAGTATAAAAGGAATAGCGAAAAACCCCCATGCAATGAGCTGGACTCTACTCATTAAACAATTTAACACGGTGCTCAAAATCTCGATCAATAAGATTTCATTTATAGCAATTCAGTCCACGTCATAACTACACGTTACCAGCCATGGCGAACCTGGACATGTCAAAGATCATCAAGCCTTGGAAGCTAGATGCCCAGCCGACATACGTCTTTATAAACGCCAAGTTGATCGACCCCATCAAAGAAGAAGTGATCGAAAACGCTACAATTGAAACGTCTGGAGGCAAAATTCTTTCTGTGCATACGGACGGAAGCGCACCTCCTAATACTACCGATGGAGCAATTATCATTGACCTCAAAGGCAAGCATGTAAGCCCTGGGCTCATTGACTGCCATGTCCATATCGCCGTAGTCCCAGGCGAAGCGAATTTAAGTGCATATAGTGGTATGACTCAGGCCATAAGTCTCACCCGTCAGCCCTGGGTCCTTAAATCGATGCTTGAACGAGGGTTTACGTCTGTTCGCGATTGTGGCGGCGCGAGCTTGGCCATGAAGGAAGCTGTTGAAGAAGGTGTCTGTATTGGCCCTCGTCTCTTCATATCAGGATATGCGCTTTCTCAAACTGGTGGCCATGGTGATATGCGATCTTCGCATGATCAAAGTCTATGCTCCTGCGGCACTGTCTCAGGAATCAGCCGTATTATCGACGGAACATCTGAATGCTTCAGAGTTGCTCGCGATGAGCTGCGCCAAGGAGCAGACTTCATAAAGATCATGGGTGGCGGGGGCATTTCAAGCGCTACGGATAAGGTTGAGAACCTTCAATTCTCGGACGAAGAGATCAAAGCGATTGTTACTGCGGCAAAGAACAACGGCACGTATGTCACCAGCCATAGCTACACACCTCAAGCCATTCAACAAGCCATTCGACAGGGTGTGAGGGGCATCGAACACGGTAACCTCCTTGATGAGGAGACGGCTAAGCTGATGGCCGAGGCGGGTACATTCCTCACGCCTACGTTAATCACGCATGTCATGTCGAAGCAGCTCAATTTTCTGCCTCCGATATCAGCGGCAAAGAACGAAGATGTCTTGCTAAAGGGCCTCGGGGCTATCAAGATTGCGGCTGATGCCGGTGTTACGATATGTTTCGGCACTGATCTGTTAGGGCCACTACATTTCGCACAAAGCAAAGAGTTCTCCGTGCGAAGCCAAGTCCAGACGGCTGGTCAGATTCTCCGCAGCGCGACTGTCAACGCGGCGAAGCTGTTGATGAAAGAGAATGAGTTGGGGCAAATTAAAGAAGGATTTACCGCGGACTTTATAATTCTAGATGGCAATCCACTGAAAGATATCACGGTATTGGATCGCACTGAAGAGAATATTCTGGCAGTGATCAAGGATGGAAGGGTGATGTCGTCTAAGTGGTCTGATATCAAGGTGGATGTATCAAGCCGACCATAGAATGTCAACTTCGAAGCCCCAATGGCCTCGGGGGCTAGTCAATGATATTCTTTTGACAAATCTATCGTGAAGAATGCAAGTCTATGACTGTCCACAAAGTTACCATGCAACTGCGTGCCCATCGCTGCGCAAATCACTTCCTGCATGGTAAACTCTCTGACCACTTGGATCATGATTTGCTTGGATAACTTGTCCTCGACCAAATAGTGCACGATCCCATCCTTTTATGAGCTGTACTTCATGTCCCAGTTTGCGCAAACCCTCGACCGTATCCTTGGGGAATCCTTCTTCTAAACAAATGATGGATTTCCTGGTCAGCGTAGAGTAGTCACCCGCCGTAGCATACTCGGGTAGCGTGCGTGACGGTCGGATGCACACTCGTGGCGAATCTAGAGCATCTTGAGGGTTAAAACCAAAGACACACGAGTTGAGCATCACTTGCAGGTGGCCTTGGGGCTGCATGTAGCCACCCATAACACCTAAAGAGAGATCCAGTCGGTCATTTTTCGTCACCATAGCTGGAATAATTGTGTGATACGGCCGTTTGCGAGGTCTCAGTGTATTTACGTGTCCCTCACGTAGCTGGAATTGAGTACCTCGATTCTGTAGGACGAAACCACAGCCCTTCGGAACAATTCCACCGCCAAAATTGGATGCAACTGAGCAGATAAAACTGCACGCATTGCCTTCCGAGTCTGACGTAGTCAAATAGACGGTATCAGAGGCCTTTTTGGGGAATCCATGCTTCAAATTTGTATCAACGGCGGCTAGTTTAAAGTTAGATGCTCGCTCGGCAAGATACTTGTCGTCAAGCAAGCTTTTCCAAATTGGTCCAGAGTGTTCCGGGTCTGAAACATACGCATCTCCATCAGCAAATGCATATCTGAGAGCTTCCACAATGGTATGAACGTATTCAACAGAGTTGTGTTCTAGACTCTTGAGAGGAGGAATCTTTCCCTCCTTTTCCAAATTGTCAATAATGCCCAGCGCCTCTAAAGCGACGATACCCTGACCATTAGGAGGGCATTCCCAAAGCTTGTACTCTTTATAAGCTTTAGATATCGGTTCAACAAAACTCGTAGTATGGTCTTTCAAGTCTTGTGTTGTCATGACGCCCCGGAGGTGTTGGAGAGTGCCCACAATGGCCTCTGCAACCCACCCCTCATAAAATCCTGCCTTGCCTTTGGAAGCTATTTCTCGAAACACTTTGGCGAGATTTGGGTTTTTGAAGACTTGGCCGGCCCTGGGAGCTTTACCGTCTGCTAGTAGTAGGTCGCCGCCATTCGGAGAAACCCTTTTAAGTAACCCCTCGCACTCTATCCACTGTCTTGCTGTGATTTCGGAAACCGGAAATCCATCCTCGCAGAGCTCGATAGAGGGCTTCAAAACCTGCTCCATGGTAACTTTACCGCTTCCGTAGGTATCCATTGCGTCAAACCATCCAGCAACTTGGCCAGGAACAGTAACCGAGTTTGCATCCTGGGGTGGCAATAAATTACCGCTCAAGCCTATTTCCCGACATTTCTCAATTGTCAGCTCAGCCGGTGAACGGCCTGAGCCATTCATTGCAAAAGCTTTTTGTTTCTTCTCATCCCAATAAATCATAAACATATCCCCTCCTAATCCAGTCGAACATGGCTCTGTCACACCGAGCGCGGCCGCCGTGGCTATCGCTGCGTCGACGGCATTACCACCCGCCTTCAAGATGTCAAGGCCAGCTTGTGCAGCAAGCGGCTGTGATGCTGCAACAATACCTTTTGTGCTATACACAACCGACCTGCGACTATTGAAACGGCCGAAGAAGGGGGATGAGGGGTCGAACAATGCATCCGCGCCATCGCTTGCAATGGTTCCAACAGCGCCAACAGCGTCAAACGGCATGGTGAACGGCTGTTATTGGTCTTGATTGACTGTAGTAGTAGTAGTAGTAGTAGTAGTAGTAGTAGTAGTACCGGACTAAAAACAAGACTTGATAAACTTGATTACTTGCGAGTAGTAGGATTGAATGAGGGATGTCGCAGAGAAGAAGCCTCGTTTTGCTGCTACTATCATTACCGAGACATTTCCGGAACCATGTCTGATATGGGGCGCCAAGGCTCTATTATCCTCACGATACGCGGTTATATCGGGCTTGTTTGCAGTAGCTCGCTCAAGAACCGCCTTATCACTTGTTCCTGTCCCCCACTCAAGCCATTGTAACCTCAGCTGTTGAGCTCTTGTAAGCTATATGAAAGCGGGGTACGATCGACATTGTATATAACCGTTCAAGCTGTTCTATGTCATGGAGCTTTTGGTGTGTCATTAACTCAGCGCCACTGCGGGGATTAGGGGGATTCATATACACGCTAGTTGGGCAAACTACTGCCCCAAGATATGGCCATGATTTCTGAGAGCAAATGAGAGTTTGAACAGCCGTCGGAACTGGCAGCCGATATAACGTTACACGATAACACTTCCCTCCGCTAAGAAATCCGGGGTAATTCTGAGGTTCGGCTAAAGTCAGTCAGACTATTTAGAGGGAGGAAGCTAGTAAATAGCATCGTGCTGTGTGATCACTGGGCACCAAGCAACCGGGGAGATAACGGCAATGATATACCGGCTGCTCTTATCATGTCTGATGGGCATATTTTCTTATCCGCGTACGCAATCTAATCTTTCAACTGTACGTGGTATCTTAGATGCTACATAGCATTGGCACCCAATGATTACTAGGTAGAGATAGCCGAATTACTTCGTAACAAGCTCCCATAAACAATCCCATAACCGTGGTGGCTTAAGAGAGGATGCATCATTGTTGTTTTCCACAATTGGCCATCAAATATGTTTGGGTTACATTCCGGATTGCCTAAGGCTAGTGTAAACTAGATGAGGAGGTGCTGCTACGGGAATAATGGATGTCATTGGACAACCCATTAACGCTTTATCACACACAATTTGGCACCCACTTCCTCAAGATGAATAAATTTTGACTGGCTTATAAGATTGTGACGTATGGCCATCCTAGACTAAGTACAGTACATGTAGAAGTATAAGAATCCCCTTTATCCTACTCTCATATAGAGTACGTTCAAGCTATTTTAACTTCAAAGGAAATATAATACAACAATTACATTATGGCTCCAGCCGTCATTGACGCCCTGCGTGGCCCAGATGATAAGGCCGTGGCTGAAACAGTTGAGACTGATCTTGCTCCAGAAAAAGAATGGGGTGCCATCATCCAGGGAGCCAAAGAGGCCACCGACCTAGAGCACTCTCAAGGAATCCTCGAGGCTGCTCGCCTACAGTGGAAAGGCGTTGCCTGGGCTTCTTTTTTCTCTCTATCTATTGCCATGTATGGATACGATAATGCATTGATTAATAATTTCTACGGCTATCCGGCTTTTCAGAAAGCCTACGGCATGCCTGTTGGCGATGGCTATCAAATTCCCGCCAAATGGCAGACAGGCCTCTCACAAGCAAGCATTGTGGGTATTATCCTAGGTGCATCTTTTAACGGCTTCTTTTCGTCAAGGTTCGGTTATAAAAGAGTGATGCTGGTTGGTCTTGTCCTTATGGCAGGTTTCGTTGCCATTCCGTTCAGCGCCCACAACCTACAAACACTTCTTGTTGGTGAGATTTTCTGCGGTATGGTCTGGGGCACATTTGCGTCTATAGGACCAGCCTATAGTTCAGAATGTTTACCAATCTCACTGCGTGGATTCCTTACCAGCGGTGTCAATGTCATGCAAATTATTGGCCAGCTCATAGCGATCGGCGTTCTTGATGGCCTTGTCGGCTTGGACTCGCGATGGTCCTATCGAATTCCATTCGCTGTTCAATGGATTTGGCCTGTTCCACTCTTTGTAGGATGTTTGTTCGCTCCGGAGTCCCCGTGGTATCTTGTTCGCAAGGGTCGTCTCCAAGAAGCGGAGCACAGCATCCGGCGGCTCAGTTCCAAGAACGACACAAAAGTCAAAGAACACTTGGCCATGATCCTTCATACTGTGAACTATGAAGAGGAAATACGAACGGGGTCCTCATATCTTGCCTGTTTTAGAGGAAGTAACCTTCGTCGAACGGAGATTTGCTGCATGGCATTCGCTGGTCAGGTATTTAACGGCATCTTCATGATGAATCCGGGGACATACTTCTGGGAGCAAGCTGGATTATCCGCAAAAAATAGCTACAAAGTCTCTGTAGCAGCTACTGCTATTGGACTACTCGCAACTTTCATCGGGTCAGTTCTCATTGCTCATTTAGGCCGCCGCAATCTTTACCTCTGGGGCATGGTTTTTATGACTATTGTCAACGTCCTCATCGGCATCTTGGCTACGGTTCATGCCAACGAAGGAACAAAGTGGGGCCAAGTAGCCCTTACTATTCTATGGGTTTTCTGCTATGACACCTCTGTAGGTCCCTCTGCATACGCAACATCGAGTGAAGTGTCTGCCGTCAGCTTGCGGGTACAGAGCGTGGCTTTAGCCAAGGTGGCCCACCAGCTTTTCGATATCATTGGCGCTGTATTGGAACCTTATATGATCAATCCTACTGCGTGGGGGTGGGCTGGCAAGACAGCTTACTTCTGGGGTGGAACATCGCTGCTTGTTACTGCATGGGCGTTCTTTCGATATCCTGAAACGTTCAAGCGGTCGTATGAAGAGCTGGACATTATGTTCGAGAGGGGAATTCCTGCCCGCGAGTTTCGAAATTACAAGGTTGACGCTTATGATACTGATAATCAGCAAGTTCAAGAGAAAGCTGATTAACCGTGGTCTTCATATAATCCCACTTGCTTCTATGGATTCGTATTCTGGTTTAACGTAGTATATGTTTATCATTAATTTCACTATTCCATATTTATCTCTTTTGCACTGGTGTTTCATCAGAATCTAACCTCGTAGACTCTGTAGTACTTTTAAAATCTGTTTCCTGCCATCCCACAGGGGATACACACCCAGTATAAGTAGGCTTATCCACAGCCATATAAGTGATACCACAATCCACGACCTGAAAAACTGTTCATGTAATTAGACGCCAAGGTTTCTTTCTAGGGAAGCAAGCGAGACTCACAACTTTGCTAAAGATGTATTTTGCTCCGTACATTGGCAGCGGCCAAAGAACCCAAAGACCGAAGAAAGAGAAAAGCGACCAGAATAGCGCATATCGCTGCCATCTCAAATCCGTTTTGTCGTATACAACCTCAGAAGTGCTGCTAAGAACACCTCCTTTGCTGCCTTGTCGAGTTGGCTCCTCTTTATCCGATTCTTCGGGTTGTGTATCACTGTCCAGTAACAGCTTTTCATCCGTAAATCGTGCCCAATCATAATTATCTGGCCAAATGAATGACAAGACAACTGTATAAAGCAAAGGACTCAGAGCGGATGCTATAGTTCCGTACATGCAAGGGAGTGTCTGCCCGGTAGAATTGACGGTCACTTCGCCGAATAAGGCTTGTGCTGTGCCCAGCCAGACTCCTAGACCTGTGGCCAATCCAGTTACCGCCGAAATGACAGCCGCCAAACCGCTTTGTTTATTCCATAGAATAGTTAGGATTAAGGGGAAGATGCCAGGGCATGTTACGACTCCTAGAGAAAATTATTAGATAGCAATCCCTTGCGATGAGTGTTTTCTCTTACCAATCATATACAAAGTCCACCCCATATTAATACCGCCGTAATTAAACGCCGCGGTTAGACCGGCTGAGACAGCAGCAAAGAGAACGACACCAAGATGGCTCCACCTGATGACATCTTTGTTTTTCGCGTTCTTGTTGATATATGTTCTATAAAAGTCAAATGTAAAGATAGATGAGACTGCAATAACTTGAGCAGACAGAGTTGAAGTTAATGCCATGAATGTCATTAGGAGGACTGCTACAGCACCGCCTTTTCCTGCCACTGCCACGGCTACATATGGAAGTACAAGGCCATTTGTGACTTCTGAGCTATTCATCGGCTACCGTAGCGAAATTTTTTTTTAGTAAAACAAAAGATTCGTTAAAGAGGCGGTGCCACTTACACGAGGGTATGTTAGAAATATAGGAGAGCTTTCCAGTCCTAAAGCCGCAAGACCCATTATAGTACCAAGACTCCAAGGAATGGAAAAGTAGGCAAAGCCACCAACTACATAGCCTGGAACAACAGCTTTTGGAGATGCGGCAAACGCCTTAATGAAGTAGCTAGTATCCATCTGATCAAGTTAGCATCTGCTAGTATTCTTAAGCGGCCTTAAACCTACAATAACGGCACCAAAATTGGAAACAAGTAGAATAATTGCAAAGAAAATTCCTTGTTGAGAGTTCATCGTAAGAAGCGATCCTTGGTAGTTTCCATCAACCGCATGTGAAGTCTGGGCTTTGACCACAAGATCGTACAGTCCATCAATAGAGCCAACGTCGTGATGGAGAAGTGTTTTTGTCGTCAAATAGCAGCATAATATGGCAATAACGAATGTGTGTATATAGTCCGTCAAAAATCTAAGTACAACTGTCAGCTGTGAGTTCAGACTCTCATGCAGGTGTAGCACAAACGTCGCTTTGATGCCACCGACGAGTGTATACAACACAACTCCAACTGGCAAAAGGAAAGTTGAAGCCATGATATGAATGCCTGTTCTGTAGAATGTTAGTGAAAGTCTTTTACCTCAAACCTGGAACAAATATATCTTACAGAAATGTAATCGCAGCTGCAGCACCCAGGATCATATTAATAGTATTAAACAAATTGTTAACAATCGCCAAGAAAGTGAAAATAAGATGCGCAACCGTGCCTATCAATGATGGTTAATACATTGATCGACAGATAAATGACCATTAGCCCTCACCGTATCTAATTCGGACGATTTCAAGAACTGTATGTGCTTGCGGGATACGCTTTTTGCAGACCACCCCCAGATATGCGAAGAAAACTATCATCCTGCGGCACATTCTAATTAGATCATTACATATGAAGTAGATCTTGCAGTTTCACGTACGGTGAGCAGCCTGCCCCATACCAGAACCCTCCGGAGATTCCATAAAGATATGTTACTAGCACACAGCTGAGCAAAGCTGTACTCCATAGCCACGACTAGAGCTTCAATCAGCAGAGTTATCTTTGGATAAAGTGACGATCATCGTACAGATACTACTGCAGAGGCAACAAGGCCAGTTCCTACTGATCTGTTGGCTACCATGAAGCTGTAATTCCTTAATCAGTAACAAGTATTAAATGAATTTGAGATGGGAGAAGATATTTTGCTTACGTCTCAACATTTGAATTATCTTCGTTGAGAGTTTTCTTCAATAGGCGGGTTATTCCAATCATTCCTATGCGGCTTAGTACTTATAATGGGAATCTTTACATTGGGATAAACAAACCGATAGCGAATAGGAGCCCAACTGCCACAACAACAGCATAGCCAGCAGCCTGAGGCAGTGGCGATGGCACCACAATATCATCATCAGATCTTAACAGCACATTCATCGTGGGCTTTTTGCATCTATGTTCTGAAATAACACCTCAAACATATAAATTATCTACTCATCCATCGATATAAGTAATAGATATGAAGACTAAATATTTAATTATTTTGAATGAGCGCCATCGTAGAACTGCATGGCGTGATGAATTAAAAGCCAAGGGCGCACTCTTTCTTCACTTATATGAGACCATCAGAGCTAAATATGTCGTCAGTAAATAAACTCCATAGTTAAGGCTATCGACCGGGGTGTTTACCGTATGAAATGCATTGACTCGCTCTACACGGTGAGCGCTTCGATGGTCTCGGTAAGTGTGCTTCTCAGTCGGATAATGTTTTCATCATCAACACAGTCGCCGCTTTGGCTCAAAATATTCTTCTTTGGCAAATTGAATCTCATCTTAGATCACTATTCAAAGAATGGCCCAGCCAGAATTTCTTATCAGTAGCGGCATTATAGCATCCTCTCAAGAGGCCCATGTTGTCTATATACAAGAGACCTCGGTAGCCAATGCCGCAAGAACTCCGCATTTCGATTACATAAATGATTCTGAATAATCGATATAACTTGCATTCATTCGTCAAGTCCAAGTTCAATATCTCCTTGAATCAGCTAATTGGCTGCAATGCTTGCTTGTTGCTATCACGACATCTGCTGTAAAATAATATTTGCCTAATTAGGAAATTTTCTGTGAAGCTAGATCATGATGGTGGATATCAGTGCTGTATCGCTATACCGATAGAAGCACTTCTGGTAGCTTAATTAAAGCTCTAAAGTAGTGACTATGATACTATCAATAGGCGTTATTTGTAAATAAAAAAAACTAAACATGATATAACTTAAAATATTCTTCTTTGGCGGGTTAGATCTTACCTAAGAGTATTATTTAACGAATGGCCCAGCTAGAATTTCTTATTAGTAGCGGCATTATAAGCATCCTCTCAAGAGGCCTATGTTGTCTATATATAAGAGACCTTGGTAGCCAATACCGCAAGAACTCTGCATTTCAATTATATAAATGATTCCAGATAATCGATATAACTTGCATGCTTTATTCGTCGAGTTCAAGTTCAATATCTCCTTGAATTAGCTAATTAGCTGTAATGCTTGCTTATTGCTATCCTCCACAGATAGCTTAGGCGCTATCAAGGATCAAGCGAAAGGAGCTTAAAAATACTATTATTAGTAATCTAGCACGCAACATCTTTAATTGCCTGCCTCAATCGCGCGCTGCCTTCTCTGGAGTCTGCGGCAGTTTGGCCGACAGGTCATGTCACTGCAGTGCGCGCTGGCATATTACTAAATTTTACACCTTCGGGCCGTGGTAACCCATCCAAATCAAAGAAGTATATATGAGAAGGGGTCCCCCCTCTTTTTTAAGACGTCTTAGGTTCGAGACCTTGTGAAGTATTTATATAATGTTGGTTTTTTTTACACCGTTTTTAAGGAAATAGAACCTCTACATTGAGCATACAGATACAAATTCTCTTTTCAGACTACAATAAACTTGTAGAGTCGAGTGAGAAAACTGGGATGTTTGTTTGCATCGTCATATGTGCACACAAGCTGCCTATAGTACTAGTTTCGAAGGCCTCGCACGTCAATTGTAGGCCGTGCAAGTGTCGTGGACGACTATCTTAATAAAAAAAGGGTGCCCTGGGAAACTCCGCCCCTCAGCGCTGCTGCGACTTCAACTCGATTCGACTCGGGCTGGCCAGACAGTATAGCAGGGCCGCTGTCCTCGGTCTACAAGTGTCTCGCCACCAAAGTCGCTTGCTTGGCCCCAGTCATCGAACAACCACCGCAGTCACACGAACAACCCTTCCAGACTGAGAGGCCGAATAACTCTTCAGCAGGTCTCCAATCCACATTCTCTCTCTCGCCTACATTTCTCACCAGGCCAATCTACACTGTGCCCTGCGTGAAAGCTGCGCGTCTCCAAGTCAAACCCCCTCCTCAATCATGACCGGCACAACCTCGCCCAGCAATAAGGGTCCGACGTTCGCGCTGCCGCGGCTGCCCGCAGGCTAGATCGCGCAGTGGGACGGCGCCAGCAAGAAATACTACTACATCCAGCTGTCTACTGGCGTATCGCGATGGGAGATCCCCACCAAAGCCGTCAAGACAAGCAACACGCCCGGCGAGCGCATTAATTGCCCTACGGCACGCTGCAGCCTGAGCTGATTACGCAACCTGACGGCTTGCAGACGGTCAAGCATGCAGACGGGATGATAGAGCCCATTTTGCCAGACGACATGGACGGACCTAACAGGGACCGAGGACTTGGTGTAAGTGGTTCCTTGATCTGGGCAGAGGTATGTACTGACAATTCGCGGCAGAGCATGGCTGTCAATGCCCTCCTCAGTGGTAAGAACGGCTATGGATCCAACTCGGGCCTGGCGCAGCTGGCCCACCAGTTTATCTTACACGGCGGCCACAGCAGCGGCGGAGTTGGCAACGTTGCTGGGAAGCTGGTAAGGCAATTTGCCTTGAATTTTACTCTCCCCTGCGTTGCACGAGTCCATGCCGTTTCTTTAAGGCCATCGCAGCGTTCGCGGCGTGCGGTGTAGAGCACGGTGCAGGTAGCTCTAAACTCTCGCAAAGCTTTTCTAGTTCCATTTGCAGTTTACTTGGGATTTGGCCTGGAATGACTTCAGAGCAATAACCGAAAGCTAACTCAAAGGCAGTTGCGTATTGGAGAGGTGAAGATCTATTTACACATCGCAGCTGCGAGTGCCGACCCAACCATGTTACCATGAGCTACGTGACTTAGAGTAAATGATTTTATTTTTCCACCAACTTCGCCGTTACCTTGTTCCATATCGTTGAGGAAAGCTTCGCAGGCAGGCTTGAACCCCGGTAAACTTTCAAAAACAGCACCTGAGACTCCTACTGTGGTCCGGTCTGACTGTCCCTCGTTACAATCCTCTGCGCTCTTACAGGCTGTCTTCGTAAATTCGGACAAGGCATGTATGGCCACAGCCATATATCCTGCAGCCCGCACCGAGACAGATTGTGCGATCGCTTTAATCATACGAAGCTCTCTTAAGGTGGGCGCTTGGTGATCCAACAAGGTCAAATGCTGAACCAAGGCTGCCGCTGAAAGAGATAGTTCTTGGGTTGAATCGCTCTCCAATGTTGCTACTAAGGATGATGGGAAGGAGAAAGGTTGCAATATCTGGTATGGCATATACTTAGGGAACAAACATCCCGATTCGACAGCCCATACTAAAATCACTCGAACAATTTCTCCGAGATAGTAGCCGCTGCAGAGATATTCGAGTGGTTGAAAGCAGACACCGCTTGGGAGATTCTCAATAAGTATATCATCCCAAAGGGTTCTCAAGAATATTGTGCGGCCAAGCAGACTGAGTTCTGTGTTCACCAGGACATCGCCGCTGGCTTGTAAAAATTCCGAATGGTGTTTCGAGAGCTTAAACGGGCCGATTTTGGAGGTAGGAACTGCCGTAGCGGCATTGAGACCGGTGCCGAGAACGACGGATGTACGCATACTCGGCTCAGTGTATTCACCGGCGAGTAGACCCGCAACCGTATCATTAACAATTGCCTCTAGGCGGATAGATATGCCCTTTCGGCCACTAATTAGCACTTCTGAGTGACAAAAGACAGAGCATTTTACCAACCTCTTCCATGAATGCATCGTGGAGTAAAACACCTATGTCGCAGCCTACAAGCTCGTCAAAAACAAGAAACCCTTTTCCACAGCGGAGGATCCTCCCTCGATCTATTGCGTCTTGACTAAGAATAAATATCAACTAAAGTACCCGAGAAACATACGGGAAAGGACATACTCGAGTGGAAATGACCACGTAAGACAAGCTCTTAGGCTCGATTGTCTGTCATTCAATGAAACGTAACTCTCTTCAACCATATGAGCTGTTGTCTGGGCGATCCACCGAATGAATGTGGTTCCTTTTGATGATTTCAATTCCTTCGTAATTGGCCACGACCGTAAGCCTGTGACTTCCGGAAGTTGCCTTTCCGAGCCCTTAGTTTCGTACAATTTTACCAGGGCTGCTCGGAGGGTCGAACCCCCAATTTCCAGGCAGAGAAACTGTCCGGACTCAGTACCATCGGGGACCTTATTAACGAAAGAGGGCAGCATCGACTGGGAGTCGTTGCCGCAGCATGCTTCCATCTGATTTGCCATCTTGGCTGACATGGACAGTAGGCTCTTCCGATCCAAGTGCTTTTCGAGGTTTTGTTTTATGAATTGAGTTGCATCCTCTACGGAAAGGCAGCTAATCCCGGGCGGATGCTTTGACATCGCTCGGTCTGGCATATCCCAGAATAGCTCTCTGTCGCCGTCCAATACATTTGCGATTTCATTTTTAATTGTAGTAGCCATTGGCCTGACGATATTATCCGCTGTACCCATTTGTTTAATGTGCTTTATTTGTGGTGTATTTGCTCTCGTGGTGGTGAAGCAAGAGTATTTCCCCTGGCGGGTTTGATATGAAAATTGAGTAGAGGCCTTTCCGTAGTGTGCGGCAGCATTTGAAAGGGGTATAGCTTCCGAAACCAAAAAGATCGGTCATTAAATCCAATGCTTTTTTCGGAGTGTACAGATACTGATACGTTACATGGCCCTGCTACACTTCAAGACGGCGATCTAAGCCTAGGGCTATGTGGAGAGTTACCTGGCACAGCCGAGACAGCCGCAAGAGCGAATACCTCGATAGCATTACTTTGTGCATTATTAACTACCCGTTGATGTGACAATTCACCTTGCCTGTTGGTATCTGGTCTGGCCTAGTTAAAGCTATAGCTACCTCACTTATATTCTCGGGCACACTGCAAAGAGATCTGTCATATAATTTAGACGCAACAAGACGCAACATCCTGCTTATCAATTGTCTTAGCGTTCAAAATTTCAGACATTTATGGCTATGAGTTGCTCATACAAGAGGAATTTTATCACATTACGCTGTCGTTTTGGCGGCTTTCGATGGGACAGAATTAGTTATAGTGCAATGCCGCGTATGGCCATGTGCTCTCTCTCGAAATCAGTTACTTGCATCTGGCTAGAGCGACTACATATTTGAAGAAGTATGATGTGCCTGCATTAGACCGGGAGGCTAGCTCATCTATCTACATCATACACCTTTGTACCAAACTTCCAAACTTCTCTGATGCTCAAAGTCGTAAACCCATCAGCATCGTGGCTATCTTCCAGAGTCACCAAGTCGGCGTCTGCTCCCGGTAAAGTGCTGCCTTTAACCTCTGCCAGGCCAAGCATTGTCGCTGGAGTCGTTGTGACCGCTCTCAGTGCATCTGGGATGGAACAACCAGTCCACCGGATCAAATTGTTAATACAGCTTGGCAAGTCGATGGCACTGGAGCAAGATACAAGTTAGAAAAATGTTCAGGCAAACCAAGCAGAGAAATGGGAGTCAAGAAATAACATACCTGCCAGCAAGCGTCGAAGTGCCTTCCAACTTCAAGGTCATTCCCTCTTTGACAGTCCGCTGCCCATTTGTCCACTCGTAAGTTCCGTCTTCCATTCCCATAAACATGACCGCATCTGTAATCAGGATTAAACCTTCAGGATGGGCGTTATAGGCCAATCTAATGCTCGCGGGGTGTAAATGGATACCATCTGCAATGATGCCAAAGTACGGACGACCGTCATCAGCAAGATCCATTCGCTCGTCGAAAACCCGGTCTTTAGACGAGGCTATCAGCCCGAAAATACCAGGTTCGCGATGGTGCAACTGATTCATGGCATTGAAAAGATGGGTTACCACTTTAGACCCAGCTTTAACCCCAAGAACGGCTTGCTCGTAGGTAGCAGCTGTATGTCCAATGCTTGCAATTACACCATGTTCGCTGAGTTTCCGAATTGAATCCAGGGCCCCAGCGCGTTCTGGAGCCAGAGTGACCATCTTGACGTTTGCAATTCCTCCTAGCTGAGAAGACAGGAGGTTCCCCTGCCCGTAAACCTTTGCAAGGAGTTCTGGCTCGCTAGTGTTGCCCAGGCTGAGAATTGCTTCAGGGCTGTGGCAGCCTTTCTGAGTATGAGCAAAGAAGGGCCCTTCGCAGTGTGCTCCCAGCGACTCCGCACCAGTGGAAGCTCTTCTCCTTGCACCAGTTGGCCCAAGAAAAGGTAGAGCCTATCTATAGGATTAGCGGAGAGCCTTTCAATGTATCAAATATACGTACATGATGGTAGGTCTCAGCGAATTGACTGGTCATGGTCGGTAAGTAGCTTGTCGTTCCAGTTTGTATCAGGCGCTGATTTAAATCGTGGAGGCCGTGCTGGAACTTCTTGGTGTTGGTGAGACAATCCGAATGGGAGAAGTCAAATCCGAAGGCGCCATTGATCTGAATGTCGATGAAGCCAGGAGCTAAAATCTTGCCATCTACATCCACCACTTTGACGTCTGTTGCCTCTAGACCACCTGGTGATCCTTCACAGATTTTCCCGGAGATTGTGTCCACCCACAGTTCCCTAGCAACGAGCTGGGGGCCATCTAAAACGCGACCATTGATGAATCTGGTATATTTTGCTGAAACTGAAGCTTCAGTCGTGGAGTGAAGGAGGTGCATTCTAGGCGATGGCTATGCGAGACGTCGCTGACGATTGGCATTTGGCTTCGTTACGGTCCTAAGCTAAGCAGAGACGTGCAATGGATAAAACAATTAATGCCTAAATAATATCATCCTCAACACTCTTAGCTTCGGTGCTTTTCGGGTGTAACACAAAACCCATCACCCCCAAAAGTGCGAGCTGGCTCAACGCACATCTCTGATGCTTGTCTGAGAATACGGCCTGTTTGGGTTACATCTCACTGTGACCCAAGGCCAGCTGTGGACTGCGACATCAATCTACCCAGCCAGCCAGCTACCGCAACGATTGCACACCAATAGGCGATAAGGAGGACCAAGCAAAAGCATCTTCTAAGGCGACGCTTTAGTTAGGCTAGATCTGAATGCGCCCTAGCACAGTCTCATTCTTACCATCGAATCGGGCGATGCCGTGGTCACCTGAGAGCCCCGCCCGCTAGAAACCGATGCTCAAACTACAGCGCCAACATGAACTTGGCCTCTATTGCAAAGACCAAAGCGTATCAAAGTCTACTCCTTGTTGCCGGCCGATCTTCAATGTTTCCCAGAAGGAGCTTAAAGCAATTATCAACCGAGTTTCTTGCACCTATGATCCATGTAGGGTCAGCTCGATTGGCTATTCGATAGCAATGTTAGCCCGGAATGACGAGAACCACAGTCCTGAAGAGGAAGTACGTAGCGCAAATGAAATAGATGAACATGAATTACTAAGGTAAGTCATGAATCCTTTTCCACCGTGCCCGTACTAGCCGTTATACAGCATTATCGGGGATCTGTTCCTCGTTGGGTTCGATGGAACGACGTTGACTAAAGAGCTACGAGAGCTAATCGAAAGGCACTTCGTTGGTGCAATATTATTAACTTCAAAAAATCTCCAATGTGGGTTACATTTAGTGCTTCTCTATAACGTCAATAGCTTGCTTACACTCACAGCGGGAGCACAAACAACTGAGCTTATCGAGAGCCTACAATATTGTGCTTTTGCAGCTGGCCATAAACGCCCGCTCCTCGTCGCCATCGATCAAGAAAATGGAAGTATCAATTCACTAGTAGATGAATCTATCACTCAGTTCCCTTCCGCCATGGGAATGGCCGCCAATGCTTCCCCTAGTCATACTCGACAAGTCGCTACCGCAACTGCCTTAGAGTTGAGCTGCGTAGGTGTCAACTGGATCATCGGTCCAGTGCTCGATGTATTATCAGCATCACGACCTTCGCCATTAGGAGTCCGTGCCTTTGGAGATGATCCCGTCACAGTCTTGACCCATGGGTTAGAGACTGTTCATGGCTTCAAGAAAGCCGGTGTTGCATGTTGTGGGAAACACTTCCCTTCGTACGGCGATGTTGAATTCGCCGACGGGACTGAGTTCAGTCTACCTTCAATGGCAGATACTACAGAAGATATGAAAACTCAAGCCTTTATCCCATTCCGTGCCTGCGCTCAAGTTGGTATGGATGCTATACTTGTCGGGGGATGTTCTCTGATTATTGGTGGCAAGACGGCCAATCACGCCTGTCTCGAGAAAAGTGTTGTATCTGGTATTCTGCGACAAGAATGCCAGTTTGAAGGCGTCATCGTTTCTGAATGCCTTGCGATGGAAGTGCTATGCCAGGATATCGGTATTTCCCAAGGCGCAGCTATGGCACTTGGAGCTGGTTGCGACATGATTATTATATGCCAGTCATATCAGGCACAGCTGGAAGGCCTTTCTGCTATTAAGCTAGCTGTACAGGATGGTAGTATTCCGTGGCACGTTGTCTTGGCATCAAAAGCGAGGATTGAGGCCATGAAGGACCGGTGCACCTCATGGGAGCGAGCTCTAAATCCCCAAGGTTTAGATCGATTATTAGACTTGAAGATGCAACACTCGACTCTATCAGACGAGGTCTATCGAAGTGCAATCAGCTTAGTTCGAGACACGGCTGAAAATCTTCCACGTATCAGCAATCTACCTGACCACAAGGAGGTATTACTCCTCACCCCGCTACTTGAACTATTTCCCTCCACAGCTACACGGGGAGCATCTGAGAATCTAGCCACAACTCACGGATTATCTCGACATGCGCCTGGAGAAGACACTTTTCAAGCTTTCGGCGAATTGCTTGCTGAGCATTTGCAAGTCCAGTTGACCCATACTTCGTATTCAAGTAACGGTCTTCGCCCAATGCATGAAGAGTTGATCTCGAGGTCCTCTGGCGTTATCATCCTAACTGCCGATGCCATACGAAACTCGTATCAGTATGGAGTAACCAAACATGTAGCAATGCAATGCAGATATCAGTCAAACGAGGATGGTCGCCAAAAGCCCCTAGTTGTGGTTGCCCTCAGTTCTCCGCACGATTTCTTGACCGACAAAGACATTAACACCTATATCTGTACATATGAGTTCACGACGCCGTCATTGCATAATCTTGCATGCCTTCTAGCGGGGAAATTACACTCATCAAAGATGCCCCCTCTGGCATTGGCACGAAGAGCAACTTCTCATAGCACTACCAAGGATGATGAATCGACGAAGGCGTCGTGGCTTGTCGAGCCATACGATGAAGGTCGCGATCGATTGGCCTTGAACAGGCTTTTGTGTCGCATTCCTACAGCATCCCAATCCATCCTCTCCCCCGCACTATCGTTTAACCCCTTAGCCAATACCCCAGACAAGAAGTGTTTTGTGGTTCGTAATAGCAGCACAAAAGAAATCCTGGGAATTGTGGTGACATTGATTTTTGAGTCACAGTCGAATGGCGAGATCGAAGCCGTCCTTGTCGACCCGGATAGAAGGGGTGTTGGCATTGAGAAATCGCTCCGCGAACATGCCTTTTGCTATCTGACTTCAACTCGAGGCTTACCAAAAGCTAGCATCAAGATACCTAAACTATTTTACTAAATGTTTAAAAAATAAACAATATCGAAGTCCCTACGATAGGGACAAACATTTTCGTCAAGTAAAAGCGGTCCCTGTCCTCCTGAAAATGCTGTTTTTCTGTGTCCTCAAAGAGACATATTCCGGAAGTACACTAGCATAATCCTTAAACCTTTAGTGGCTGTCCTGCAACGGCTAGTAAAGTAGAAACACCAAGACACTAGAGTTAGCGCCTCTTCAAAGTTGGGTTACATGGCTGTGTAACCAATTAGCGCCTTATCTTGATACGGCATTGCTGGTATCAGTTGAATCTTTAGCTACTACTCAAAACGTTTCTTACCAACCACATGCAACGTGTTTATGGTATTAGCTGCAGGGTAGATGGCCTCATCTTCATATAATGATGTCGCGTGCCCATGTCAAAATTGCAGCATCTGAATTACCCACTTGACCCCATTCCTCGGTATTAGTCTTCAAACTCCACAAAAATGTCTATCAAGGATCAAATTTCTGTTAAGGATCAAAATGAAGTCGGAGTAGGAACGACACATTACGAAGAGGAAGCCTCTGAGAATGTTCAGCTTCCAAGAGGATGGCTATACCATCAACCCCGAATCGGATCATGGAGGTTGCCTCACTACGCCAGCCCAATCGTTCAGCTTGTCTACGTGGCCCTGATATTCTTCTTGTAAGTTGAGCTGGCGAGATATTCGCTCCTATTCGCTAACGTGGGACCCAGATGCCCTGGAATGTACAATGCCCTCAGTGGTCTTGGTGGTGGTGGACAGCTCGATGCGACAGTTGCCAACAATGCTACCGTAGCACTCTACTCAACCTTCTCAACTGTTGCGTTCTTCTCTGGAACTGTGTGCAACAAGCTCGGTGTTCGGACTACACTTAGTCTTGGATGTTTTGGGTACGTCCCACGTGAACAAGGCTCCTGTGGCCGGTACTAACCTCGAATCAATTAGCTACGTACTATACATTGCATCCTTTCTATCCTATAACCATACACGAAATGCTGGGTTTGTCATTGGAGCAGGTGCAATTTTAGGAATCAGTGCCGCACTACTCTGGGCCGCCGAGACTGTGATTATGATATCTTATCCGCCAGAGAACAAGAAGGGAAAATACATTGGTATCTTCTGGATGATCTTCAACTTGGGTGCAGGTGGGTATTCAAAGTTTCACCCTATCCTGAGTATAAGCTAACATACATCAAGTCATCGGATCTTTGGTACCTCTAGTCCAGAATGTTCATTCAAACAAGAGTGGTTCCGTTGGCGATGGCACTTATATCGCTTTCCTAGCTCTCACTGCTCTAGGTTCTGGGCTAGCCTTGATCATCTGTAACGCTGATAGAGTTGTCCGCACAGATGGCTCGAAGATTATCATCATGCAGCACCCGACCTGGAAGTCAGAGTTGTTGGGCCTATGGGAAATTTTGAAAAGCGACAGGTACATTGTGGCTCTGTTCCCGATGTTTTTCGCATCCAACTGGTTTTACACCTATCAATTCAATGTAAGTCGAAATACCAGTCTCATATCCTAGTCAGAGCTGAGATGGTTGATGACTGACGCCCAAAACCAATTAGGACGTGAACCTCGCTCGCTTTAATGTCCGCACGAGATCTCTAAACTCTTTGATGTACTGGTGTGCGCAGATTTTTGGGGCTTGCATTTGGGGTGCGCTACTAGATATTTCGTATTTCTCTCGTAAGACTCGAGCACGTGCAGGCTTGGCTGCCCTCTTTGCAATCACCATGGGGCTCTGGGGAGGCGGGTATGCTTTTCAGACGACATATGATCGTGCCTCAGCAGAGGTTGAAAGCAGCAAGTTTGACTGGACCTCGAGCGGGTATGGAGGTCCAGCCGTCTTGTTCATCTTCTACGGGGTCTTTGACTCGATTTGGCAGACGTGAGTTATTCTCCACCTTGATCCGATCCAACCTTTCTCTACGTCTATGAACCACTGCTAACTAGTGCCTGTTAAAAGATATATTTACTGGACTCTCGGCGCCATGAGCAACAACAGTCGCAAGCTTACCATCCTAGCCGGCTTCTACAAGAGCTTGCAGTCTGCAGGTGCGGCAATCGTCTATCGAATCGACGCGCTGAAGGCGCCATATATGAACATATTTGCAAGCACCTGGGGTTTGTGCGCAGTTGGTCTTGTCATTGCGGCTCCCGTGATCTGGACAAAAGTTACTGACCACACTGAGGTGGAGATCGATCTCAAGTTTACTGATGAGAAAGAAGAAGATCTCAAGGTGAAGGATTCGGTCTGATCCCCTGTAAGAATAGTTCCTATTCAATCTACATTAGGCAGTATTGAGCGCCCCTCGCAGCCCCCTTCACAAAGTTGCAACTAACAGAAGGCTTCTACGAATGTGGACAGATTGTCGTGTGAGGGATCAAGAAAGGAGCCAAGCTGTAGTCTTAATTCCATGCTATCATCATTTTATTATATTTTTACTTCCTTGAATAGGTCTCACAATGCTTGTTTTATCCGTCAATGCTTCTCGTACGCCATTTCTTTGAAATAGATGCTACTGGCTCATTGTTTAGAATGCTCTATGCTTGACCTGATCAAGTAAACGGCGAATTTACCACCAGTTAAAGGTATTCTTGCATTTTTAATTCTATTTTCATTTAAAATAAGCAGATATCCGTGCATTAATACGAAGCTTATCTCCGGCTTGTGTGCATCCTACATGACGTTATAAGAAATTACCCACTGGTATACTCGTGCGTTCCTGAGTCTGGAAGTACAAGTAAATCTTCAACCCTGTTTATTCAAGTTCATTGTTTTTTCAATTCTATTGTGCTATTGTATCTCAGGTCCACGCTGAAGATCACTGAACCCCATCTCAATTGCTCGTTCAAACCACCATGGTCTTGCCTAAGTTCGAACTTTCCTGTGCAAGCTCCACGAGTCGAATGACTTGTGCAGCTTCCTCTGCAAAGACGGGAAGCTTCCCACTGTCGCCGCTTTCTAGTGCAATGGCCAATTGGTGGTAGAACTCTGCATAACTTCTAGGGCCTTGCTCTAATACTGGCACAATTTCTTTGACGAAAGTTGTTTCCGCACCGTTATTTCTCACGACAGTCAAAATTCCATGGCAGTTCTCGCCTTCTTCTTCTTCAATACCAAAACCTTCATCGCTGGGACGCATTCCTCGCTTCAATTGTGCTTCCTGTGGATCGAACCCGTACTTTAGAAAGGAACCACGATCGCCACGAACCCAAAATCTCAACTGCTGCAGCTGTGGGCTTATGACGCCAGCTTTCACAGTTGCTAGCATTCCATCCTGATAATGGAGTAGCACAGTAAAGGAATCTTCAAGTCCTGTCGAATTTCTCACAGCCATCCGCTGGGATCCAATAAAACCAGTAATCTTCTCAGGGAGACCGAAAAGATGAACGATTTGGTCGATCAAATGGGTCCCAAGATCGTAGATTGCTCCGTTTCCCGGACTCGGGTGCGCTTTCCACGTATTGGTAGGTAGTGTCGGCCGGTATCGATCAAAGTGGGATTCAAACTCCACAATCCGACCAAGTGTGCCCTGCTCTTTGAGTGACTTTAATGTCAAAAAGTCCAGGTCCCATCGCCTATTCTGATATACCGTTAGAAGCAAATTTCGGGACTTGGCGAGCAAGATCAAATCCTCTGCTTCCACGAAAGATGGCGTGAATGGCTTCTCGACAACGACTGAGTGGCATATCAATGAGTGGCCTGAATGTGTAGAAGCATGAGTATAGTTTACCATGTTTGTTAGCCCTTAGAGCTGCAGCTGCCAGTTGAAAATGTGATTCTGGTGGTGTGGTTATCACGATGAGGTTGACTTGTGTATCCCCAAGCATGTCATCCAATGATCTATAGACCTTGACATTGTGAAAGTCGCTGGCGGCATCCACTTGACCAGGTCTGGCCTGACGTTGCACGATCGAATGAAGAGAAAAGCTTGCCGAAGCCTTAATAAAAGGAATATGGAAGGCCTTGGCACTTGAACCATAACCGACGATGCCAATTTTGTAAGCTCTTCGTTCCATAACAACAAGCACACACTTAAGTCCAAATATTTGATACAGTTCTGCTTCTGTGTTCGGTTGGTTCCTGGCTGAGCCGCCGAGCCTTTTAACGCTCATGAATAAGTGTATTCAGTGATGAGCTGTTCCCGTGATGGATTGGGTCGCATTTCCATGTAACGAAATATGAAGCTAGAGTAGTACTAGATGGAGCCACTCCACCGCCCAGATCACATTTCAATGATAACGAACTTGATCCACTTCCGTGGTTGATTTTGAGAGAGCATTACTCGGCGATGCTCATGGGTTTGATTATCCTTGGAGAGGATCAGGGTGTTTGCGATATTGTGAATTTTGGTATCTGGCTTTTTGCCCCCTTAAAGGATTAATCTTTAATGTACCGACGTCTTCGAGGAGTTGTGACTGCGCACTCACCATCAGCACTCCCAAATAGCTGAGATTAGGATGGGAAAAAGTCGCATCCCACGTGCATGAGCACTTTATGCTGCATTAAGCCCAAGCATGATAGCATCTTTGATATCACATGGCTTAGTCCAAAAATTCGCCAAAATACCGCTTGTTGTTTCTTTGCATTGTCTTGGGTAGAGTTACTTTGTGATGAACACCATGCGGTTGCTAGATTAGAGTTAGCTTCGAAGTTCAGTCCATCCAGTTGCTACATACATAAACAGCCTGAACTGGAGGCGTGCGATCGTTCGGGTCGAGTGGAACGTATTTATAACTGAAGGATTTCTTTGTTGTCTCAAGTGATGGCTGTACTCTTTGACCCTCAGCCCGGATCTCCTGTCCATGATGCTCCGCAACAACACGTGGCACAGGAGGTTGAGAGAGTTCCGTAGAGTCCTCACGATCATGGGGGAATCTATCAGGAAGGGCCAGGTTTAAATATTCGGGGCCGTCCAGGTTGAGATTGGGCGAGAGTGTGATGAGATCTTCAGGGAAGTAGAAGTCTTCGTTGAGAAACTCTGAAGATTCGATATCTCGGTTGTTATTCCCAGACCCCAACGTTCCAATATCGAAGAACAGCCCGTCATTAGTATAAGCCAAATCATCTCTGGTTAAGTTTTTGGTAGAAGTAACAGTCTCCATTTCACTATATCCCAAAGGTAAGGCTGACAATAGGGTGCCTTCATCAACATTTGAGCTGGAAGGTGGAGCGATGGCATTTGGTTGTTTTCGATTGTCTCCAGATGCTTTTATCGCCGTGGGGAAGTTGCTGGGCGACCTACCACGCACGACAATCGGTGTGCTAAGCTTCTCTGATAGCAAAACTTCCGAACCGTCCTGAGAGAGAGCAAAAACGCAGATGCGAAGAATGAAATGCTGCTCCGGGCCTTTCTCTTTGCGTCTGCCACCCTTGGCGGTCGCGGATCGGAACTGAAGCCTCGGCCAAGAAAAAGAAATAGGACCAATGGAATCGCCACGGAGGTTGACTTTATTGTCACTGGGTGGAGGCGCAGGTCCAGGAGAGTTTGTGTCGTCCCTATTCGTCTTCGGCACAGTGATGAGAGAGACGTCATCGCCCTTGATGCTCTCAGTCGAGGTAAGTGTGGCACGAATCTGAACATAGTGGGCATTGCTGAATGACTGCTTGGGAATGATTGTGCCGCGTACGTGGAAGAGGTTCCTGCGATAGCAAAAGATATGCCCATCCCGCCCCTGGGCCGTCTGCGGTCCCTGGAGAAATGTGCCCGAGAGCTGTGCAGCAACAATTACGGGATCCAAAGACGGGGCATGATTGGATGATGGCTGGCTATCGACGAACTGCAACGCTTGGTGCGCGTCGTCCATTCGAGAGAGCTCTTGGGTAGAATCATTGTCTTGAGATTGTTGCGTGTCAGTGGTGTGAGGAACTAATCGGTGATGTCTCGGTCGCACTCACCATTCAATGCCATGCCATCTAAAGTCGTCTTATGATGCCAGCTGGTCTATGTTACCCACGTAGGCTCCAAGGGTTTCATATCTAGACAACAAAGCAGGTTCCTCGATCAGATTGAATGATAAGATGGAGGCGACTTCTCCGCAGCTATGCCCAACTGGGAAACTGGAGATGAGTCAGCATCTTGGCCCCGGAGTGAGGACTTCCATAACTACGTTCACGAAGGAATAAGAAATAATTACACGAACTTGTTGAACATTCATTGTTTCACATCTGCAAGGAAAAATAAGTATGCCAAGCGGTTTACGAGGTAATGCATATTGTTCAGGTTGTATAAATTTATCAGCTAATGGCGAGTAGGATCTTCAGCTTATTTTGGCATGGAAGGATGGGAAACCGGAATATCGTCTTAAATTCGAAAGAAGAATTTGCAAACGCATAGATGTAAATCAGTAAGCTGCAAAGCCTTCTCCTTCACTTATTTTTAAATTTCAAACACAGACTAACGCAATTATATACAATTTGTGGCGCCTGAATGTTGATCATAAGGCGAAAGTCAAGCGGCAAAAACCTCTCTTACCAGATCCAATAAACGCACGAAGGGCATCTAACTTTTTTTTTCCGCCCCGTACATCGTAATTAGGGAGAGAATACGGATATAACGTGAATCTCGGCGTGGCATATTGAAAGCTTTGTATTCTAAGTGGCTGCATCGGCGTGGATAATTTGAAATGTATTGCTTTAAGGAGCGAGAAAATGTTTAGGAGACTGTGCACCAGAGACGCGAAAGTTTCAAAAAAGAGAAAGAAGACGAAAAGGACGAGCTTCAAGCCTTGAGTATTTTTCAACCTCAATTACCTGTTTCGTCTCTTCTATACGAAGGCCCCTTTCTAAGGTTCGGCGTCTACTTGACTAATACGACTCAACTCGACGGCCGTATTGACAGAGATGGAGACGAGAAAAAGAACAATAATCGAAAAGAGCGCCCCTATTGTATTTAATGTATAATACGATTTGTTGACATTTACATAAGCTTCAGAAACTTCCCGTGGCTTCTGCACCTTCTACTTCTGTACCCTTGCCCAACATACTGGTGAACTAATGCAAGTAATTAATCCACTATTATCGAGCAATCACTTCATACTTGCTTATGCGCACATATTACCAAATCTAATTAAAAGCATCGTATGAGAGTGAGATGGGAAATGGACCATCCAGACTAGCAGTAGTTGAGGTAGCCATGCCAGAATTTCTGCGGTTAAAATAAACCGGCTAATAGTCATCTATCACAGCCATGATGGAAACGTATGGATAAATTTGCTGGTCGGCATCATGAGTTGATATAAAGCCAGTTCGACTATTATCAGTTGCCGGATTACATATCCGCAATTGGCATTATTACTACTCCGTACGAAGTACGGAGTACAAAATAGTAAGAGAGGAGCCCCTATTATGCACCTTCATCACTGTAAGTGCCGTAATTGTATATATCTCCGCTGCCACTCAGTTTCTAGTGTCTCGCATAAGAAAATTCATCATGGGCACCCTGCAGCCGATATGCACGTATCTGGTCGCACCCCATATACGCAGGGATATATTTATTTGTCTACACCGGGCAGTGCTTAGATGTCAACAGGGAGCTGATTTTAAATGACACTGCCGGTATTCCGGAAGCTCCACGGCACTAGAAAGAGCTTACAGTAAAATAGCTGGAAAAGCTGCTTATCCATATACCACGGATTAGCATATTACAAAATGCATCTTACGCAGACTATACCACTTTATGGCAGGTAATTATTATTTGCCGATAACTGCCAGATCTTAAGCTACCGTATATTTAGTTTGTCCTAAATTGGTAAGTCTCTCGAAGTACGGCGCCCCTTAGCAATATATAGACTGCCAGCATGCTCCGGTTGTGTGAGTCGGCTACTTTTCAAAATCAAGGCTGAGTATTATTCACTTCTGATTGGGCTCTGTTATTTTATCGTCTAACATGTCTCTTACAGCTTTGTTGACAAGAGAGAATCTCTCACAGGCTACTCTTCTAAGTCTAACGCTATGCCTATTCGCAGCCTTATTCCAATATCGAACAACCCGAGCCATCAATTATCCTTCGGGTCCAAAACCCTGGCCCATCGTCGGGAATATGTTTTTGTTCGCTAAATTATTAAAGAATGCGGATCAAGATGTTCGTTCATTGGCGAAGAAATTCGGCAGCCTATGCATGTTGTGGATTGGCTCAACTCCCGTCTTAGTTATTAACAGTTTGAAAGATACAAAAGATTTTGGAAAAGGCATGTCTTGATCAAATTTAACGTCAACGTCGCGATACTGGATGAGTTGTTAACTTGTTCATGGTTATAGAACGGAGCCGTTACAGCCGATAGACCGAGAAGGAATATCTTTATACAGCATGCGTGGCCTTATGTTGCTGCGTTTACGAATCACGAAGAAGTACGATTTTATAGGCGAATTTACGCCGGTATTCTCAGTTTGAAACAATCGCAAGCGGTAAAGAAATATATAGAATTTGAATCCAGAGTGACGCTCTGCGATCTATTCGAGACGCCGGACGATTTTCTGGCGCATATGGAGCGCACGTCAATGAGTGCGATTTTTAGTGCTGTGTATGGAATGCGGATAACCTGGTTGGACCATCCGACTATGGTTGAATTGTTTGATGTTTGGAACAGTATAGCGAAAAGTACGTGTGGCCGTTGCTCTAAAAACGCAACAGTTTTAAGCAGAGAAGAAAATTGACTAATCTCAGCTAGATATTGAATCCGGAATACTCATAGTTGATTGGATCCCTGCTCTCGAAAAGCTTCCTCTTAGCTGGCAACCGTGGGTTCGGCTGGCAGATTCGTACGCTGCACGAGAATATGCAGTGAGCAAAGTTTTTCTGCAGACACTTCGCAAACAAATAGATACCGGAACAGAGCCCGCATGCTTTGGTGTTAGCATTATAGAATGGCAGAAAAAAGAAGAGTTCAGCGACGATGTAGCGGTCGGTCTTTTATCTGGAATTATCCTTGGTGGTGCCGAAACAACTGCTAGCATGATGAAGACATGGTTCAAAATCATTGCCCTAAATCCCGAGGCACAGCAAAAAGCTCAAGAAGGTATGCATGCATAGCTGGTGGCAAAACTATATCAAAGTATTAAGATTAATCATCTTTACTCTATCAATTAGAATTGGACCAAGTAGTTGGTCATTTGCGTCTGCCAACGTGGGACGATGAACCAAACCTCCCCTATGTTCGAGCTCTTATTAAAGAGCTCCATAGATTCGGCCCTATGGTTTCACTCGGATTTCCACATGCCTTTAGCGAAGATTTCACATATCAAGGGTATACCATCCCGAAAGGAACTCTAATCATGGCGAATATAGATGAGCTTCACCGAGCTTCTGAACGGTATGACGACGTAGACAGGTTCGAACCGGAGCGCTACCTCGGTGACGACCTCGATGCATATAGCAGTGCCAAACAGTCTGATTACATGAAGCGTGATCATTGTAATTACGGTTTTGGCCGTCGCATATGCGCAGGTACTACATCTTACTGTTTCCCCCGTCCAACTCGAGACATTCATCTGACAGCATACAAGGCATCTATTTCGCTGAGCACTCCCTATTTATCCAAATATCCCGCATTCTCTGGGCATTTAAAATCACGCAGCGGCCTGGAGAGCCGCTGAGCATGGCAGACAAAGACGGTGAGCAGGCTTGCTACCCTAGTGCTATCCCATTCTTGACAAAATGCTAATTCTGATCACACAGATGGACTTGTAAAGAAGCCTAAGCCATTCAAGGTAGATATCACGCCGCGATTTGAAAATGCTTTACAGGTAGTGCAGGCGAGCTTGAGAGAGGACGCGACTGATATCCCAGATGTCGATTCCGTCGAGTTCGTCAGGTAGATTTTGGTAATAAGTGGTGTCGGCTCTTATACATACCTACCTATATATACAAGCTCGATGAGCAAAAGTTAATTGACATCTAATCCGATAACAATACCGTTAGATTGTAGTAGCTGAGATGTTGCATGAACAGGAACAGTATCTGCCTCAGAGTTGAGAAGTGGCGTTAAATATTCATGAATAGATAGATACGTTCTCGCACATGGGAGTGCCGTGCCCCGCGATATGATGTGCATTTGACGCGTAATGAGATCCAGATCAATGGTCAATTAGCAACAAGCGGAGCATATCAATGAATCATAAGCTAAGACTAAGACTAAGTTGGATGCCGCGCGGATCTAATGACAGCAATCTAGATATCCGAGTAGCATCTCGTCTAAAATAGGCTTACAAATGGCACGGACGCGATCTATCCGGATCAGCTGAGATGGCGCAGGCTCTTCGTCGCGCCGTATTCGTAATCGGGAACGCATTCATCAAAATGCACACCAACCAGCAACATACATAAAAATCGCCAAAAAGTAATCATTCAAACCATCTTTTATTTACATTGCTTTGATTAGAAACAAAACTGAACAGAGGAAAAATAGTCTAAGCAAGACTCGATCCATACGACAGGACTCTCTCCAGCCAAACATCGACGCAAGCATGGCGGCGGCAAAGCACAAATATGAATTTGGTGGCCCGTAAGTTGACAACATTAAGGCATTGGAATTGTTTCCTAACATACCATATAGATTAGGTGTTGGATCTCTTGTCTTCGGTCTCCCAGTATTGCTCTATTTCTTCTACTTCACCTGTAACGACATCACCGGCTGTCCTGCCCCAGCACTCCTCGAGCCTCGATCCCTCTCGCTAGAACATCTCAGAGAGCAAATTCCATGGCCAAAAGATGGCATCTGGGGCTTTGCTAGCTGGAGGACCAGTGGCTGGCTGATGAGCTACTATTTACTCAGCTTGGTGCTGTATCGAGTGCTTCCTGGCCAGGAACTCTATGGCACGAAGCTAAGGGAATCGGGACGCCCGCTCAAGTACAAGTTGAATGGTAAGCAAATCATATAAAGGGATCGTAAATAAATGGCACGGGACTAATAATTCATAGCGTTTTCTTCCACTCTTGTCCAACTGGCTGCATGCGCTGTGGGATCGCTTTTATACAGGGCTGATTTTGTCGTCTGGACCTTTATCGACGAAAATTACTTGCAACTATACACAGCTAATCTTATCCTGACCTTTGCGATTTCCATATTTGTATATGTACGGAGCTTTAGTGTCAAGCCAGGCAATAGCCAGCTGAGAGAGCTCGCCCGAGGAGGCCACACCGGCAACATCATGTACGACTTCTTCATCGGCCGTGAACTCAATCCTCGCATTACCCTTCCCTTCTTTGGCGAGATCGATCTCAAGGTTTGGTTAGAAATGCGACCTGGTTTGACAGGTTGGATTCTGCTTAACTGCGCTTTTGTTGCAAAACAGTATCGTACCTACGGGTACGTGTCCGACAGCATTGTCTTTGTTGCCATCGTCCAAGCATTTTACACCCTCGACGGACAATACGGCGAATCGGGGATGCTTGTCATGATGGATACGATTACAGATGGTTTGGGCTTCATGCTGACTTTTGGAGATCTCATCTGGGTGCCATTTCTTTATTCTATGCAAACCCGCTACCTCTCTGTCTATCCGCTACAGCTTGGCTGGGTGGGAGTCTCTGTTGTATCAGCGGTCTTTGCCGTTGGGCTGTACATCTTTCGTGCGTCCAATACACAGAAACGCGTCTTCCGCACGCAGCCAGATCACCCCAGATTTAAAGGCATGTCTTACATACAAACCAAGCGAGGCACAAGGCTTCTCGCTGACGGATGGTGGGGGGTGTCGCGCCACATCAATTATTTCGGAGACTGGCTGCAGGCATCACCCTTTAGTCTTCCTACTGGTATAGCAGGATATGTGATTCTCCCGGCTGGCGCAGTTGCCACGGCGGGAGCAAGCGTAGCTACAATGCTGGATGGTCGAGAGGTGGTTCAGGGAGCAGCAAGAGGATGGGGCATGATTTACACTTATTATTACGTTTTTTATTTTGCCTCACTGTTGATACATCGAGAGGGAAGGGATGATGCTGCGTGTGCAGAGAAGTATGGAGAGGACTGGGACAAGTATAAAAAGGCTGTCAAGTGGAGGATTTTGCCTGGTGTTTACTAAAAAGGTGAACTGACCAGGGAATCTTGAGAGTACAACGATATTGGCGACAGGAGCAATGTATGAAGCGTTAACTTGTTGGAATGGTTAGCCTCATCCTTAAACCAATGATTATTTCGCCGTCTCCCCAACTGTGGCTGTATAGGTGTCTTGAGCTAGTTGAACTACTCTTGCGGCAATTGCTACTCAGCGCCTCAAACCTATGTAGGGTGAATCTCTATAGTGATAATCGGAGCGGCCCTTTTCAGCCACCTAAACTTTAAGATGTTTGCTTGACTCACCAGTGAAGCTTTTTCAGCAAGACGCAGCTATATTACGTGTGTCAATATAGGTGGAACTTGCATGTTTCTTCTCAGGATCATTTATCAAATCCTATTCACTGCTGCTCTTTGCGCTCGACACGGCCGGTGTCTTCCAAACTACTGGGGAGATCTAAGAGAATTTGACGTGTAGGCAACATTTACATTGACTGCACTATCCAAAATGTTCGAACAACTTGAAATTTTGGCATGGGGCCCAGAGCGAATATTCTCAAGTAATGCTTTTACCTCAACCCTTAACGGATATTGGCCGAATCACTGGCCAAACAATACAGACATCATCTGGAAGGATTTTGTCATTCCGGAAAATGTGAGTGGCTGTCGATCCAGTGCTTTTGGGCACGTCAAAAGTCCGTTCTCTTCATTACTAATGGGGTCTCATATAGGTCCTTGACACGACAGTTCTCGTCCCAGCCTCGTCCAAAGCCAGAATGCTGAATCTCCCACTTGAGCTTATTCTCGAAATTTTCTCACACATAAGTCGAATGGACGGCATTTGCTTGGCCTTGACTTGTAAGAGCCTGCTGCGGGCATCAACGCTCGCCATCCATTATCGCCCTACCCTGCCACCCGAAAATCGAATTCCATTCAGGGACTTCGAAAGTTCATTTCTCACCTTCATTAGACCGGAGCATAACACCCGAAGGATTATGATGGCTTTCCTGTTCCGTATCCACCCCATTCGTGGGGGGAGATACGGTCGAGGGCAGTAGACTTGTGCAGAGACTGTCTCCGCTACCGGCCAACAAGAGTGAGTTGGTGGGCTGATAAGGGGGCGCGGTGCCCTGGAAAGGCAACCTTTGGAAGCAAATGGGATGTCCGTGTTGAGAGATGGAGCTGCAAGCAGGTGCTTCAGTGCCCTGAGTGTTGGTATTCCAACCACATGATAGAGTGTGAGAGATGCCGGGAGAGGGGTGAATCTGGGGGGAGGAAGAATAAGGAGGAGACGAAGCAGGCGGTTATGCCCCAGTAACGGACTACAAGGGGATGAAATGATAAAAGCTGCTTTGATGCAAACTCGTAAGCGTGCAGCAGGACACCATACTTTTGTATTACATAACGATCCCCCCATCCTTGTTTGATAGTAATTTATGTGATCTTGGCATTCGCCTCATGGCAGAGCTAGTGTAAGAGGCATCATTTAGAGAAGAGCAATAAGAAGAACTCTTCACAAGAACACAGGATTCAGCTACTACTAAAGCATAGAGACGGTAGTAAATGAAGGCTGACGGTTCTCCATCACCTAGAACCGGATAGACGGGCGCCGAAACAGGCTGGAATAAGGTTGGGAGGACAGGCTACGTGAGATGCTTACAGTATTTCCTCTCCCAAAGCATCACCATGCGCATCAGAGCCAAGCATCTGAGTAAGCTTGAATCGACGCAAACCGGCCTAGAATAGAAGGAGAAGGAGTGCGGGGGGATCGTGCACCGGCTCGGAAGGATTATGGCCCATTTGCTTAATATCGACGATGGCGATGCAGAGGCTGATGCCCGTGATCCTTGTGTCAGCGATGGTCCGAGAGACCTGAAGCAGTGGCGCGTTTGGAGCTGCGGACAACTCCGTCCGGATCACGGAGACACGCACATGTAAATCAATATTCGGCTTACGGAGTATAAAATAGTCTAATAAACCCCCTGGTTCGAACGGCACGGATAATACTTGGCCCTCCTCCGTGGCGCCAAAATTAGGCCCATGAAACCTCAAACAGGGGCAATTTCAGCGTGAAACCTCTCGAGTGTCTCGAAAAATCCGGTGCGCAAATCGACTGTCTGTGCTCGCAGGGTGGATTGGTCGAATGCTGAGTTTCGAGGGCTGATGCAGGCGGCTGCTCTTACAGAAAAGCCGGAGGCAGCGTCGGAGGATGGGATTGGGTTAACGTTACTTGCGCAGATCATGAACATGGTTTGTGTTGATGAAGCGATGATTATTCAATAGCTGGTTCTTGGTTCTTGGCTCTTGGGGATCTGTAGATTGCGCCTCATTGGCCTGAGAGCTGGCGCATTGACACATGCCAAATTGGCAATTTGATCGGTAATGAGAATCAACTACGAGGTATGAAGTGCACCTTTTCGCAAACCTATAGGGATTCGATCAATAGACACTATAAACAATTCTAGAAATTGAAATGAAACCTCGTGTTTTCTACAGATCTCGCTCGCGGATTGAAACAACGCAGAGTCTAATTTGACTTTGTTTCCCTCACATGGACATCCTCAATTCTCATAACAATTATCCAACATCAATAATATACATATAATTATCTAAAAGCGACACTAATCCAGAAACCGACCAGCGGCCCGATCGCCGCAAAACCCTCGGTGCATTAACTCGACCCCATTGTCGCAGAAAACGCCTCCCGAAACTGCCTCCCCCTTGCCTCCCCACACAACTACTTACACGGTCAAGGCGGCGTTCGCTCAGCTAGATTCCACCCTCGTCCATCTCCCATCCCCTGAAACGCATAGACGAACAAGATGAGATCAAACATCACCTGGTTTCGAGGACTCGGCCCCTTGTTTGGAGCTGTCATGAGTCCTGTCCGAGGCATCTGATTCGGCTCTCGGCCGGACGCGCGGTGCAGGGAGTTGAGACGCTCAGTCGAGGTTTTAGCGCCAAGAAACAAAGAGGAAGAAAAATGATAGATTGGCTTCATCGATCCAGTATAAGAAGAGCCGCGAGTCCGGACCATGCAAAGTTGGTCTTTCTTCTTCAACACCACCACGGCTTCTACAGTCACCCACCCCAACCTTTCACACTTTTCAAGGCCCGGCGCCACTTTCCCAACCTTCCTTTCTTTTAGAGTCCGACCTGGTGTCGCTTGCTTCGTCTTTTAATTCCCTTTTTTAAAAACACGAATTCAATCACAACTCTCTCTTTTTGTTGGAACTTTTCATCACTATCCTTTACAAACACAATACCGCCAAAATGGTCCGTCTATCAGTTGCCACAGTTTTCACTTGTAAGTCGACGAAATGATGAGCCCTCTTGCTGCTATAAAAGGCTAGCCTTCTAATCTCATACCTAGACGCTCTTTCTGTCTATGCCCTTGGCGACCCTGCTGGTGCCAAGAACGTTGGAAATGGCAAGGGAACTCAATTTGTAAGTCCCATCTCTTCGAGGCCTGGATCCCTCCAAAAAGCCACATATCACAAAAGCTTACCATGATTCAAGATTGGCGGCCAGTGCCTGTCTAGCGCCGATTGCGCTTCAACATGCTGTGCTTTCATAACCGGTGGCGGTGTTTGCTCTGTAAGTCTTCATACTCATCTCACAACTTCTCTTTCCCCAGCTTTTGGCTAACATATTTTACAGGGACTTGGTGCTCAGTTCCAGGCTGGGAAATCAGGTTGTGGTTTTGGTGACGGTGGTGCTCCTCCTCAGCCTAGCGCTGCCAGTGGTTCCAGCAGTGGAAGTTCCGATTCTACTTCCTCAAGCAGCACTTCTGCTGCTGTCCCCGCTGGCTTCAACGCGTCTGTTGGTGATCCTTCTGGTGCGAAGAACCTTGGCAATGGCCAGGGCCTGCAGTTTATTACTGGTGCTTGTCTTAGCGATGCTGATTGTGCGTCTACCTGCTGTGCCGGACTCAAAGGCGGTGCCGTTTGCTCTGGCATTGGAGCTCAGACTCAGAACGGCAAGACTGGTTGCGGCTTTGGCGGTGGTTCTTCTGCTGTTGCTGCTCCTGCACCCAGCGCTGCGGCTCCTCAGCCCACTGCTGCTAGTTCCGATTCTACTCAAGGAAGCTCAAGCGGCACTTCTGCTATCCCCGCTGGATTCAACGCTTCTATTGGCGACCCCGCCGGTGTTAAGAACATTGGCAACGGTAAGGGTGCGCAGTTCATTACCGGTGCTTGCCTCAGCGATGCCGATTGTGCGTCTACCTGCTGTGCCGGACTCAATGGCGGTGCCGTCTGCTCTGGCATTGGGGCTCAGACTCAGAACGGCAAGACGGGCTGCGGTTTCTCGGCCGCTGCCAAGCGAAGCGTTGAGCCTACACGAATTGCTCGACGATTCCGCGCTTAAACGAATGACAAAAACTGGTGATCAGAAGGTGGCTGGGGTGAAGAGAGAAGATGACTTTGATTCTTTATCTCGCCAACTAATTCGATGGTCGTTATCTACCTAATTCTTACACTACATGACTAGACTTTAATAGATACCAACTATCACTTCAACTATAAACATGCTCATGTGTGATTGACCTTTGTAATGTGGGCTCTATTAACAGCAAGAAGGGGGATACCTACCACCCAGTCAGTAAACCTTTTCATCACGTGTAGGAGGAGCTAGCTGTATAGGCTTCACTCACTTTGTCATTTCTTCCGCATTGTAGGGACCCTCTCCGGTTGCACTCTGGATTAAACCCACCATGGGGCTTCTGCAGCTATATAACCTGAAGCTGTTGATCAAGCCCTCGTCGTCAAACGTCGCAACGAGTATCTCGGGGAAATCGTCCAACACCTGTGTATGCACATTGTACCGGTTACTCATCTCACGGAACACTCGCATGTCCTTTTCACTGATCACCTGGGAGACAACCTTTCGCTTCTCCAGGTATACGTGCTTCGTCGTCTCTCGGAGTTTTGCCACGACGCCTTGTCGGCCCAGGGCAGGCTCTTTGACTTCTCGCATACTTTCCAAGTGGACGACGCAGTCTTGAGAAAAGAATGAGGCGAAGTTTTCAAAGTCAAAGACAGGGGAGTCGGGCCTTAGGGTTTCGAACTGGCTGTACAGAGCTTGGAGACGGCTTTCGATGTCGGCGGTGGACAACATGATGATGTTTTGCTTTTTCTTTTCCCCTTGATATTAGCGATGTGAATGCTGGTATTGGACGATTGGGTTGAATAAGTGTATTTATCGATGGCAATATAGGAAGATGTTCCTTGTGGTATTTATAGATTTATCTACATTCTATTACATGCAAAGGTGAGTCCCTGGTCTTTAGACTCCAGCAGCGACAGCCAAAAGCTCTTTCACCATCACAGCAACGTGGATTGTGAAGCTGATCGCATCACGTACTCAGACGCTGAGTGAGTAAGCGGACTTCGGTCTTCGGTGCGTGGTAACATGGGATGGCTACTGTAATTTTGTCTCAGTCACACGTCATAATCGTGCAAAATACTAGAGCCTTTTATTACAAAGGGTTTGAAATCCTCTGAAGTGCCTCTCGATTGGTCCATATATGTCTTTCGTGAGCGACACATTCCTAATTCCGGCCTGTTGTAGGTACTCCGATCATGCGTAATCATTTGTTGTCTAAATATATATATATCTTTTTCTAGCCGTTTAGGGGAACCTCATTTCGGATTTAGAAATGCATGCATCGTACGGAGCATCTTCCGATCTGCCCACTAAGGCGGGCACTATAACCCCGCAAAGGAGATAGTGTCGAGCTTGCTTACACTCTATTTGTAAGGGATGACTGTAAAGTCCGGGCTCTAGATATTTGCTACTTGGTCAGGAATATACATGTAGTTTTCGCCATGTTGTTTATGATATTCCATGCTACTAGGCTAGAGAGTACAGTGGGTGGAATGTGATGGGGATATGGAGAAAAACTCTGAGTTGGATTTTGTACTCTTCATATACATATGTAAATTCTGGATTATGAACTCTTGTGGAACAGAAAATATCTCTGTAAATTGAATGTACTAGTCATTTATACCAACATGAAAAACATTCTCCATATCATCCCCCCACTCATAACATAGCTTATCCCCATCGTTCAACAAACTCGTCCCTCTTCTCACTGCTTCGATCCCTCCTTTGGCCTTCAACCAGTGCCAGTGTATCCTTTGCACCCTCCACATCTGCCGCCAACAGAGTAATGGAGCCTGAGATTTCTGGATCAACCAGCCTCGGGTCATTAAATGGACTCTCTGCCAACACACTATCCCGCACTAACTGGATAGCGAGCCGAGTGTCGTTCAACTGCGCCAGTGCGCCCATCTCAAATGTTTCCTGTGTATTCTGAGTAATCTCGTCGTACTTCTTTAATCGCTCTTCGAGAATCTTGGACAGGGCCACTATTTGTGCTCTACCCTCAGTTTCTTCAGATACTGATGAAGGGACTGAGAGAATATTCATGAGGGTGCCAAGCGGGGGCTCATCTACAACACTAGATGACCGGCGGCGGTGATGAGAGCCAACAGTATTAGAGCGCTTCCGTGCAGGAGTATTAGACTTGCTTGGGGAGGTGGGGAAGATCGACATTGGCGCAGATGATGATGACTGCTTCACAGGCGGCAAGATCTCAACAGCCATCTCCGTCTTGGCGGTGGAGATGAGCGATGCGGCAGCCGCTTGGTGCGACAGATGGGTCTCAATGCGGCCTTGGATTCGATCAAGACGGCCTAGTAGATGATCAAGGCATTTATCAATCTGAAGGGATATCTTTTGTCAGCACCATGGCGTATTAGCTTGGCAATGGATTGACCCTCACGTATTCCAAGGCATTGGATGTGCGCATCGCACTTTGGCCACCTTCTGTAGAGACTGTCTGGAGGGCCGGCTCAAGATATTGTTGATCCACAGATAACTGGGCAACTGAAAGTATTTCCGCGTGCAGAGAGTCGACTTCTGCCTCGAGGGCCTTGACTTCTTCGTCGGTCGAGGGCCTGACGCGCCCCGAACGCTCAGCTTCCACAAGTGTATCCATGTAGGTGGTATCCAGTTTAGCCCGAACGGTCTCAACCGTAATTTTCACTAGGCTAGAATTCTGCAGTTAGCAAACAACTTTCCGTGTGATGTGATGGTATCGTATGGGGCGGCTAACCGCGAGCACGTCTCACGCAGCTTGTCAATCTTGGACGTTTCATCTGGATCTGGCTGTTCCAGCTCCCAGCCCAGCTTCTGCAAGTTGGCTAGCAGCTTATCATCGGTGCGGAATATCTCCCCGAGTGTTCCTTTGAGATTGGATCCTGCCTGCGTGCCTTGTTCTTCAAGGTCAGAAATGCGAAAGCCAAGACTCTGAGAAGCTGCCTCTACCTGATGATCCATCGTTAGTCAAAGCCTGTATCCCTTCGTATAGGGAGGAAGAGGCGGTCAATGTTACCTCCGCGGCAACCCGCTGCCGTTCCGACTCAGATTTGCTTTGCCTATCAAGGTCAAGATCCCGCCTTCGGGCATCATTTTCAGCACTCTTCCTGACAAGACGCGACAGGGCATCCTGCTGCTGACGCAATGTTTCGCTCTGCTTGGTTATGCTCTCTGTGGATCTTCTCAGCTCATCAATGGCGATTTTTATATCGTCCTCGGTGATACCTTGCACCTCGGACAAGTCATGGAGGTTGGCTAAAATATCAACCTGGCCGTTTCTGTCCAGGACGGAGTATCTGGACGACGACTAGTCAGTGTCTCTGTCTCCTCAAAAAAAGCTGCAGGCAGATGTGCAACTGGTGCCTCCATACGTACATTGCCAATTCATCAGGTGTCAGGAGATTGTCGGTCGTGAGATGTAAACTCGCCCATTCAGCCAATGCGGCGCCGTAGTGGTCGTGCCTGAGATGCTGTTGCACCTCATCCCTGCGAGTCTGGATGCCGTACGTGCGGGCAGCCTTCAGGAGAAGGGCCTCAGCATGCACCCTAGTCTCCAGATCCATTTTGAGCCTGTGGTTGAGCGAGGTGGCGTTTCCAGAAGCCCGTTTTCGAGAGCGTCGGTCGTACAAGGCCTGTGTGGGTGAGGGGAAGAGAGGGGGGGGCAAGGCAGCAAGGCAACGAAGAGTATCTACTTCGTAGTATGTCTGTTCCGTAGAAAGCTCTTCAATATTGCCTTATCGTGAATTGAATTATACCAATGCTCCACAAGCTCTACCTTGCTGTTGCTAGGCCATGAAACGGGCTCACAAAGGATGCTTCCCGCAAGAGAATCCCTATTCGCAACTCGCTGCTGTTCGCGCTGAGGAGGTCGTGCAACACTTGAAGGTGCGAGTGATGGGATGGCGATTGATCAATTCGTATTCGAGTATTTATAATCACTCCTCCTTTATTCAACACAATAATCGCGGTGCTGTGCGATAGCTCAGAGCGTCGATGATGTTCGCATATGAAGTACGAAGTACATGTAGTGGTTTCGGGTCCCTTTGGGTCTCAATTCGGGATAATTTATTCCAGGGGTTCATGATTGGGCCCCAAGCGGCTGAGCCCCCTGTAAAAGCCACTCTGCCACACGCCTACAGAAGCCCCTGTAGCTGCACGCCGCCAATGCGCCACTGCCGCCTGACAGGTGCTCGGCATTACGAAGGGCCGCTGTCGATGTCTCCAAGCGCATATAATTTGATGCTTTCAAGAATTCTTCAGCTTTCACATGCCAGCAAACGGCGACAGCGGTGCATCTCTCCGTGGCTTGCTAGGTGCTAAAGCTATCAGACGCTCTTCACCGGATCAAAGCAGGTCAGGGACTGGAAAATAGTGGTGATCGACTCGCCGTCCGTTTGCAAGCTCCAAGTCGTCTATACTGTTGACTCGTCCGACGTCTCGCAGCACCGATGCCGTGACCCGAGAAGCCCTTCTCTCCACTCTGTGTCGTCTGATTTCTGTTTGTATTGGGAGAAAACAAAGCAGTGCCATTAGTATCATAGAGTTCCAGCTTCTGTTTCCCGGATGCTATTTTGGCTGAATAAAAACATGATCCGTGATGGCGGATCGCCCCGAGCGGCAATGGGATTTGGGAGCCCTCGAACTCGTGTGTTCCTAAACTATGGGCAGATCATGCTGGCAAATCGAGCAGCCTGAACCATGTGCTACTGTATTCCCAACGGGAGCAACAGTGCCGCCTTAGAAGATGAGAAAGGCCGCTCAGACTATATCCTCCAGGTCTGAGTGGTGTCCATCGCTAGAGGCTGAGTAAGCACCAATGTATATTGTCCTGATTCGGACGTAGAGTCTTGCAGTAATAATCAACTTATCTATTAGAAAACTGAATAGAAGATGAAAGGGAAGACATGGAGTGCCAGGCCTTTCGTAAGCCTGTACCGTCAAAACTCGGCGGCTTCAAGCCGGCAGGTAATTGGCCGTATCCGAGGTGAGCCAAGTCTCTCCGGACGTGGGATACATGTCTCAGCCTTCGGCCGCCTACATAGAAGTCCGTCCTCGAATCTACCGGGCTGCAAAGACCGGCGATGTTTTGTCACTTTGCCAACACGATTCGGCGTCCCCTGGTGGCCCTCAACGGGGTAAGGCTTGCGGGATGGTACAGCGGCTGACCACGGATCTTGGTTAGATGAGATGACCTGCGGACAACGAAGTCGATTATCCTTGTTCTCCCGGCTCCGTGACTTCATTCTGGCTTTGGATGGCCAGCTGGTTCAGCAAAGATCGTAATCGGTCCAAACATTTTGCACCAGCCCCTCCCCTCCTCCCGCCAGCTATGATGCTGTGACCAAGCGTGATGCATCGGGATACGTAACTCAAGACGCTCTTCTTCATCATACCCAGATGACTTACATTCACCTATACCAGACACCCCATCTCTCTGCCAGGCCTGTAGCACAATATATCCTTGTATGTCAATGAAAGACAACTCGGAAGTAGCTCCGCTGTCTTGACCGCCTGCCATCAGCTGTCTAAGAGAGAAGCAGCCCAAACTGACAGCTGGTCGGAGAAAAGGACCACGGAGAGACAAGACAATCAAAATCTCTCCGACTTATCGCACAAGAATATTCGATCTCCCTTCTCGGAAATTCAGGGTGCCGCAATCCCGCATCCTCTTTCGCAACGAATCTGAAGACATGGCCAGCCCAGGCATCTGGCGGCTTCGCTGGAACCAGGCCATTGCCGAAGGAGCTGGATATTTGCTAATCGTGACTATTTGCTTGGCGAGCGAGCTACTCATTTGGGGCCTGAGCCGGACATTGGCCTCGGCGAGGCTGGAATTCTTCTCGACAATTGTCGGCATGGTGCTGATTTTTGCTCTGAGCACGGCGAGTTGGGTGATGTGGAAGAAGACAGACGCATTCTATCGGAGGTGGCTCAAGATCAGGGTTCGTGACGCCATGGTGCTCCCCTGATCCCGTTGTTTGCTATGCTAATTCACGTGGGCTATTCTCAGGTCGACTTCATCAATGCTCACCTTGGAGCAGGATTCTCTGTTCCAATGATTATGCTGGATCAAGACGAGATGCTTAATGGTGGCGAAATTGGGCGGGTGGTTGGCTCTTTCAGTAGGGAAAGACTCTATCCAACTTTGATACTGATGGCAGATGGCTGACTTTTTCTTCTTTTTTCTTCTCTCTTACAGTTGCAACCAACATTGTCTCTTGGGTGGCAGTATTTTTCCTTTCCGTGGTGACCATCAGCGGAGTCACAAAACTAACACCGCAGTCATCTTCAAGGAAAAGCTCAATTAGCTCAGAAAAGAGCATTGCACCGTCATCCTCCGATGAGGAGACCAGCTCAGCCGATGTTGAAGAAGACGTTCAGAACCACCAAGCTACACATACACAAAGTGGTCCCTCCTGCCCAAGGGTTTCAGATTCTGAGAGACAAACACCTACCCCAAATCGACGGGGCGCCAGCGAGCAAACAGAGTCATCTTACGATGATGAATCCTCTACCTGGAGCTTCCTTTCAAGACACTACCCGATTCTACTATCGCTCACCCTCGCCTTCACTGTGGGTTTGCCAATTGCCATTGCCGCCCACGAGGAGCGTCTCTTCGACGGATTTATCCTTTGGTTCATCTGGATATCCTCTGTCCGGTCTCAACGAGCCTTCAAATACTCCCAGATGTGCAACTTCTCCATCCCCTTGAGGCGAGGACTAGCAACAATGATGAACCCTGTCCTAGTAACCACTCTGCTCATGACAGGATATACAAGAGCCAAAGCTTCTGTTTTAGAACCTGGCAGTCTTACCAGAACATTAAAAACGTTCAGTGGAGGCACGCCTCTTTACGCCCTCTGGACATCTGACATCAGTGGTGTCCGAATACCCAATAATCCAACCGATTGGTTCGGCGCTGGCGATGCAGCGCTCTCGATACTCGAATGTGGCATTCTCATCTGGGGCTTCAAGCTCTCAGAATGTCGCCGCCAAATCTTTAGTATCGCCGGCCTCTTCTCGATCATACTATGTACTATAGCCGCAGCAGCCAACGTCTTCCTCTCCGTTCTCGCCAGTCGGGCTATAGGCCTATATGCATCCGAGGCCCTCAGCTTCGCCGCCCGAAGCACAACACTGGCCTTGGCAAAACCTGCTACGGAAGCGATTGGCGGAAACAGCCCCGTTAATGCGATGCTCGTGGTGAGCAATGGTATACTAGGGCAGCTCTTATACCCCTTTATCTTGGACAAACTGGGCGTGAGCAAACATGAAGACGACGAGGCAGCAGTCCCAACGACCCATGAAACGATAACAACCGAATCTTTACCCATACAACCACCCCTCAACAGCCATCTCATCTCTCTCACCATCAACGATACCATACCCTTCTTCCCGAAATCATGGCATCAAAACACCTCCACAACAGACAGTCCCATCACAGTCGCCGCAGGCATAGCCATCGGCATCAACGGTGCCGCCATGGGCGTATCCTACCTCTACGAAACCCGAAGCCGCGCCGCGCCATACGCAGCTCTCTCTATGATGGTATTTGGAGTCATGACGGTGGTATTTACTACGGTGGAACCGTTTAAAAGCACACTTATTAGTTTGGCGATCCGATGACGATAACAATGGCCTCTTTTGCTTTCTAGCTACGATGCTCTTTTTTGGAGGGAAATTGTTCTGGATACCATTTAAAAACAAGCGCGGAAGAGGGACATAAAAAGAGAAAAGAAAAGGGATGTTAAAAAAGGAGAGCGAGAGTTTGGGATGTTTGGCATATTATTTCTGGCATTGTATCATGGACTTTTAACAGCCATTTTGCACTCTGCACAAACCAAAAAAACTGTAGATTAGAAAGCTGGGAGAAATGGACAGTATTTTGTTGATATGAGGGCGAATTACACTGAAATCATTTTCTTGAAGGTGTACTCCAGGTTTTGTCGACAGGGGAAACTTTTGATAGGGCAGCATAGCATCTGCCATTGAAACGAAGCCTCACACGAGATCAACCCCCGTTTTTTAACAAGCCATGGTGTCTATCTTTCGCCCCTCGTCATGGCAAATACGACCGCCTACAGTGATTCTGCTACCATTGCTACCAGTGTTTCTGGCTTACTCTTCATGTTTGTCTTTTTGGTTTTGATTTTGGAGATAGCAATTGATATTTGAGCTTTCCCTGGATTTTGTATCATCCTCCCATCTTCTCGTTTTCTCTTTTTTTGGTATATTACATTCTTCGTTTGCGCAGATCCATCTACAAATGGCAGCCTACTCCAATCTATATCATAAGCCATGTATGTCAGCAATGTTTTCACACACGACGTGTTATACGTCCATTCGTTCAATACATACCTTTCAATCAAGTGCAGTCCACTCGCCGTCGAGACAACATCGCTCAATTCTCCCACCTTGAGCGTAAACGCAACGTCCTCAAACTCCTTTTGCATCTCACCGCGCCCAAAGTATCCCAGATCGCCACGCTTGCGGGCGGAAGAGCAGTCGGACTCCGTGGGCGCAAGGTCGGCGAGTGTGACGGCGCCAGATCGGATTGTCTTCTCGTGGGCCTTGATGATCTCCATAGCCTCGTCCTTGGACCGTGTGATTTCAGCCTATTGTAAAAGTAGAGTGTCTTGTCAGTCTCTCTTCTTTTTATACGCTCCTAGCCTCTCTAAGGAATAACAGATCCGCCGGTGATGTGTATATATGTATATCATACCTCGCGCCAGCTGCTCGGCCGTCGACTCTCTCGGTGCTTGACTAGTAGGTGGGCAGCTCGAATCTTGCCCTCGGGGACTCCTGGGACGGCACCTGGCCGCGAACCAGCGCTATGATGGGCAGCCATGTAGTGCTTCAGCTTCTCGCTGTCGGTGCCCGCCGGGGGCTCCCATCGAGAGGTCCGTTCGACGGAGTTGAAGTAGTAGGGCAGGTTCTTGGAGTTGGAGTGTCGAACCTCCCAGTTGGAGGGGAGACCGGTGTCAGCCTGTCGGGCATCATGTGCGAGTTAGCGCGCTGTTCTTTTAGTTGGTTGTAGTAGAGTCGAAGTCTAGTAGACAGCAAATGCTACACCAACCAAACTGAGCGGGTATTGAACGCCTGCAAAGAGGCTGTCTTGCTCTCTGTCTCTGCCTGGACTACACGTACCATGGTGTTCAAAGTTCGTTTATTGTCGAGTTGGTTCGAAAGATGTGCTCAGTCGTCGCAATGCAAGTGGGAGAGAGTCTCGCAAGTGGAGTTGGAATAACAAACAACTTGGCGGATGGAGCTTTTTCGCAACCCGCGTGGAGCCAATAAGATAGATATATGATGCAAACTGCGCTTCCCTTCTGCGGGGGAAGAGGCTAAAAAGGAGGAGCTTTGACAATGCTATAAGTACTACTAGCACTGCAAAGCTCGGAGCGTGCGGTACAGCAGCTGACGCGCAAGCAGCAGTGAATGGATGGATTTAATTTGATCAAATTAATTAATTCCCCAGCAGCACCCCGTAATCAATCAACCAAGCCAAGAATGAGCCCAAAGAGTGGGATGGAGCGGCAAATCTGCATTGGCTAGTGTGTCCCTGATGACGTTGGGAGGTGCAGGCCCTGGGGATTGGCTCTACAGTGGGCCACAACCTTGGTTCTGGGATTCGAACTGGAACTGAAGCCTTGAAGCCTTGCCAGTCCTTTCTTGGGGCGCTGTTTCGGGGGGGCGTGGAGACCCACGGCCACTGTAGTTTTGGCGCGCGGGGCTCTGGCTTTGGCAGTCGATTGGCCCTAGGCTCTGGAGGCGTTAGGGGCGTTTTAGCGGAACACTTCGCTGAGGGGGGGCACATGTACTTTAATTACTGTTTAATGAGAGCAATTGGGGGTGGCGAGGCGAGGCGAGGCGAGGCTTCTAGGGGCTTCTGCCGCTGCCAACCAGTGAGATTGAAGCGTGTCGAGAAGCGGGAGTGAGAGTGAGAGTGAGTGAGAGAGAGTCATTCCAGGATGATCACGGGATGCGCCTTAGAGGGCTTAAGAGAGGGGTCACGCTGGGAACGACGATCGAAGCTTGCGCAGGAGAATTGATCACCGGGGGGAGTGAAATTGGAGAACCCGAGGTGAATGTGTGTTTACATCTCTCAGCTAGTGCCTTTCATGTCATCGGGCGCCGTCAAATCAAAGGCGAAGAAAAGGAAGCCTTTTGTTGAAGGCATGTTGCGCCGCTGATCTCGCTGTTGCCGCACCAACGGAACAGATGCGAGCAATGCAGGACGATATCTGCTTTGGGGTAGACCAGCATATATTTTGTCATCTACAGCCGCGATGGAGCAATAGAAGAGAGCAGGTCAGTTATTCCGCTAGTGTCTGATAGGTCGGTTAGTAGCCATTGATGCAAGGCAAGGTCGAGACATGGCATGCCTACGAAGTAGTACAAGCATATAAATGTGGCTCTGTCGCAAGGTCCAGCCCGGAATCAACAATCAATTACTATTAACTAGTACCTTGGCAAACTCGAAGCCAACGGACGGGTCCAGCCGCCACCCTGTCCATTATTTGATAGGATTCTGACATCTGCAGCAAAATGCTGACTGATGACATTGATGTAACGGAGGGCTCGGCCAATCCCACCACCGATGAGCATCACAAGGGCGTGCTACATATATATACATGTACGCAACTTCATTGTTCTCCCCGTACTCCGGACTCCCTCCGTATCTGCCATTGAATCGATTATTGCTCAGCCCAAACAGCGCAGGCTTCGTTCGTCTTGTTAGTAGTACCACCTCGGAGCAAGGAACGGAGCAGTACTATCAAAATATGTATCCAGAATTGTCATCACCTTCGGACAATAGCGCTGACTTGGCTGGATGAGGCAACCCAAACCAGCGAGAGGCGAAGGATTGCGCGAGCGGTTGACGCCGATGCGAGTACAGGCACAGAGCATATACAAGTACCCATTTTAAATAAGCCCTTTGTCTGGATATGGAGGGAGATGGGAAGCGCAAAAGTCTCCGAACAAGCCCGGCCTGGCCGTGCTAAAGATGCTGCAGCGATAAGATATCTGATGCATTGGCTATAGGTCGAACTGATATTATGTAGGTAGCCATTTTCTCTACGGGTACTGTCGTATACAGGCTGTATTCCATACGATTTACTACCTTGAGTGCTACCAAAGTGCTATATCTCTGCCAACCCAGGTACTTTAGGAGTAGGTCCACTACACAAAGATGTAGTGATGGGGCCTGTTCATGCCTATTTAAAGCCGAGTATTGTTTTTTTGTTGAATATATGAAGCTGCGAGCATGCTCCGGTCGTCTGCCGGTAGTGGTGTGATGAAAGGCGCCAGAAATCGCGCGAATGGCATGTGTCCCGGGTAGGGTCCGCAATGTATGGGGTGAGTGAAGGCGGTGGTTGGATGGCAGTCGTATTCGGTATCTCATTCTGTGCTGAATACGGAGGATTAATTAGATCTGAGATTTGAAAACAGGCCGCCGAAACATTGTAAATGAAATTCCAGCTGCTTCATAGTATCAAGGCCGTATAGTGTTGCAGGAGAGTATTGAAAAGCCACTTGCATAGTACTCCGTAAGGCTACTTAGAATCTCGATATATTTCCCCAGGTAATACATAGAAGACAAAGACAAACCCCCGGCGAGTCATTTCTCTGCGTCTCTGCATCTGCTAGACTGCTTCAGACATTCCCATAGTAATCTCTGCTGCAAGAAAACATATCTGCTATGCTAAAGATGGAGTCCTTCCCATGCTCGCGTCGCCGTGGGGGGTTGATTTATCATTACCTGAGCATCTTCTCTTACACCTTATACGCCCACGTGCAGGTACATGCTGCACACATCACCGTGCCGGCACTTGTAACGCCCGCTTTAATCTAGAGGCCTTTTTTGTGCAAGAAGGAATTTCAAGTCGTACCTATAAAAAAGAAGTCAAATTTCCACGAGGCTTCCCAGTTTGACTCATCAGCAATCATCGTCACCCTCATGAAAAAGTTATCGTTGGGCGGCTGTGCAGAGTCAATCCGAGCATGTGTGGCTGCCTGTCCGACCAGAACTGCAAGGTACACGTTACTAGCGCTCGCGGCGTGGCAGCTGGTCACAGCAGAATGCAACTCGGAACAGCGGGGCCTCTCACTTGACTTTGGGCTGGTTTGTTCGTTTATTCGCAGATGTCCCTTGGCGGCCTTGTACCCGTACCTTGTTGCGAGAGGTGCAGCACGCAGACAAGGCTCAGGACGGGGGGGGTACAGAGTACACAAGCAGCAGGTAACTTCTGATATTGCTGCAGTCTATGACTCGGGCGTATTCCGTGCTCCGAAAAGTACCCCAGAACTGATCAGGCCATCGGAAGAGTTCACCTTCTTCATCCATTTAATTCTCTCTGAATCCCCCCCCAAAAACCAACAACTGCAAACCTCTACACAACTCTCTACACACAAAACAAAACAAAACATACCCGACACTCAAGCACTTTACTCGCCTGATACCTCTTCAAATCAAAGTCAAGGGGAAAAAAAAAAGAAAAAGCGACCATTCTCAAGTCGAGCATCCGCTACGCATCAGCTTTGCAACAGCCTCGCTCAGCATTTTTGCCCTTTTCTTCTTCTTCTTCTTAATAACTTTGAATATCGCGCTCTCGTTCTCTCTCTCTTTCTCTCTTTCTGCTCAGCATAAAGCAGCCTGATCAACACACTGGGCAGGCTCTGTCTACCTATCATCTGCCAGGCCTACATACCTGCTACCTGCTACCTGCTACCTGCTACCTGCTACCTGCTACGGCCACTAGCACTGCGGCTTGGCCAAGCCTTGAAAGTCTCCAGCGAGTCCAATCACTGCTAGCGCTCAACGCCACGCTACATACCCACTACAGACAGCAAATCAGACCCCCCTGATTTTTTAAATTATCTGCCTGGACCAAACGCCATCTCGGCTCAATCTTCATCTCTTCCTTTTCGACAACAGCAGAGCAGCATCGCATCGAAAACCTACCTTTTATTTTGTCGCCACCGAAGACACGCACTTCCTCTCCCCTTTCTACCCTCTTCTCCAAGAGCCTTGTTTTTTTCCTCTTCCTCGCAACTCACACAAATGGCGACTCCTCAGTCCACCGCCTCCTACGAGGCCTCCGGCCCCAAGAAGCTGGAGCAAATCACCTTCCGCTTCTGCTCCGAGTGCTCCAACATGCTGTACCCCAAGGAAGACGAAGACGCCCACAAGCTGCAGTTCACCTGCCGAACCTGTCAATACACCGAGGACGCCCAGTCGACGTGCGTCTTCCGCAACGTGCTCAACAACTCGTCCGGCGAGACGGCCGGTGTGACTCAGGACGTCGGTTCTGATCCCACGGTTAGTACTTGTGATTTTGTGCCAGTCCTCTGCATTCGCTGCGGCGTTGTCGTTTACTGCGATACTTGCGGAGAGCCCACCGCCGAGCTCAGCGTTGCCCGAGACCCCGACCAGGCCCACCAAGACGTGATCGAGAGTATGGGCCTGTGCCAGTTTAACCTGCCCTTGCCCGCCGACCCCTTTGAGGAATACGACGAAGAGTTGATGGAGGACGCCGATGCCGAATCCACGGGGAGCAGCGACATGAGCGACTTCAACGCGGCTCATTCCAGCGAGACCGACGATTACTGCATGGACGGTGCCATGATGGTCGATCTTTGAACGTGCCCTGTCCCTTGGGATGGGATGTCCACGCCGACTTACTTGGGCATTTTGAACAAGAGCCTCTTCTTCCTTTTCTTATTATCCATACGACGATCGATTCGCCCCATCATTCCTATTGCTCTGGTGTTTGTCTCGCATCTCATCGTCCTGGGGTCTGTACTAATGGCAAGCTGAGCTGCGGTGGATGGGCGGGGCCTTCCAGTGGATTTCAGTTCTTTTTTTATCATCTGATTATACCTGCTGGCTGACCGTGTGCTTCTCTGTTTTTCTTCCAACTACAGCTCCCACGATCCAATAAGGCGTGCCCGAGATGCAGTCATCAAGAAGCCGTCTTCTTTCAGTCACAGGAGCGAAGTGCTGATACTGGCATGGTGAGCGAGCACCTTCCCCCCTTTTGCTCCAGCGAATACAAGAAGAACTTTTCTTGCTATCTCGTCCCTCCCCCTCTTGGCTGGATTCGAGGTTAACCTTGTTGGTGGCAACACAGAAATTGTTCTACGTCTGTTGCGAGTGCGGTCATATTTTCGATTAAATGCGTTTACGATTGGCGATACCCCCGATTCGTTCGAGAGGTCCGATTAAGGAAAAACAGTTAGACCTGGTTGGAGATATTGCCCTTGTTTTCTTTCTTTATTGTTTTTTTTTTTGTGTTTTCATGGCTGGCGTCAAGGAAAGAAACTGCCATATAAAATTGCATTTCTGGGAGTCTACCATGATTGCTTGGTAACGCTGAACTGGAAAACACGGTTGATGTGGCGTTTGAGGGAGCATATATATAGAAGGGGTTGTTTTTGCTAGGATGGCGCTGCATAGTCACGCCATGTGGAATTCAATAGCTTCTTTTCTGAAGAATTATTTATTTATCTGGTGTCTTTCGAGTCTCTGTGAAGCAAATTGCCATGCCGTAGATATTGCTGCAAATCAAGATTGATTATACATCAACATTCTAGTCTTTTTTAGTTTTCTTAATGTATTTATTTTCTTAAATTTCTTTTTTAATGTCTAGTCTCGTAAACGCCGTGCAAATGCCACCGTAGAATATTTCGTAATCGTACATGGTCTCAACTCGTACATGGAGACGACAGCAGCACCCTCCCACATTTTGGTATCCAGTTTCTCATTCTCCAGCATTGTGTACTTCTTTCCCCTTAATGTCATTCCCCTCTTATGCCTGCATTGGTGCCATGGACAAGATTTTGCTCCACTTCTTCCTCTTTAACTCGGCGCCTACAACGCCGTTGATTCGAGTGCCGACGGGATCGCCCGACTTGTTGAGCAGGACGCAGGCGTTGTCGTCGAAGCGCACGACGGTGCCGTCGCGGCGCTGCGTGGGATACCGGGTTCGGACGACGACGGCGTGGCGGATGTCACCGCGCTTGACTTTGGCGGCGGCGGAGATGCCTGCCATGCCGCCGGAGGAGGAGCCGCGGTGTTCCTGGACGACGACAACGATGCGGTCACCTGGTGGAGAGGGTAGACGTTAGAATGGGCGCGCAATGGCAATGTGCGTGAGCGATTGGCTGAGTGTTATGGTTGGTACCTATTCTGGCGGCTCGCTTCTGGCCGACGACGAGGGCGCATTCAACAAGGGCGGCGCCCGAGTTGTCGATGCAGTTGAGTATTGTCTATGAAAAGGCCATGAGTGATTAGCATAAGCTAGAGATATTGATGGCATTGCGGGTTGCGAACCTTTAATTGAATCATCGTGACGGTACCTCTTGGGATTGAGGCTTCGACGGGAGGCTATAGCGAGCTCTCAATGTTGCTGCGACGCAATTTATCGCTTCTTTCAATCACAGGCGGCTGGCACTGAAGCAGTATCACCATCCCACCTTGTGGTGGTTTGAGAGTTTTCGATGTCACGTGCCTCTTACAGGTAGTAGTGCAAATTTAGTCCAAGCTACTGCTAGTACTAATAAGTAGTGCTAATCAAAGCTATTGCTTCCAGCTGGATAATCCTCGGCTGTCACAAATGCAAATCTGACCGGCTGAATCGAATCTGGACCAATCCGGCTCTCCCCCCTTGCGTTTCTCCAATGTCTGGAAATGGAAATGGCAAAATCGGGAAAAAATGGAGCTTCAGAGAAGCACCGCCCATGTCTCCATCCGTCGCCCGGACAGCCAATTTGGCAGGGTTCAGTTTGCGCTGTCCCGATTTATTTTGGTGCTTGTTGCTGGTGGTTGGTGTTAGTGGCGCCTCTTATGTTCTATTTTTTTCCTTGCTGCTAATTATGATTAAGCGGGTGACCAACCATGAAGCTGCTCTTTCCTGCAAGGCGCCCCTTTCAACTCTTTCTCACCTTCCCGGCTCGCCTGTCATGAGACTTTTCTAAAGTACCAACAGCCTCACTTCCTCTTTTCTTTTTTTCACTCTTCCTTTTTTTTCTTCTTCTTCCGACATCTCTGCCTGCGCCAGATTCCCGATATTCGACGTCCTGCTTGCTTCTTCATTTCCTCTTCTTATCCCGCTGGTCGTTATTAATTACACCGGAGCATTCCTCGAGCTGGCCGGTAGCTGAAGGGAATGACGTCGAAGCTATTCAGGTGACGGAGCTTCCTCAAACGGCGCAACTCACTCTCCTTCAGTCAACGCCTCGATTCTGATCGCCGGAGTGATATCTACAGTCTCAGCTTGTGAGGTTTGTGAGATTTACGGAGCGCTCTGTTGCGTTGTTATCCGTTGCGGCGGCGCAGCGCTGACAGAGGTGGAAATAATTAAAGTTATGAGGGAATCTTGAGCTCTCTCTGTCCGCTCCTTGAAACACTACGTCCTTGTCGCCAGCAAACGCTTCTCTTTCGCTCCCTTCTTTCAATCTTTTCTGGCTGTCGCCTGTCCCGTGGGGATTTCCGCTTTGTATATATATATATCAACCAATAATCTCATCTTCACACATGGCACCACCCAAGGCCAAGGCTGCCGTAGCAACGGCTAAGAAGCAGCGATTAACGTTCAACCAACTGGCTGCTTACGACGATATTCTAACGGATGCGCTTGTCGACCATGTCAGTTTAATCTGCGAGAAAGTCGTCTGTCGCAATAAGGGAAAACAGCTAATTGATTTGCGCAGGCCTTTTACTGGACTACAGTTCCCAAGAACCGCTCGTCTTATCATCCGTCGCGTGGTATCCGGGAGGAGGACATTGCCAAGATCATCCAGGAAGAAGTCGTCGTCAACGAGGACCTCGAAGCGGCTGAGAAGCGTCTGTTAGCGTCGGATGGCCTAAAGAGGTACTTCAGTGGCTTAAAGTCGGATAAGGAGAAGGCCGATTTCGTGCAACATCTACGACGATACCTTCGCATATACGCGCCCGATTGCCCTTGGGAGGTCAGCACCACTAACCGATACACCATTGTCACCCACGAAGCATGCGTCATCGCCAGGCGATACATTAAGCGCAACGAGACAATCAAGTACCTCGCCGGGATACAAATTAACATCACGCCCGAGGAAGAACAGGAAATCACTGTTCGTAAGAAGGACTTTAGCATTGTCGTCAGCTCTAGGAAGAAATGCACAAGTCTGTTCATGGGACCAGCGCGATTCGCCAACCACGATTGCCGCGCAAACGCCAAGCTCATGACCACGGGCCACTCCACCATCGAGATTGTGGCATCCAGACCCATAGACGTCGGTGAGGAGATTACCGTCACGTATAGCGACTGCTACTTTGGAGACGACAATTGTGAATGTTTGTGTCGAACATGCGAAGAGGAGCTGAGGAATGGATGGGCGCCCGGGGATGGAGCGGTGAATTTGAAAATCAGCGTGGAGGAAGATGAACAGAAGGAAGCCTACTCTCTGCGTAGAAGGCGAAGAGACGATAGTATCGGCGGCTCCTCACGGACTCCCTCTGTGACTCCCGACATGCGCCCACGTATTTACAAGACGAAGCCAAAGGCGAAACAGCGGGATGCCCAAGAGATATCCGCAATTCCCTCGCCCGCCCCAGAAGCGACGCCGCGCGGGCGAAAACGAACCATGGAGGCCATTGCGACTCCACCAATCACACCGGCCAAGAAGATGAAGCTCTCATCAGAACCAGCAGATGCCTCCTCGCGTTTTCTCTCCCTGCCCAGCGCGTCATCTAGTGCCGATGACTCGTCCAGCACTAGGAGTGCAACTCCGAGCCATGCAGACGCTCCAGAGACGGACATTACATCGCCCGAAAAAGACAGCCCTGAACCAGACACACAGATGCCCAAGGAATTTTTAGCATTGCCTTTAGACCAAAAGAACGAGAAACCTGCTTATCAAGATGTGGTCGACACTACAGTGGAGCCCGTTTCTCCCCAGAGCATGGGTAGTCGCGCATCTCCAGACATGATCCGAACGGAGGCACCCATTCGTACGGTTCCTAGGCCGCCGCAGCTGATGACCATGTCTATTTCTTCCATTCTGAACGACCCTTCACCCACTGAGGATGCAGTGGACATATACTATCCATTTATGATGAATATTGGAATGACCAGAGGACCTGTGGTTGAGTCAAAGTTTGAGCTCATTTCCGAACCAGATGACGTACAACCAGAAGAAATAGAGGAAGTACAGCCGGAGATTGAAGTCAAAACTACTGAGATTTTCGTGGAGACCAAGATTGAAGTCGAAACAAAAGCCGAAGCTGAGTTGACGATAAAGGTGGCAGTTTCTGAGGACAAACCCAAACGTCGCAAAGGTCAAAAGAGCATCTCAAAGCAATCAGCACCGCCTCCAGCTCGAGTACGAATGCCTGGAGATTATGTGCTTACACCATTACTCCTTGCGGAGCCTGATATGGCTTGGATTCAGTGCTCCAACTGCAGCGACTACTTTGTCCAGCAAAATGCCTACTTCACACGATCATCTTGTCCAAGATGTGAACGACATTCGAAGCTGTATGGCTACGCATGGCCCAAAACACTAAAGGCGGGGCCGTCAGATAAAGAAGAACGGATCCTAGATCACAGGATGATACATCGTTTCCTTAATTCCAACGACGAACGGAGGGCCAGAGGTCGAAAACTTCTAAGCGGAAGCAGAGATACCACTGAAGAGCCGGGCGCTGAGAGGGGCAGGACCTCTAGAAGAGAGTCCAATAGAGCGGGCAATAAGAATCAGAAAGATGATGACTCGAGATTTCGACGGAGCGGCCGCGAAAGACGGATGAGCAGCAAAATTGCTGAATGGTGATGTATTATATATATGATTTGCAACGCGTACCACGAGAAGGGAAAGGCAAGGCAACGGGATATTTTCTTATTCTTTTCTTGACAAGTGATGGATGGGATAGTCGCGCCTCTATTATGGGTAGGCGTCGGGTGCGAAATATCATAGTTTTAGATCTTTCTATATCATTTATTCCCGTGGATGCATCCACCATTAATGCTTTACCTGATGATACTAATTGATCACTTCCACAAATCCCTTTGCCCAAGCGTTCGCCCACGTGCCGTATAGCTGGATCAGTGCTACCGCCACGGAGCATCTGCAAGCATATTTTCTTCAACGAGATAATCTAGATCAAATGCCACCCTTTTGTGCAACAAAACATGCATAAAATGTGTTGTGGCAGCATCTGAGACAAGGTGCCCAGTCGCACGATCCAGTGGATTTTTAGACACAAACAACAGCATCACAAGGAGAACTAATGCAACGCTGAAACGTGGCTGGGGCTGTAAAAAAAAAAAAAAAATGGAAGAGGGGGGAACAGTGAGGAGTTGATCATCACGTATATGTGGCACTAACGAAAAAGCTGGGCGTTGGACATAACAACCAGTAGGAGAGCCGAAAGTGAAGTTCCATAAGCCATATGTTAGTAGTAGTAGTAGCGTTCTATGTCATAATAGTCTCTTGGTGGCTTTGTCTCACTGTCACCCACACCCCTCATCTTTAGTGTGGATTTTCATTTCTTATTCTCATCTTATTCTTCATTCCAATTCATTGAGGGGGACTGTGATCCCTTTATGTGTTGTTTTTTTCCTTCTTTCTGTGGTCGAGGATTGAACTTGTCATCGCCGGAAGATCCGAGTTTCGGGGAGAGTGGAGACACGGGATTGCGACAATGATGCGGCGATATCTCATTGCCGCTGTTTGTAAGTTTTTATTCTTTCTTTTCCTGTTGATAGCAGTGTTGTTTGGGTGGTTGGTATTGTTTATTTCAACCGAATTTACTGGCTGAGTTACTTGGGTGACTTGGTATTGCTGGAATGGAGCTGATGGCTGATGTTTAGTCGCTCTTGGCGCTGTGGCGGTTTCGTTGCCTTCAGCTCAGATTATTCTCAAAGAAGATTATTCTCAAGATGGTCTCCTGCGGGATAATGTCAAGAATGGGTTGATTTGGACAGAGGGAGTGGTGCGGATGAATCATATGCAGGTCGTCGGATCGCACAACAGCTACCATATTGAGGCCCCCAAGGCGGAGCGAGATCTTCAGTCTGCGGCGGCACCGGCGGCATTGGACTTGCAGTATTCGCACTCTGCGCTGGATGTGCAACTGGAGTATCTCCATGTGAGAAATCTGGAGTGAGGAATTACAAAAGAGTATCTCTTGTGAAGTGAGAATTGCTGACGTGTTGTATAGGTTAGATTTGTTGGCGGATCCGGATGGAGGCATGTATAGCGAGCCGTTGATTCGCAGGTTTGCTGGACTAGGCGTTCCCAATGACCCAGCGCTGAAGAAGAAAGGAACAAAGGTGCTGCATATCCCGGACGTGGACTATCACACTAGTTGCTCCACGCTGGTTTCTTGTCTGCAGATCATTAAGAAATGGCTGGATGCTCACCCAGACAGCGTGCCCCTGCCGATGATGGTGGAGTTTAAAACAGCAGAGAGGCTGGGGGAAAGGCTCGGTGGCGCAAAAGTGATTCCTTGGAACACGGAGCTTTTGGATATCGTCGATGAGGAGATTCGAACTGTGTTTAAGGAATCGCAGCTCATCACTCCGGATGACATTCGGAGAGACGGCATGACGCTGGAGGAATCTATCTTGAAGTACGGATGGCCCGATTTGGACAGCGCGAGAGGGAGGATCTTCTTTCTCATGGATAACGGGCCGGTGCATGATGTACGGGATGCATATATTGAAGGGAGATCGAATCTGGAGGGCAGAGTGCTGTTTACGAATAGTGCGCCTGGGCAGAGCGACTGTGCATTTCAAAGGGTAAGAAGAATCCTGTCGAGGGCAATGCAAAATGCTCATTGAGAGAAGCTTGAAGATTTTTGAAAGATTTTTCGAAAAAGTAAGCTAACCGGGGGGAAATATATGTGTGTATACAACAGCTCAACGACCCATCTACCAACGCAGACGTCGAGCTCATCCAAGCCCAAGTCCGCGCAAACTACTGGGTCCGCACCCGCGCCGATGAGCCGCTCGACACGGTTCTCGGGCACAACTGCTCGACCTCTCGGCGGGATGCAGCGCTTCGGTCGGGGGCGCACATCGTGTCGACGGATTTCCCGGCGTTTGGGATGAGTGCGCGGTGGGGATGTGATTATGCTGTGAGGTTGCCGGGGGGGAAGGGTGCGAGGTGTAATCCTGTGAATGGGAGGGGATGTGAGGGGGGGTTGGAGCCGGAGGAGTATTATAATAGATAGTTGGGTTGGTGATGTTTGATGGTATGGAGTTTTGTGGTTGAGTGTTCATCATTGAAGATGAGAGAATGAGGGTTTAGTAAAGGGATTATGACTTTGTGAAGATTCAAAGATGAAGAACAATGACGACTGTTTGAGTTGGAGTTTATAAGATATTGCAAAGATTGTTGTTCGTCTAGGTTAGGGAGTAAAAGAATATCGGATAGTCACGGACATGTTTGATACTGCGTCCACTGCGGACCCAAAACTGGCAAAGATCACAGAAGCTTTCAGTTTAATGAAGCTATGTGGAATCACCTAAATGATCTTCACAACCACAGCTCGACAAGATCAAACTGGAGGAATGAGCAACAAGGGGTTATCGCCAGAGGTTAGAGACAGTGGCCCCAGGGGAGAGGGTGGGGACAGCACAAAACCAACTGGGCAGTAAGGACTAGTATCTTCAACCGTTGGAGTAATTGAAGGCATGGCTGATGAGAAAATAAAAGTTGAAGGTAGAGAGATATCGAGAGTTAGCTCCTAAACGCGATCGCGTCGCGTTCAGCGTTGGGGTTCTCATCATTTTAATCCCCACTGTATTAAATATCCAAAGAGTCGAAGACCTCGCCACTATCCTGCAGACAGACAATAGCAAGAACATTATCACACGCCACGCTTAATCTACACGGTTATTGACCGCTGGTATGGAATATATCCAAGGCCTTAAACAATGGGCCATGGAAGAAGAAGAGAAATTTAATACTTGGGGAGGATATCGATTTAGTCAAAATTTCAGGGCGAGGAGTCGCAGTGATTTGGTGAGCTCTGCTCTTTCAGATAATGGAATGTCGTGATATGCCAGATGCGAGGCGAGGGCGGCCGCCCTCTCGCGACAGAAATAGCAATAGCGCGCTTGCATTGCTGATGACAGCAGATTAAGGCATGAGCAGAAAGGACCGCGAACAGGTTCGAAATTTGAGGTATTCAAAAAGGTCCATGGTGGTTCATACCATTAAGTGGATAGCTACCTAGCGATCGGTGTTGATGGTAGCTAGAATGGCGAACTAGGTACATCTACAGCAACTATGACACAAAGTATACTATCTAGGTAGATCTAGTCTAATGATGCTATTTACGGGACGGCTAAACAACTCCGCGCTTTAGCGATAGGAGCCGCTCATTGGTTCAAATAACATGAAGTCATGTGATATTTCAAGGGGGTGGGCGCTTCTGTATAAATACCGCTACTGCCCCGTAACCACTAGCGAGGCATTTTTCTCTGCTCGCCTTAGGCTATATGAGAATAGCCCCCCAATTACTTTTTTCTTGAGTCGCTGCGTTTCTTTACCTGCATTGATTCTTGCTTCTAGAATTGAGCCCATCAGTGGCTGCAGGCTCGCATTTCAACTTTTCGTTATGGATGAGGGCGCTGCTGCCTTAAACCATCTTGATGCCCAACCTATTGACACCCAACCTCGTACCCAACCTATTGACACCCAACCTGTTGACGACACCAAACCTTTTGATAACACCCAGCCTTATAACAGTTCATATCACTCCGTGGGGTTAGTTGAATAATCTCTGCTTTATAACTCTATGTGAAGGCTTTCTTGCTCTACTTGATGGCTTCGATCGGATCTTGCACTTGAGAATATGAAATTCCGCCTTTTCGACACGCTTGACTGTTGAAAGGGCTGGGATCTTGTCAGCGGATAGTGGTTTTGCTACTGTCTTCTGCTGTTCTCACTTTGCTCATCCGTGATAATCTTGTCATGAAGGGTAAGAGGCCTTGATGTAGATAAGCTTGCTCTTCTCGATGATATTGGCCGGATTTTACCCTTGAGAAAAGATCAGTTTCCATTTCTTGCAAGTCTTGGGATCTAGGTAGCAGATTCTGCCGCTCTCATGTGTTCGTCTGGTCAATACTCTTCAGAAGAGCAAGGGGATTTGGCACCTCATGCCTAAACAACCGATATTATACGAGTTGAATATTCATACGAGTTGAAACATCATAGAGTCGGGGGCCTTTCACCTACTTTGAGTTGCTAATGCCAACTGTGAGCACTATAGTATTTTAGGCGCCGCCGTCGGCTATCATGATATCAACAGTATCAAAGATGATCACAGCCCCAAATCCAGCAATCATGAGACATCAGCTTTGACCTATGAAGACACTGGCAGTGGAGCGAAATACCACACAGCCAACTTTGCTGAAGCGAACTGGATCGATAACGGTGAGAGGCAAAAGCTGGACAATGTCGCTTTTGAAATTTTTCTGGACAGTTCAGCTCAAACGGCTTCGATACGGCTTCGATGTTATATGCATAGGAAGGCCAAGAAGGGCAGCAGAGCAAATAAGCGCAGCAGAGCTAACAAGCGTGGCAAAGCTGCCAATGATGACAAGACAGTCAACGACAAGAAAACTGAGAGCGATAGATTTCCTGTTTATATATCTATCAATCCCAGAAATGTTGAGGATGTAATATGTCCTGAGCTGCTAGTAGAAAAGACATCTGTCCCTGCATGCATTGAGTTACGAATCTATCTGATAGAAGCTCCTAAGTTTATATTTTGCGACAAGGATGCTGCTACTTATTCCAATCTCAAAGACGAATCAAGACTTCGATTCGATCTATTTCGCAACCTGGCCAGCGCAACCAAGTTCTCTATCCGTCTTAATATGGGTGATGTTAGTGTACCACTCTCGGCGGCTATCACGTTGCTTCTAAAAGAATTATTGCCTCGACATCGACGCATATCTCCGGAACGTCGGCATGAGAATTCTTACACTCAGTATCATCATAGAGGCGACGAGATCATCAAAGTTAGAAAGGTCAAATCTGTTGCAGCAGCTCCGCCAAATCCACCACCATACAGCAACCACATGAACGTGAACGGTAATCATGAAAATTCTAGTGAGTGACACTTCAAACTACACCATTAACCATTCATAATCTTTTGTTGAACTAACTTGAAAAGGAAAACACCCACTAGAGGATTCTGACGATGACTTCGCCGATATTCCCATGCGTTATAAAAAGTATTGTGAGCGCTCTTTGAAGAAATTTAAGCACATCATTAAGGAAGAAGTCGCAAGGGGGTTGGACGACGACCGTAGCGCCTGTCGATATAATACAGAAGAGAAGGAAGATATGAGCAACCATTTCGAGCATATAATTGAGAACTACAGGACGGATATGAAATACGATTACGACACCGCAGTTATTGACACTCAGGACGAGACGCTCGGTAAGATAGCTGAAATAGAGGATGATATAGGGAGGCAAATATCGGATATGAAGAGTGAATATTGGGACACTGTTGGCGATTTTGTGAAAGTCGGAGTGAAAGACGCGTTGAAAGGACCTGAGGGTAAGGAAATGATTTTGGCAGCAGTGAAAGAAGTGTTAGAAGGGCCTAAGGGTAAGGAAATAATCTTAGGAGTAATGAAAGACCTGTTCAAAGGGGCAAGTTTGAGCCTTAATATATAAGAAAGCGACAGACTGGATTGCGGGTCTACTTCTATAGTGGCTATCTATTCCAAGAAGCAAACACACAGTCCAATGCCACACAACTCCAATTAATATATTAGGCTAATCCCCAAGCGAAGGCCGCCCTCCCTCCTACAGCATTGGCATACTTCCTTGCTGTGTTACTCAAAGTTCCCAATCCCCCTCAGGCGATCTTGGGTTTTATTCTGAATCATCCTCCCGAACAGCATAATGATGATGATCCATCGTCGGACCTTAGCGGCCTATCCATCCGCGAAAGCCTTAAGTGGTTGATAAGCGAAGATAGATATTCACCCTGACCTTGTATTAAACCCTCTAAAGGCTGCGCCATAAAACCCGCTCCAAGCTTGGAATTCAATATTAATAGCCTTGTCTTAGTCAACGATCGTCTTGATGTTCTTTGGCAGAGTATTTTATAGTATCCTACACAAAGGCGTCAATGTGTGGATGCTCGCACATAGCAAAACAGCACCGCGGAAACAAGGCTGGGGATTCTCCACAATCAGGCCTACGCAAATCCGGATCATGATCGCGACATGGCACAGAGCCGTCAACTTCTGATACCCGTAGAAGATACTGCAAAGATAGGAAGCATAATAAACAAGGCATACAACAGTCTGATCCAGTTATCATGAGGCTCTCACCGTGGTTCCGTCATATTTGGAGTGATTTAAACCACTAATCCAATTTAGCTAACATGCGTTTGGTGCCACTCCGTCCGCATATAAAAAGAGAAGATAGCTGGATGTATCTTAATAGGGGATATATTGTTTGGAGCAAAAGCAGCTTTTTCTTTTAGTATTCACCTTTATAATGATAGTAGAAATCCCCAGTGTAAATACATATATGCACTTGCACTCTAATTTTCTACTAATCGGAGAGACAGAATATGGCGACCTAAGTGACCCAAAGCAGTAGCGATGCGCCCTTAGGTAAACACAGCTCAAATATTATTCTCTGATAAAAGCATCGTAAATTACACGATAGTTAATGCTGTTAGAACGAACTTAGGGTAGTAGCGTAGAATAGGTTTATTCAATATCGGTCTACTTGAAGTCGAGTTTATAAATTGAAAAAGCTTTCCCTTTTATAATAACTAAGCGTCATTGGTCTAGGGGTTAGGATTCAACTCTTCCATTTACATGTAAAGTTGAGGCCCGGATTCGAGTTCCGGATGACGCATTAATCCAGCGATGGATTGATATACTTTTGCCGTTTCTTTTTGAAGCCTATGGACCTGTTATATTGATTCAAAAAAAATTCTATTTCTAATTAGCAATTTCTATTATGATGCGCATCATTTTTTACTTGAATTGAACGCGGGCATAGACAAGCTGGGTGAGCGCTTATGCAGAGGACATGTCCTCAAATTGCGGGGTGAAGTGGTGTGCAAGATTTAACGTAGATATCTCAAATATGCCGAGGCATTGTCTTTCACCCTCATTCGCAGGAATTCTGTATCTTTTACAAAATTCATCACCTAAATTGCCAATTATTTCCTGATAGAATAACCGACTCCCTGCAATTCACTCCCATCTCCGCGCCCAGCCCGAGACCGCTGTCGGAGCGCCGAGTTGGAGCCCCGCGATCGCTAATATGATGCCCACTAATACGGAGTAAGACGACCAAGATGTAAATGATTCATCCATCGCTTTGTTTGTCAACAACTTGAGCTTTTGTCTTGAAATTTAATTCAATTCAACCTTTTCCCCGTATAAATCAGACCCCTTAACATGGCTGAAGCTGAGAGCGCTTCCAAAATCTTCATTGCCGCCGCAGAGGCCCGGCGCCTTGTCCAGGATATCCTCAAAGGCAACGGCGTGTCTCCTGACAATGCCGCAATCGTAGCGCAATGCCTCGTAGCTGCTGACCTACGAGGCGTCGATACACACGGCATGAATCGCATCCCATCATACATGGAACGCATTCGGCAGGGAGTCTTGGATGCCGGTGCGCAGCCCGAGTTGAAGCAAGTGACGCCTGTTGTGGCGCAGGTCGATGGGCGGAACGGCTTTGGGTTTGTAGCGGCGCATATGGGCATGGCTGCGGCCATTGAATCGGCAAAGGTCTACGGCATTGGTCTGGCGAGTGTGAAGCACTCGAATCATTTTGGCATGAGTGCGTGGGTTGTGCAGCAGGCTCTGGATGCGGACATGATGAGTCTCGTCTTTACGAATTCGAGTCCTGCGCTGCCTGCGTGGGGTGGGAGGGAAAAGCTCATGGGCGTTTCGCCGATTGCTTGTGGTGCTCCGGGCAAAGGAGACATGGAGAATTTCATCCTGGATATGGCCCCGTCGGTGGCGGCACGAGGCAAGATTTACAAGGCGAAGAGGAGAGGCGAGAAGATTCCGTTGGATTGGGCTCTTGATGCCGAGGGCCGGCCAACGGATGATCCAGAGGCGGCATTGGGAGGTGTCATGCTGCCTATGGGCGGTCCAAAGGGTTCAGCATTGGCCATCATGATGGATGTCTTTTCGGGAGTACTCTCCGGGTCTGCGTTTGCAGGCCACGTCACGAATCCCTACGACCCGTCCAAACCCGCCGACGTGGGCCATTTCCTGGTTGCCATAAAGCCGGACCTGTTCATGGACCTGGAGGAGTTCCGGGAGCGCATGCAGTACTTGTACCAGCGGGTGGTTGGATCGGAAAAGGCGGCGGGCGTGGAGAGGATATTTTTCCCGGGAGAGATTGAGCAGTTGACGCAGAGGGAGAGAGAGGGGACGGGGATTCCGTTGGTGAGGGCGGAGGTTGATGCGTTGAATGAGGAGGCGAGGAAGGTTGGGGCTGATGTTTTGGCTGTTGATTGATATACAATATGAGTTGATACTTGTAATACAGATGTAATTATAGACCTCAGTTGTCAACTGCTATCTTCTATACATCTTGCTTATAAATTTATTGCTATCTAATTTCCATTACTGGCTGTTTAAGCTGACTCGGATTGACATTCAGCTCCGATTCGTCCCCCGCACTCAACTCGGTCAGCTGCGGAGCTGTCCGACATCACAATTGCTAGCTGTATCTTGTCTGCATAGTCTGACTTGAAACGATGACCTTGGAAATTACAGGCTGTCTGCCGTTTTCATCTACTTTACAAGACTATCTAGATAACATGTGTAAGCGCTATTTGAAGTATTACAACACGAAATAGAGCGCACACCATCTACCAATCTCAACGGACTAATTGATATCAAGCTCTTAGCTCCAATAATACCCGCCGTCCTTATCAGCGATCGATGGTGGGGCACAGCCTTTAGTCTAAGTTTGTGTTGTAACGCTGGTATCAATATCAATATTACAGAGTACATGCAATCAATATGTTGTCATGCCCTGTGCAGTACTTGCGGCTATTATTAACCCTAAGATGGAGAAAGAGAGGGGTCACATCCAGCAGATGAAGTAACTGGCGATGCCAAAATACATCTGTTCTCATATAGAAATTGCTGCTTCAAGATAGGTCGTGAGGGCCGTAATCTCTTTGTTATTCTGGGTTTTGACACACCATCACCATGCCCCTCCAACTCCCCTTCATCAGACTCCCTTTCATCAGACTCCCTCCAAAACCAAAATTCCTTCATGCGATCCCCTCCAACAGCATCCGTATTATCGCCATCCTCATCACCGTTAATATCTTCGTTTGGATCGTCATCGCCATCGTCCTACGCTTCCACACTGCGCTCATTTCGCCCGCTGCGCTCTCATATACCCTGGGGCTTCGCCATGCTCTCGACGCAGATCACATCTCTGCCATTGACCTTATGACGAGGCGGCTTATCGCATCGGGACAACGACCTGCCACCGTGGGAACGTTTTTCTCTCTGGGACACAGCACCATTGTGATTATTACGTGTGTTGTCGTGGCGGCGACGAGTGGCGCTTTAAGGAAACGCTTTGACGGCTTTCAAAGGGTAGGAAACATCGTTGGGACGAGCGTCAGTGCGGCGGTGTTAATAATTTTGTGTTTGGGAAATGGGTGGGTGCTGTACAAGCTGGTGAAAAGGCTAAAAGAAGTCCTCGCGCAGCGGAGACGCATCGAGGGCGATGGCGATGGCGAAGCTCTGGACAATGAAGGCGATGCTGCGACGGAAGCCAATGACCAGTTCAAATTTGAAGGCGGGGGGTTTCTGATAAGATGCTTTAAGTTCCTCTTCAAAACGATTGACCGGCCGTGGAAGATGTATCCGCTCGGAGTGGTGTTTGGCCTTGGCTTTGATACGAGTTCTGAGATTGCCGTTTTGGGAATTGCGAGTATTCAAGCTGTGCAGGGGACGAGCATCTGGCTGATTCTCATCTTTCCAATTCTATTCACCTGTACGTTTAAACAAAATGTCCTCTTATGGTTTTCTTCAATATTTTTTATTGTGACTAACATATATATGTGTTTTGTAGGTGGCATGTGTCTTGTTGATAGCACTGATGGCGCTTTAATGATGGCGCTATATACATCAAAAGCCTTCTCGCGAGATGTAGTTGCCATCCTATACTACTCCATTGTCCTCACTGGCATCACTGTTGCTGTTTCTGCTTCTATTGGCATCATCCAAGTTTTGTCGCTGGCGCAGAACGTGGCCAACCCAACAGGCAAATTTTGGGACGGCGTTTCGGCTATTGGAGACCACTTTGACATCATCGGCGGGAGCATCTGTGGTCTCTTTGTCATTGTTGGTATTGGATCTGTCTTGTTCTACGGGCCGTGGAGGAGACGCATGGAGCGAAGGCCTCAGGGGATTTTGGTTGTGGAGGCAAGTGATGATGTGGAAGCTGAGGGAGGGATATCATCGCCGACTTTGGCGGAGCAGGCTCCCAATTCAAAGACGGCGAGCACACAGGTTGCAGTTTGTTAAAGAAGTAAAGTTGCACCAAGTTATCAGTTTTTATATGTGATATGATTTGTGCTGATGGGTGCTACTATATACTCTCTACTTTATATGTGCACATACAGTTGTATAAGGAGTGTTAGGTTAGGATTTTGAAGTATATATAATATTATTGTTTCATAGAAGGTATTAGGAGACAACTGTCTCTTGCTGAAAGCTAGATTAGACAAAGTTTCCATTTTCTTGTTAATTTTTAAGTTGAGGTTTACTTTATATTCTCACTATGCAACTAACCTTGGTTCGAGGATCTTTTCTTTCATAGGAACCTATACACTTGTATCAATTGGGCGCTAATATACTAAGAATACGAGCATGCAACCAATAACGAACAATGTTGACCATAGCAGTAATTACAATTAGTTTCTTTAGTCGCACAGTATGGCCTCAATAACAGCATTGAACTACGGCTCACTAACAAGTTCGTTCGGACATCCATCACAGCCCGTCTTCGGAGGCAGCCTGATAGCATGAAAGCTTATCGCCATGACAGGGGTTCTGGAAGGTCCCGCAAGTCCCTGCAGAGAAGTCGCGCTGTGGCTGCCTGTTGCAAGGCGCCACCGCCTGCCTGCCTTAGTAATATCCATTTCTGCCTGCCTACTAGGCCTAAATCTTTACGAGGTCGTCGTTTGTTGCTTTCACTGCTAAATCAAGATATTCAGCCTGACTCCGTACTCATTCCTATGCGGTTGTCTGGGAGATCTGGTTGCCTACGCCCTATGACTGGATACGACGGCACTGGTAAGGCTGCCTCGACATTAAGCGACGCTTCAATCCAACAGCTGAACGATAATACGGCCGCCGCCACGTGTTTTGACTACTACGCACTGTTTCTTCGGCACTGGATGGTGGGGAATGGAGCTGGTGGCGTCTGTCAGGGGCTTCTGGACGTTCCCCAGAGGTTGAGGCGACGTTTCTCGGCTCTCGACGCCCTCAAGTTTCCTATTCGGCAGCGGGGTACCGTCTACTTGAGGGTACTTTGAGCTGTGAGCCTCTGACGAATGTTGCGCCTCTCAATATCGGTGTTGCCGCCATTGGCGACATCTTCTTCCTCCTAGGCGGTCCTAGGCGGTACCGTCCGACCGAGACATTCTCCCCGTCCTTTAGTGGTTGAGTGGTGGCGTTTCGGTGTGGTGAGATGCTTCCCAACGCTCCTTTATCGGGCTCTTTGTGAATCATTTGCCCAAGCCGGAGTTTCGGGTATCAAACGGCATGATTTAAGCGCCGTGCTTTAACGCAGACACACCGCTTTCCTGTCGGGGATTCGGCATCAGAGAGTGTCGACCACAAAGGGATTGATCATCATGAAGAAGAAAATAATTTACGAGTGTCCTGTCCTCCCCTTCGAACATGCATAGGGGACAGAGGTCGGGATAGGAAGGGATCGGAGGACCCTTTGACGGCTCGAGATTCTGAGTGCCAGTCTCGCGCTCAACTTCATACTGTCCAAGCGACATTTTAGTCTCCCCCGGCGTCGGAAGGGTGGCAACGTTTGGTCTTTTGCGAGCTTCGGTCACCATCAAGCGTGCAGCTGCCTGTCGCATTATCCCTATCTTGTCGGATCAGCCTGGAAAACGAGCCCGCTGTATGCAAGGAGCAGCCGGCCAGCACTTATGCACTTCGCTGTCCGAGCTTGTGGTGGTCAGCATAAGATGTGATCAGGGTAGTGATAGGCCAATATTTTCCTCTCGATGTACTTTGCACGTCGCTCTCGACGGCTTACCTCGCCTACCAACCACGCATACTGCAGCCACGCGATTTGCTTCCTGATGCGTGCTGATTTAACTATGGGCTAAGGGTAAGAGCCAGTTGGCCTTAATGGTGGTGTTTGGACCCTGAAAAAAAAAAATCCCTTCTGCCATCCATCTCATCCCGCTAGACAGTTGGCGGCTGTGGGACTACGCGGCCAGGGGCATGTCGGACCCCACGGATTCAACACGATTCATGTGGAGACGATTTGTTAGTGGAAGACCCTTCAAGCGAAGGCCGCTAGACCTACTGGACTGGTAGCATGGCACCACTCTCCTATCCATCAATCAGGCTGCGCATGCATTTATCAGCCAAAGAGGCTCTATCTTGAGACGAAAAGACGTGATTACATACATGGTTTCCGCGCCACTAGTTGGTACGACAAACGAAGCACAGTATCACATAGACACACCCATTTGGGCTACAATGTGCGTTTGCCCACCACCATCAAATAGTATTCCGCTCCAGGATGGATGATTCGGGCAGCCTTGTCTCCAAAGCCCAAGAAAAAATAAATTCGGGTGCGTGACAAAGGTTTCAAGCAGAAGAATCCTTTGATAACGCAATTTTCTAAGAATAGCCTTCCGCTTTGATGATGTATTTCCATCAACGCAAACCGCGGAGACGTGAAGCTCACGGTAACCATTTCATTCAACACGGACTGCTAGTCTAGCGTTTTCTTTGTTTACGGAGTTCTCCATACAGTATCCAACACGGCAGCTCCCCGTCCATGCCCCGGCCGAATAGCGCACCCCACAAGTACAGATCTCTCATCCTGCGGCTACAGGCTGGGTCCAGCATGGGTTAGAGGCCTCTTTGTCAATGTCCTACTCTAGTCGGTGAGTCGCAAAGCCACGCCAGTGCGCCTCGTCCGGAGAGTTAGTCAGTTCTGTCAGTGTACCGTGGTTATGGAAAAGTTTAATGTAGCGAGTAGATGGCAGATACTGAATCAGTATTTATGGCCATCCCTCCCCCCCGATCACCGGCTTTAGCTTACCCATTTGTCCTCAGCCCTTCTTTTCATATCATTGCGCGTGTGTCGTCTTTTGACAGTTGACCTGTCACCCTTTACGAAACATCACTTGCAATTTGATTCTTAGCGATAGAGTATAAGCCATACAATCATTCAAATATGCACGGCTACAGTTCCTCCGACGAGTCGGACGACCCTCGCCGTCCACGCTCACAGCCAGCCTCTTCAGGCAACAACCAAGACCAAAAGAAGAAGAGAAAGAAGAGATTGCCTCCTCAGCAATCCATTAACAAAGTATGGAAGAAGTTTTCGAACCGCAAGTTTCACAAGGCACTCTCAGTCCTTCCGTTCGACCCCGTCGCACCTCGATCGGGATTAGACCGGCCTAACGAGCTGCTCTCCGAAGGGTACGAGCGCGCCGCCGAAGAGTGCCGGCGCAAAGTCCAAAAGATTGTCCAGGAGTGTAAGCGAGTTAATATGAGATATCGCGATCCTGGTTGGGATTTGGTAAGTGACTCCGGGCAGATTCCCGTCGTTGGTTTTTTGTTTTATTTTTTTTGTACCGTAGCTGACTGGCTGTTACTAGGACTGGGATCTGAAGTACGAAAAAGGCAATACCCTTAACTTCATCGGTAGCGACAAATTTGAGATTAGCAGATCTACCTTGCTAGGCTCCAAAGCCGTCGTCCCAAAAGCTGTCAAGAGAGTTCATGAGATTTTTGAGAAGCCCACATTTATGAAAGATGTCAACGGAAGCGATGTCAAACAAGGAGGTCTGGGAGACTGCTGGCTAATGTCCAGCTTGACTGCATTGGCAAGCACCGAAGATGGCGTGCCGCGCAGTTGCGTCGCATATGATACAAGTAAGACATGCGTTTTGACACACGGTATAGAGCAGCAATGCTAACATTTTGGCAGAAATCGGTATTTACGGGTTTCTCTTTTATCGAGATGGTGAATGGGTCTACTCGATCGTCGACGATAAACTGTATCTCAAATCTCCTTGCTGGGACTCACCTAGCATGCAACGTGACCTTCTCCAGCAGATCGACCGCGAGGATGTCGAGGCAGTTTATAGAAAAACATATCAGACGGGCTCCAAGGCGCTGTTCTTTGCCCAGTGCAAGGACCAAAATGAAACTTGGGTGCCGCTCCTTGAGAAGGCCTACGCAAAGGCCCATGGTGATTATGCGTCGCTTTCTGGTGGCTGGATAGGAGAGGGTCTAGAGGATCTTTCCGGCGGAGTCACTACAGAACTGCTCTCTTCCGATATTTTGGATCTCGATGCCTTTTGGGATAACGAGCTGTCCAGGGTCAACAAGGAGTTCATGTTTGGCTGCTCAGCTGGTCTCTTAGATTATGGCTATGGTCAGCGCGATGGTATAAGTGAGGCGCACGCCTACGTTGTCACCGATGCTCGCACTCTCAAGTCAGGCCAGCGACTGGTAAAGCTCCGCAACCCTTGGGGCGAAATTCGCAAGGGCCTCTGGGAGGGACCATGGAGCGACGGTTCCAAAGAATGGACTACAGAAGTCCAAGAGGAGCTGGGACACAAATTTGGCAGCGACTCCGTCTTTTGGATCTCATTTGAAGACTTGGTCCGCAAATACACTCATTTCGACCGGACCCGTCTATTCAGAGATAACGACTGGCGCTGCTGTCAGCGATGGATCGGAGTCGACGTTCCATGGAAGGCTGAATATCATGAGAAGTTCCGCATCAAGCTGACCAAGGACTCTCCCCTTATTCTTGTCCTGTCGCAATTAGACGGGAGATACTTCAAGGGCCTCCAGGGACAGTATAGTTTCCGCCTGAATTTCCGCCTTCATTACGAAGATCGGCCCGATGCGGAAGATTACATCGTGCGGTCTCATGGCAACTACTTCATGAAGCGATCGGTGTCTGTCGAGCTTCCTGATCTCCCCTCTGGAAATTATACCGTTTACCTAAAAGTTACCGGCCAGCGTAACCAAGAACAGCCGTCAGTAGAGGAGGTTGTCAAGAGGGAAAGCAAAAATAGGGTCGAGAACGAGAAGCTTGCGCAAGTAGGATTTGCCTATGATTTGGCGCATAGCAAGGCCTGGGAGCATATGGACAAGGTTGCCAAGATTCGCAAGCAGAGAGACCAAGAGAAGGCCTCTTCGTTCCGCCAAGAAGAACGACGAAGACAGTGGGAGAGGCGTCACATTAGCCGCGAAGTAACCAAGAAGCAAAAGAAGAAGAATGGCGAAAAGAAGGAGCGGAAGAAAGAGCTCAAGAAGACAGCAACTGAGTCATCGATCAAAGAGACGGTTGCTGAACCTAGCCCCGAGAGCAAGGAAGTGCCTGTAGATGCCAAGGATGACGCAACGCTATCTATTGATTCTCTTGATGCGTCAATCGTGGCCATTGACGTCAGCAAAATGTCACTTAATGACGGCTCAGACTCTGACTCCAGCGGTTCGCCTACAGATACTCCACAGTCAGAGGAAGCCATTATTTTCCCTTCAGATGAGAAGAAGGAAGATGTACCCCCGATCAGTGGAGCTCCCCCTCCTCCTGCAGAAGATGCCGCGGCAGATGAGCCCAAGCCCACTGCTGACGCAGATACGAAAACACCAGCTGCAGCCGTAGTTGCCGAAGAATCTGATGGAGACTCATCCGACTCTCCTATCGAGGATTGGGAGGAGCTTTATAGCAGCGACGATTACACACGCAGGCCCCGACAGTTTCCGTATCCTAACCCTGCACTTCGGGACGATTATGATACCGAGGAAGAAAAGATGCCAACCCCATGGAACGCCGTATGCATTGTGGGGATCCGCGTCTATTCTAAGGATTCCGAACTGGAACTTCTGACTGTGATGGAGGGTGGAGAGCTAGATGGCATGGGCGAGAAGGGTCAGGCAGACCTTGATGACGCACAGAATAATGCTGGTGGCGTGTGTCTTGCAGAGGAGAATGGAGGGTGCGAAGACGGTCTTGCTTTAGAGTGATTTAAGATATGCGGAGAGCGACGGTTATTTTTAAGCATAGATTATGCGCGATGATTTAGTTAGACCAAGATTTGTAGAAAGTAGACTATTGTGGGCCATTGATGCCATAGAGATGCTTTTATTTATTTCTTGCTGGACATAGCTAGGGAGTTAATACAACACTCAACTTAATTCTATACATCAATTTACTCTAGGGATCTGTTCGTACTTTGTAAGATTATGACTCGCTGCAAGTGAGGGACTATCCATGGCGATGCCACCTTACCAATCTTTTCTTAGATGAGAATTTTATACTCCGTAAATGTCCCGGTATTTATTTTTAGCCCAACCATGTATATGCCTTTATTAGTCCTCGCCACCACTACTAGTGGAAATCTGTTAGAATAGAAAAATGTCCTATAAAAATACTAACTTAGTTCCCGAGAGGGGGGCCGATTTGTACAGCGTGCTACTTATTTAGGGTGTATGTGCTCTGGGTCTGATGTGTCTAGTGGGTCTCGATCTAAAAATGAGGACGGTATGCTTGTGGTAAGAACCACTAATACCTCATACATAAGCGGTAATGCTGACGTCTGAGGAGGAGGTAAATGCGTATCTTAGTATACTGAATTTGACAAAGACTGATGCCATCATGGTTGCTATTGTTGGCTCGGTGCCGCACTATGAGGTCTCGATTGCGGACCAACTCCTCCAGCGGCAAGGGGTTGGATACACAGACTGGCTCGATGAAGGCTTGGGAATAGCGTTGATTGAAGAAGGGCAAACAGCCATTTACAAGTCGGGCTTAAGTGAAAACAGAGAGAATGCGTCGAATTCTTCACTTTTGCAGTCACCTCCTCTCTCGGAACCGAACTTGATGAGTCCAGTTATTGGGAGAGAGGGAGGGTTTGAACATCCAGATGCAGTTGGGTGCAGTTGGATGATTATAAAGGTGTTCGCACTTAACAATATTGAATCAGCCGTAGTATTTGAATTGGCAATACGAAAGAGGGAGTCTAGGCAGGTTATAGACAGACAAGCTGTGAAGATGCCAAAAGTTTGCTAGGAAACTAAGACACGCGGGGAGCCCCATGGTAAGAGATCAAGTTTGGATATAATCTGACGTTGACATTAATAAGAAGATATAAATGATGCAGTCATTAGAGCATAAAAGAAGCTGCTTTTTATTAAAAGCTAATATTTTATATGGTATATATAATGGAAATATATAAGACTAAAGGACTAATTAAGATAGGATTACAGTATGTTTTATAAGCTACTTATATTATATTACTCATAAGGTTGTACGCTTATTTAAAGATTATAACAATTATTATAATCTACTTAAAATTGCAGTACTGCAGCTATTAAACTATACTATTTATTACCTCGCCTTGCTCTCTTTGCTAACATTTTGTTTATTATCTTAAGAACTTAGCTTATACTATAGTATAGGATCGAACTGGTCAGATATTGCTGAAGACTGCTTAAGAGCTTGAAATGCTTGATTCTGGTACCACCAAATTAAAGGATCATTCCCTTGTGTTTGGAACTCAGCAAGTTGTTGAGCTGTAAGCCTTGACTGCAGGTGGTGTCGCGTGCTAGCTTTTTGTTGATCTGTAGCTTGAGCCAGCATCTTGTTGGCAAGCTCCGCAATTTTGTCCTTATCAGCCTGAGCCAGACTCGCAAACTCATTAGAGACCAGGCCCTTATCAGGACCGCCTGATACATCCATTGCCTGGGCTTGGGCTTGAGCTTCATCATGTGCTGGAGCCTGAGGGTTGGCGTTGGGGCTGTTCTGAAAGTTGGCTTCGTTTGCCTGTCGCTTTTTATAAAAGTCCATGATCTTATTTGCCATTGCTTGGTTATATGATTCCTAGATCCACTATGTCAGTCTTGAAAGCCTTTAGAAGATAAGAAATAAAATAGCGGTAAAACTAAGATATACTTCAGTTGGTGACTTGTGAAACACTTCTCGTTCGAATTGGCATGCAAAATCAATTGCTCGGGTGTGGTCAAGAGTGCCCATAGCAAGAGATATGTTGGAAATTCTGCGGGAAAGTCACTTAGTTCAAGTCCACGCTTAAATGCCAGGGGAATGGTGAGTCGGATCAGAGGGTAAACCCGTGGGCTAAGTACATACAAATCCAAAGTTTGGACCGTTCGATCATTGACGCTGACACTCGACTGCCAAGTCATACTATTCAGAGGTGGCGTGTTTTGATGGATATTTAGATAAACAGTTTGTTGTAGCTGAGCCCCTGCGGTCTCTCGCCAATTTTCAGGCAACTCTTCATCGCTTTGATCATCACCATCATCTTCCCCATCTTCCTCTGCATCGCTTGTAGGTCTTCCCAGCTGTTCAGGCAACTCTCCATCGCCTTTATCATCACCATCATCTTCACCATCTTCCTCCGTATCATCACTATCATCGGCTAGGATATTTGGCAGAGCGAAAAGGGCAAGACGTTCAAGATGATCCCCAATGTGTGATATATACCTCTTGATAGATGTTATCTCATAATTATGGCAGAGAGGGCATCTTCCTATCGCCTTTGATACCTCTAAGCAGTATGTTAGATCCATTAAGGCCTGAGCATTAATAGATCTAGTGTCTGGTTTGTGATTCGATGTGATATGATTTTCAAGGCTTTTGGTATCGCCAAAGATTTCGGAACAACTAAACGGACAAGGCCAGGACACCCAGTGTTCTCGCTTCATGTGGTTCGCCCAGTCTCTGCGGCGAGTGTATAGCTGGCTTGGCGTGCAACATTCATCTGATAGGCAGACATAGGGTCGAAGATCTTGAAAGACATGTTGCCTATGTGGAAGATAATATCAGCTTTGCGTAAGTCAAATTGGAGAGAATAAATGCATACTTCCAGGCTTTCCTATTCTTGATGAAAATTATTGTATAGCAGAAGGGACATTTGAATGGTCCGTCGATATAATCCTTAGGCATGTGGGGAACCCGTAGCTGGTTATTATTTGCATGTGAAGTCGCATAAGATGTTTCAGAGCCTTCGGAAACATCGTCATGAAATTTTGCAATAATATTAGTCTCAGATTCGCTACCACACTCATTGTCCTTTAGATAACCGGGAATTGACGACGCAACTGTCGTATTGTCGACCGTGTCGTGGTGATTATCTAGACCGTTGGCAAGTTTATTGCTGTGATCCTCCCGATACTTAAAGTATTGGCGTCGGCGGGACATCGCTGCTACGAACCTATCAATCAGCCCATCGCTGATACCAACAAACCTCTCTCGAATATGGTTAATATCCCACGGCCTATAGGCGGCGGCAACTTCCACCCCAACCCTTGAGCTGAATTGATCATGAGGCGTTGGGTTACGGATGGCAACTGCAAATCTAAGTAAGCAATCGATTACATGCCCGATATCCCTAAGAATTCGGCTAATCTCCGAGTCATTAGGCGCATCGCTTGCATCAAAGTAGCCAGCCAAATCATTATCGATGGAGTCACCACCATCAGTATCGACTTGCTGGTCTTCATTGATAACTCGGGTGCCTGGATATGATCAGCCTCAGAAGCAGTAGTTTTAGTCCAATAGCTCCAATCTACCTCTATCAATAGATTCACAGAGATCTTGGAGTAAGGAGATAACGTGATTGCGAATAAGTGACGAGTCTTGAAGACGACGGTCTAAAGATCTACCTCCGGATGAACGATGGGCTCCTAGGCTGCCCGCCCATAGCCTGAATCTTGCTAAATGGGAATAGGCAGCAGGCGATTCTTTCTCAAAGCCATCTAAGCAGGAGACGAATGCTCCGAATAGAGAGAGACAACGGTGAACAAGTGATGCAATTTTGGGTTCCATCTGCTTCTAGATCCTGATAATATACGTGAGTATTTGCATCTTATAAAATCACAATCAAATTATGCTCCGAGGCAGGTATATAAAATTCGAAAGGGGATAAAAACCCCTCTCATTGGGTAGCACAGGCACTCCATTGGTTATCGTGTCTTTCATTTGCTCCCTTGCTGCGGGGTAGGTGCTCAAGCAGAGCCTCGATTTATTGCAGAAGTGCCCAGCAACTTTACCAGCATTGGAACTCTTCCTCATCTTCTTCTATATTGAACCATGTCTGGTCTCGAGGTACTCGGAGCAATTACAGGTGTCTTGGGAGTTTTGCCGGTAGCAGTCGACGCTCTCAAAACATACAAAAGCATTCTCTCATCGATTCGAAATGCCGACCGCGATCTGAAGGCCCTAATACAAGATCTGGAAACCGAGCAGCTCTGTCTTAAAACAACGTGCGAGGTCCTTTTGGAGGGGATAGTGCCGTTCTCCATGATCGACGATTTAATAAAAGATCCATTTGGCGTGTCATGGGAAATATTTAACCACCAGCTGCGCTTACGACTCTGGGATTCATTGGCAAAGTTTGAGAGACATGCTTTAGACATGCAGAAAGCCGTTCTAGAACTAAAAGACAAATTGAACATCCATGATAATAAGGTAACCAACTATTGAAATATAAATCATGGTACAAACTAACACGATACTGTTTCACATATAGGTTAGACTAGTAGACAAACTAGCTATATTAAACGAGCTAAAACTGGGCTCATCGTTTACACTCCATAAGAAGGATTACGCCGATGTTCTATTAAGGATTAAAGACGGAAATTCGGTCCTTCGCGGACTTGTCAGCCAGACCCGTGGGCTTGAGATAAGCAGAAAGCGGCGGTCTCAGGCGCGATTTATTAAACTTATACGAGGCCTGTCTCATAGCATCTACCAGGCGATCTGGAACTCGACAACATGCTCGTGTATCTCATCACATCAGGCGTGCCTTGAACTAGTTCCTAGGGATGTAGTTCTAGTGCCGAGCGATGAAGACGATTATATAGCACAAAACTTTAAGTTTCACGTTGCATTTCACTATCAACACAACCCTTTGAGCGATAAATCCATTCACGAGTCTCGGCAAACTTTTGGGCTTGAAAGCCACTGGAAGGGTATTTGCCTGCAATTAAGACAATTTACAGACAAATCATCACCTACGTATTCTGCATTAGCTAATATAGCCTCTGAACCCCCAACAACTCCAAAACCATCTGGACGAGTACGGTGGTATCATAGAAGCAAATATGAGAATGAGACGTCCACTGCACGAACCACTCAAACTTTAGTCAAGACATCAAGTAGCCTCATGGTCATTCCCACGCCACCTCAACATAAACAGGTCTCAAACCTCTGCAAGACACTGATAACGCAGCAAAAACAGCCAGACACAGAATGCTTTGGCTATATTACAGACGACTATAGGAATTATGGGCTGTATCCTCCGACTTCAGATCTTGATTCCTGTGTTACTGTAACGCTTCGCCAGATATTAGAAGGAGAGCGAGGCAGTTATACACAATTTCCCTACCAAGAGAGGCTTAGGGTTGCGCTAGCAATTTCCATCAACGCTCTTCATCTCTATAGCACTTCGTGGATGGATTCGGCCCTTACGCTTGATGAAATAATCTTCTTCCGACAAGATGTCGATGGGTACCAGCTCGCTTTTAACGCTTCATCGTTAAACCGGCCATTCGTGGTCAAGAAGCTATCAAGGACTCCACATATAGATGGACAGAATGTCAAAGCCGTGAAGGCATCAAGACCAATCGACTTGACTATATTCTCACTCGGAACCCTACTTATTCAAGTGATGATTGGAGAATCGATAGGTAGTCTCGATATTGAAAGAGAGATGGAGATAAGTGCAATCCTCTCGAAGCGAGATACTGCAAGACAATATTACGACAGGCTTTTAGAGAGCGGTGGCCTCAACTATAAGGAGGCCGTGGAATGGTGTTTCGACAGCGTCCTCCGTGTAGCTGGCCTTCAAAATGATGATTACTGTCAGCAGTTTTATCAGGAAGTTGTATCACGCATCAAAAACGATACTCAGTATCTTGTTGGAAACTCATAGACTCTATCTTTTAGCTTCCATTCTTCCATTCATATTCCTATGTATAAATAATACATCGATCACTTATAGATAAGTTATTATTAAAAGGTTAATTATTTTAAAAGGCTCTATTTTATTTGCATTCCAGCCTCTTCGGGCCATCGAATGAGCTGATTTCCAGAGCCTCTCTGGTGGCTGAGCTACCGGGACTTGCGCTAGCGCTAAAGGCTCTGCTACGGTTAGTGCATTTAGTGCAGGCATTTAGCGCAGTTAGTGCACCTGTCAGGGGCGTGGAGGTACTGGAACCCAGTGAAGGCTACACCTCAGGGCGTCTCATCGAGTACCCAGTACCTACTCCATACCGCTGCAGCGAGCGTCTGACGTCTTAACACTGCTGTATGTATGACGCCAGTTGCTTATCAGCGCCTTATCGACTACCAAGCTATTCCCCCAAAGCTCCCGAAGAGTCACGCTCGCTTCGACTTGTCATTCATTCTCTCGACGCTGTGGCGCCCAGAATCTGTGATTCATCTTTTCCGGCACATCATGTAGCCGGAGCCTTTCCCCATTGATACCTGATTTTGTGATACACCAGACAAAAATACCAAATCTCGATAACGTACTGCGGCAGAGGCCATCTCAACATGGCTTCGCCCGCGGCGTCGACTCGGCGCAGTCCAGAATCGTCGTCTGCCGGCTCGCTGAGGCCGTCAGATGACCATCTAGCCATCTCCGTCGATACCCTCGTGAATCATCTGCTGGTGTCGAAACGATCGCTCTCGTCGATGACGCTCGTGCTGCGTGCTGACGAGATCGTCACCGCGGCGCGACAGTCCCACGAGGACACCGTCATGCTGGCCGCCCAGACGGGCTTTCTGCGCAACGCCATTGCCGACCAGGTGGTGATTCTGGGGCGTGTTGACAAGAGCCTTCAGGCTACGTGTGAATGGGGGAAGAAGGACTTTGTGCAGCTGGTAAAGGGGATGGACCAGGTGGACGGAGAGCTGGAGGGAACGATGGAGATGCTAAGAGGAACAGACGTCGAGAAAGCGCTGCGGCCGAAGGGGGAAGCGAGGAAGAGTCTATTGGACTTTGTGGATGAGGGAAGTGTCCATGGGATGAGAGATGCGATGAAGCAGTGCATAAAGGAGCTGCAGGCAAGTCTTGACCCGTTTATGCGATATGCCATTTGTGTAGCTGGACTAACGACTAATTGTGATACCATAGGGGATCCAGCTCTCGTTCGACGGCGATCTACTCCGACTCGAAACCGATATTCGAAATATCAAGAAAATCGTCGAGAATGCACCAACGCCTGCCCCCCAGACATCAATAACAAAGCTGCTACTCGATTTATTCGAACACTCAGCAAACATGGCCGAGTGCTTAGCCTCGCTGACGCAGCATTTCGACATGTGTGTTACGGCTATTCAAACGACTGAGGGAGCGGCGGCCCTGGCCCGTAGGAAGGCTGCCGAAGATACACAGTCCCAAGGCGGCGAAAGCGTCTCAATATCAGGCGTCATTGCCGAGCAAGAATCCAACAGATCCGACCTCGAGCCGCAGACGGCAGAAGATCGAGCGGAAATGCTGAGAGTGGTCATCCATGATGCGCAGCTGGTGGATGGTGTTGTGCAGGATATCCAAGATCATCTCACCGAGGTCGAGTTGAAATACGCAGCTTTGGGAGACCAGACGGACCAGACTAGAAAGGCTCACTTGAGCATGCTTGATGCGTATGCTGCATTGGGAGACGTCGGCGATCGCCTCGCCGACTACCTGGCCGCCGAAGAAGATTTCAAAACTCGGTGGGAGATGGAAAAGGATGTGGTATTTACGAAACTTGACGAGATGAAACAGATGAGAGAATTTTATGAAGGGTACGCGAGCGCTTATGACGGATTACTCATAGAAGTTGCCCGTCGCCGAACCGTGGAGGACAAGGTACAGGCCATCTTACGCAAGGCTCGGGAGAGCGTCGACAAGATGCTTGAGACGGACCGTGCAGAGCGAGAGACATTTCGACAAGAGGTTGGGGAATTCCTTCCCACAGATTTATGGGCCGATATGCAAGGCTCGGCGAAGAGATGGAAGATTGTTCAAGTTGACGATAATGCGCAAGCGGCAGAAGAAAGCACTGCGGATGCGAATCCAAGAAGCAGCTAGAACGGGAATGTCATCAAAGGGGCCTTTTACATACAAAGAAGGGAGGGCTACCACAATTTGCTTGGACTATATAATTTGGGCAGCACAGACTTGTTTTTATATTCACTGTTGTTTGAAAGCTTGGGAACATGGTGTTTGTGTTTTTTGGTTAATGGATATATGGTACTGGGCAAATCTGGGGTTCTGTATATATTTTAAGGACTAAACATCCTATTAACTTTTCCACTTATAAAGAGTATTTCCAATATCGAAGGAAGCTTTGAAAAGTTGCTTAGGTGCCTTGCATAACAAGAACAGCGTCCGTTTTTTCTGAATCTCCCCAAGGTATTAGGTAAATTGCTTTCTACTGTGGAGAAGTTATACGAGAGAATTTTACATTTCACTGTCATTCTGGTACAAGCGCAAGCTAATAAGGTTGTAAAGATTAACGATAATAGAACTAGATAACCTTTCATTCTGTTTAATTCCAAGTCACCCACTCATTCTGACCATTTTCAAGTCCCTCACTTCCATCCAGCTTGTCAGCCATGGTAAACATTTACTCAGCCATCTCGACGGAATCTACATCTGGGATATCTGTGCATGCCTCTTTGGCAGCCTGTTGTATAACTTGGCGAATGGCATCAGATCGTGGTATGATATCCACCTTAAATGGGTTGGGTTTCCTGGTCAACAGTTCTATATGGATGGAGAAAGGTCATTAGCGAATGGGTGATAATTGATGTTAGGCGCTACATGGCTGCTAATTACCTTTTGTATCGGCCATATCCAATGGAGGAGCTCCAGGCTTGGGCGTGATATTAAATGCCCATAAATAACGAGAAATCTGAATAAAGAGCGAATTTTCTGCGACGCGTATGGCTTGTGCAAGGGTTAACTGGCTATTTCAAAGGAGAGCAAAGTACACAAAATGCAATATACCTGGACATAGACGACGGCCAAAGCCATAGTTGACATGATCACGCTTCAGATGGTCTGGCTGTTTGGCACTGACAAAGGCGTCCAATTCATCACCAAGGTAGCGTTCCGGCTGGAAAGCTTCGGCATTTACGTACCGCGTGGGGTCTCGGTGAAGGGTATCTGCGCAGGGCAGCAGCAAGGTTTCATTAGGTATTGTACGTCCATGGTATATAAACTCTTCGGTAGAAGCATGCGGAAATCCAAAAGTGAAGATGGGGCTATATCTGTGAAGTTCCTTTATGAGAGCTCTGATATAAGGAAGGTTTGCACGGTCTTCCCATGTTGGTAGACGAGAGTGTCCAATGACCTCGTCGAGCTCTGTAGCAATATTTAGTACCCAGCGACATATTGTTATGAAATCTGATGGAACATGTATTTTTACCTTCTTGAGCTCTTTGCTGGGCCTCGGGATTCATGGCCATGACTTTAATAAAGGATTGCATCATGGAGGCGGTAGTCTCACCACCGCCTAAAATGAGTCCAGCTAAAACGCCAATTATGGTATCGTCATCAAATCCCTCTTTCTTTTGATGCTCTATAGCACCAGTGCCAAAGCACACCGGCTCTACTCCGGCCTCGATCTGTTTTCTCAGCAGCTTAAGAAAGGCCGTATGAACTGCGTATTCACGCGCAAAGAGGGAGTCTGCGAGCTTAACCCAAGGCTGGAAACGCAACGGCAGCTTTTCGAGGAACGGAAACCAGTCAATTATAAGCTTTCCAGGTTGAACGTCTACAAATAGTTAGCACGTTTTGTTTGCGTATTTATAACAAGAAAATATTTCTTGGCCAAGGAGCGTACATACTTCGCAACGTCTTGTCCCAAACGTCATATAGCTCAACCATGATGGGATGAGTGAGTCGGCTGATCCTAACTCCATACACGGCACTGAAAATGACACTCAATGCAAATCGAGTTATATGAGACTCAAACTCGTCTGGAGCCTCGCAAATTGCAGCCAGTGCGACTGTAGTCTCGTAATCTTGATATTTTCTGACCTCCTGCGACTGCTTTGGTCCAAGAATATCTTTGTAAAGTCGCCGATAGAACTGCAGGTCATCGCCAATCTGCGCGAAACTAACGAACTTTGGCCATACATGCTGTACGAAGATATTCTTTCTCTGCCTGTTGGCTGTCAAAGCTCCATGCTATATGCATATTAGAGGACTAGTAAGAGAAATTTCACCATGCTGAACAAATTCTATACGGACCTTATTTAACAGTCCATCAGCGTCCTTCAAGCTGTGTATCACCAAAGTTGGCTTTGAGCCAACCCACAGCATGCATAGCCCACCAAAGTTCTTCGCCATCAAAGGAAGCTCTACTTTCAAGTTCTTTAACACTCCAGAAAAGTAGATGAAATTGCCCAGCAATGGCCATGGTTTAGGTCCAGGGAAATATTTGGCAGTTCGAGTCGGACGATAGCGAAGCAAGGCAGTCAGCAAGCACAGCACTACTCCTAAGAGAGTGGCCAGCCCAAAGCTTTCCTTGGACGACGAGAGGACAGTAAGAGACATGATGGACAAAAAAAATCTTATATCAGACCAAGGTGGAATGATAATTAGCTTTTTGCTCTTCAAAGCTGTCCACTTGCCTTTATTACCTCAACCAGGACATAGTGGGCAATATATAGCCATAGTCACTCTCAAAGATAGATCAGCCAATCTAAGCCGATATAGCACTGGCGTCAAATAGGATAGATTGGGGGTTGCATCATTGGAGTATCGCATGCGGGGTGTCCGTACCTTTATTACTTAGCTGTTTAATTAGCTCTACTCCGTACACGATATGGCAATGTTTCCCTAGCGGCTAGCCGTGTGTTAGAGCATTCACGAGTCAAGAAATGGTGGCGTGCCTCGTTACTATTATTTTATATAGGTATTAGAGCATTATTTTGCAGCCCGTGCTCAAATTACATGTATCTTCTACTTTCCTCGAGATTAGACAGCCTGCCTACGAGAGTTGGCTTAAACCACTTTTTAGAGACTTCGCCATTCATGAGCCAGGCGAAACGCCATGATCAGTCCTTTCTCAGGAGCTAGGTTCTTCAGCTTTAAATCTTTCCCCGGTCTTATCTCTGCCCCCTGGCTTCACATCCTTCTCAGAGAGGGGTTCGCATAGTGCCCATTGCGTGTTGAGCCAATCGCTTAATATTGCGCCACATCGCTGTCTCATCCAGACGGTCTCTGTTTGGCTGGCCAAGCTCTGTAATGCCATCGAGTGTAACCTTAGCTAATTAAATCCGGCACTAGATAGAGTATTTCGTGTCATGGGTAGATGAACAGCCTCGCCAACCCATAATATCTCATCACCGGCTCCATCTATCCGTGAGGGGTTACCAAAACCAGTATATTGCATCTATTATTCATAGGCATCCTAGTACTCCTTAGCAAAGCATAGAAATATGTCCATTAGACATTAGTAGTATGGCTAAGTATAGCCAAGCACCTAGCTATTGCTTGGACGATGATGCTGCGACGACCCTCTTACGTGAAGTCAGCATTATTGCAGAGCCGTATAAAGCACAATACGGTAAGAAAGATGATGAGTTCTATCTACTACCTAATCGCATGGCGGCTAGGCAGTAAATAGACAGGCTCTGCTTCGGCAACTAAACCAACTAGTGAGCTCGTTTAAAAATATGTTCATCTCTGGCTACGGATAGTCGCTTATATATTATAAGAAGAAGTATTATCCTTTATTCTAACAAGACCTCTTTTGACGTCTATCGCTAGTCTGCGAAATGGACCCTATAGTGAAAACAGAATTAAGATGAGCTAATGCAGCCCTAGACCGCGTGGGAAAGATGCATGGGTAACCTAAACTAAAGGCTACTAGTACTGTTCTAGGTAGGCCTAGTATTCAGCACGAAATGGATCTGATTATTAGTGGCGTAGATTTGGAAGATGCAGACCTGTTATCCAAAGTGTGAAAGTTTATGAACGTCAATATTTCGTATTAAAATGATGGAATAAACAGAAACCATTTGCTGTAGAAAAGGTATAAGCCACTAGGAAGCAAAATCTCCGCTCGATTAATAAGAAGCAACATAGATAAGGCTTCACTAATCTTCTATGTGCAGCGTTGCGATATCGCAAAGATTAGAATCTCCACAAGGGCATATTTATCATAGTTCCCCTACAGGCAATCTCCCCTCTCTGGAGAGATTGTACAAAAGCCAGCGCGCATACATGGCGAGATCTGGCAAAGAAATAAATGTAGGCTGTGGCAACCAGGTCTTGCGCACGACCGATAGTAGTTGATGAACAGTGATATTGACTGAAACTTAGTGATATACTGTGAAAGTGTCGGTGAGCTAGCCACGAAACGAAACTCTTACGCGGTGGATTAACTCCAGTCCAGGGATAGGGACCATATAGTAAGAGTAGCGCCACTAGAGCTTCTATTACTATGTGTTCTAGAATGCGGTTTGCGGTTTTCGCTACAGGTCACGATAAGCCAGATAATTGATCCTCGTATAAACCAGTTTCACATTGTCTACCTCTTCAATACGAAGCATGCGGAGTAAGATTCTTATTTAATTTTGTCTACTGCTTTGTTAGCGACATATCCGTGTCTCGTAAAATAGAGAAATGGAGCAGTTATAGAACGAGCTACTACAAAAGAAAAGGCATTACTCCGTAAAATATATAGAGAATTCGAAAACAAGACCCCGCCCCCGCTTGACTTCAAACAGGACAAATTGTAAACTACTTTATGAAATGGTTAAAAATGGCAGATAAGCAGGTGGAATCATATTACCCAATGTAAGAACGTGTATAATGTCTGCCTGCCATGTTTGAACAATTAGAAATCTGCTAATTAGATAGAGATACCAGTATTATTTGTAACGATTATAAAAATCTATCTCATGAACTTGAATTATGATTGCAGAGTAACGGCCCCATTGCCGCTTGAGCACTTCTACTCCATATGTGTAGGAGCCCTGCGAGGATAAAAATATTTATTTTAAAACACGATAATAATTCATATGCTTTTCAATATTGCTTATAAACTAGTTCAGCTGAAATTCCTCATAAAGGGAAGTCATAAATACAGCACATATTATTTCGTGTACGCCCTGAGATGGAGAAAAAGTCCGCACGTTTGACAATGCGACCGCCTATACTAAAAAGCCAACAAAAAAGAAACAAAAGGAAGCAAAAAAGAAAGATTATTCATCATGAACCAAGTTCTATGGGGGTATTCTCATCGCGCCTTAAGTCAACCTTTGGTATCCTGCCATGCCTTTCACACTAAATCCACGAAATGTCAATCTTGTAAATGAACCGAACTGCTGACGCCGCCCGCTGCCCCCACCACCAAATTTGCCATAATTATTACCGTGTATACCACTTGCGGTGAGCTATTCACTAGATTTTGTAGACGAGGTGGCCCTGCTCTTGCCCGTCTCTAAGAGAATCCGGGCCTCCTCCAGGGCCTCTTTCCGGGCAAACTCATCTAGGAGTTTGTGACACGTCTCCAGGGGCAATTCAGCAATTGCAGGCCTGAGATACTGCGGGAGAGCGTTAGTAATTGGAGTGTTGTAAAAAGAGATGAACATTGAAGACGTACCTGTGGAAATACATTGGAAGGGGTATGCCTGAACTCCTCCATCATTCGATTCAGGCGAAGCACTTGCTTCCAGGGCACAATGGTGTCGCCAATAAGAAAGGCTGGAAAGCGAGCTAGCGCAATTTCTTCTAGAATCCAACGCCGTTGGAGGTACTGGCGAGTCATGAAGTCGACGTAGCCAATCCAGTACGGCATCTCAAAAGGCTCCATGCCTGGGACAGTTGGTGTCCAAAATTTGAGGACACCCTTGGCCCAACGATGCTCGGGCGAGTAGTCCTCTGGATGGTCTTCGCGGTCACCGGGGTCTCCAAATCGATCAGGCATGATGTCTTCGATCTCCCCTAGCACCGCCATCCCTGCGTCTGTATTCTCAGACTTCTCACCGAGCCAACCGATGACCAGTTCGGCAGCCTTGTAGATGTAGCGCATGTCAATTGTCTGTCGCTGACGCTCCTGCTCATCACTTTGGTCGACGCATATCAAATCTACCCAAACGCGGAGCGTGCGAGCTTCAAGTGCTGATCCACCGCTTAGGCTAAAGAGCTGTCTCAGCCAGTGAGAGGAGCCATGCGGACGCCGAGCCGGAGTACGTTGGAAACGCCGTGAGATGGTCGGATAGAAGACGGCGCGGATGTTCTTGAGCGCCCCAGCAAGGTGAGTTGTGATGTTAACGGGCTGGCCGGATACCCATATGCGCTCCGTAACTGCAGCATCGCCGTACAGTGAGGACAGCGCAATGAATTCCAGGTCATCAGTCAGGCGGGTCGTGATGAGCTTGCACTCAACCGGGTCGGTAATATTGCGAGCACTGTGGAGCTCCAGCAAGCGAACCTCGCGCTTTAAGGGGTCGAGGCGCCTATACACAATACTACTCATCTTCGGGGGTAGTAGTGAAGGCAGATAGTGCTATAGGGAAATGACGGATTCAAGCAATTCTAGCCAAAGACAACAGTCGTATGACCAAAACGGGACCTGGGGCAGTGACGAAAAAGGTTGTGAAGGTACCACTTGAGTGATTGCACACTTTGAGTTTTTCGGAATTGGACAGAAAAGCAGGGGTATGAGTTTAGAACCTGCGGGATGCATCAGCTCGCGACCAACACAACAGCAGGACAGCTGGCAATTATACCAAGACTGTCCGAAAGTGTGGTCAAGCGGGCATCGCGCTATCGGCTGTCACTTTTCAAATGCCGCCTTTGAGCGCCGACAGGGGAGCGGCAGCGCGAGGCACGGAGAGGCCCGTTCGGGACTTGCCACAAGTGTCGACAATCTTACTACCAGCCTGTTCATATAACTTGCAGTACTTCGTAATAAGTATGTAAGGGACGGACCGCTCATCCATATCTACATATGGCAATGCGTCGCCTGAAAGATGAGTCCACTGGATTAAAAGGGGGGCAAGGACTTCCGTACTGCATTCTACCTTGTACAACTTGGCACACTCACTGACCGTTATAATACTTTACATGGACTGCATGCTAGCAGAGTAGCATTGCCTAGTGTTAGTCTAGAATACAAGTGGCAGCAGGCTTACTAAGTACATACCTGGGGATACCTATATTACTAGTAGAGCATGTACGCCATTTACATGTGAGTATTGCATGTGTACGTGAATTACGTAGTGCCCAGGCTTTTTACATATGGGAAAGCGGTCAATTATACGAAATATCTTCCGTAGCTTTCCAATACTTAGCGTATTCGACCATCCTTACCAGTTAAAGCATTGGCTAATATCCATTTTCCCAAAAAAGGAATTCTGGATTTTCGTCGTCGTCACAAACATTTCGAAGACATTTGAACGACCCTTGTAGCTCGGCTGTGGGAGATGTATACTAGTGTTGTTCCTATGGTACTCCGGAGCAACTCATCCTAGGCTTCGTACGAAAAAGATGACCAGGGGTAGCATTCCGCCTCATGTCCATGTTAGTTCTGTCTTTCTTTTCTTTTTTTATCAGCTTTGTCACTTCCCTCTGTCTATCTGTCTCTTTCCTTTTTGTATACGGAGACACTAGTCAGATTTTCTCATCGCTCCAGTCATCACTAGCAAGCACTTGAAATACGACACCCTCGCTTCTGAAGTCCTCCACTCTAGCCGGCGGTTAGACCACATTACTTTTCTTTTTATTCCTGGGTCGCGGCTTTCACCCGTTTACTCATCCGCTGTTACGTCTTTTGTGCTACCATGGATCTCGCAAGACGACTAGCCCTAGGGTTCAATATTGTAGAGTAACATCCTTTACACGACTCCCTACGCCCCTCGTAAAGACTTAACCTCATGTGGATGCATTTGGGAAAACAAGATGAAGTATTTCGTAATAAGAAACGAATTCTGAAGGATTTCTTTCTCTCCTTCTTCTTCCTTTCCCCGTCTCCTCTCGCAGCTCCCACGCCCCAAGGTGTGGCGTCAATAGCCCTGTCCTAAGAAGCGAACACTACGAAGCACTAGTACTGGGCTATTATGCGAGTGAGGAGCCAGTGCCGCTCCCGTGGCATGATTGTCGCGGCATATTTCTTAGCCCTGTCAGAATGCTACAAATATGACCGTTTCATTTCCCTTACAGCTTACAGGCATCCATGTCTGCGGAGCCCCGGAACCCCATTCTCAAGCGAACTTAGCGCTTCAGTGTAACGGCCATTGATCCACCAGCGTCAATTGACATGCCGGAGGCTGGCTTTTCTTGCTAGGGACCTTGTAGGCTACTCAATTGTCCACCACATCTGCAGGTTCTCCATCGAGAGGGGTAGGTCCAAGGCTGCGTCATTCAGCCCACCCAAAAATAAAATGCAAAATATAACTAATACAAAGAATGGCTAAAAGAAGAGAAAAGGGAAAGTGAAAAAAGGCGGACTAGTGCTATGACGCCGTCTTACAAGTACTGGTAGTTAATGCTGGTAGCATCTTGTCTTGGAGTTGCCAAGCAATCCGCAAAGCCGGTTTGTCTACTTTACAGTATATAGTAGCTGACGTACGCCCATGTTCCTTGTTTCACAGACCCGATATAATATGCGGAACGCCATTATCACTAGCAGCCTCTAAGGTTCCAGGTAGCTGGCAGGCTGATCGTGACAATGTAGTGAGAACTACACGATCTTGTATCCAGTTGGTCCTGTAAAACTATTTTGAGCAAGGAATGGACGGATGCTCCAGGACTGCAGATCGTTCCTTCTGAATCTATGAATAATCTACAGCCGCGTTTCCCAGTGATATGACGGCAACTACGCTTGCACATCGATGGTATTGACGGTGTGAATTACTGTAGAATGTTTCAAGGTCCTTACCCGGTGAGACGAATGCCATGGAGGCAGATGAATGCTGCATTCGAGGATACAGTTGTTCTTGGGCAAGGATTAAGGCTATTCCTGGCTGCAACAACATTCTCAATGCCGGTTAGAGGCCCCTTTCGTGTGCTAGCATCAATGGCCAAGTACGACAGGTCGCCCTCATGGTTCTCCAGTTTCCCGGGCAAATCCCCCACACTCCGTCCTATAGACCCATGGCCGAAGTGGAAAGGGAAGGGAGAGTGAGCCATTAGCACGCCAATCGAGTCTAACCAACAACCAGAGCTAAATAAAATGGTCATACCAGTCTCCACAAGCCATCACTGCCCTCTAGAGCCGTTGCACAGCAGATACTACTCATAGCGTTTCAACATTCATAGCAGCATTAAATACTTATACGACTCTTAAGGAAAGATAAGGTCTTTCAACCTTATAGCTTGCCTCTTGTCCGGCATACCTTGTCTGGTTCTGTAAAACAGTTGCAACTAACAGCATGCCACACTTGTAGCCATCTGCATAAAATAGCTTCATCCACAGTTGTAGGCGAGACGAAGCATAGCTTGATTTCATCTTTTTCCCTCCTTGGACTGCAGACAAGATACTGAAGTAGGAAAATCACAACAGTCTTTATCATTTTCACCTTTATCAAGCTCCTGAGGCGGGCCGCTTAGAGTCATGAGTTAAAAGCAAAGATTTCCCAGCGCCTGGTGCATTTCGTATCATCTCTACTTCGTAGCCTCTAGTATATCCTTACATCGGCTTAATAGCCTACGTGCCCTTTCCGATCTTTCTTTCTTCTTCTTCTTCTTCTTTTTGCTTACAAGCCATATTGGTCTTATCATTTCTCTAATATCAGTTCTCCCCCTGTTAGAATCCGAAGACTCATACGAAAATGATCATCGCTCAGAAGGGTAATGCCGAGGCTGTGCGCCACACTGGCCCCTCTTCCGAGTGGCTCCGGGTTATCAATAAGTTGAAGCAACTCTCTCTGAAATTGCAGCCCGATAGATTACGATCTGGCCAAAGAGCAGGAGCAGCTGGCTTCCCAATTGGGAAACCATCTATGCCGGTATGCTCAGTCAGCTCAACTATCCCGGGGTACCACAGCTGAAGGCTGAAGCAGTCGAAGACTTGCTCGAATATATGTACAAGCGAGCCATAGAGTTTGATGTGCCGCTCGACAGTCCAATTTCTGCAGGAGAGTTGTATTTGGGTTACGCGGAAGGATTGATACGTTTTCGCGGCCTCTCTTTGCCTCTCTGCCTTGTTTTAAAGATATTTGGCTGGATTGACGGGCAATTGATATCTTCGACTAACGGGAAAATATCTAGCTCGCTCGCCCTAATCAACTCATAGAAGTCCAGGGGTATTTTGGTCTTTTCACTTGGCCCGTTGTGCAGTATGACGGCATTGTCGGCCAGAGCAATGAGGTGGTCGAGGAAGCGCTGCTCTTCCACCAGCGCTTCTTCCGAGGCGAACGGCGGCCAAACAACCTGCTAAAGGCCTCGCAATTCTGCTCTGTGAAACCCATGCCCATTTCGACGCCGTGTTAGTGAACTTACTGCAGATTTCTGACCTCAAACTTTTTACTGTCAGCCTTCTAGGGCGGCACGACGGCTTCCAGAATATGGCTGTTATGCGAGCCGGTAAGCAATTTCCGGATAGTTACAGGGATTAGCGTACGCTATCTTCTATTACCCTACAGCCCCGTATCCCGATGTCGGGCCTTTCTTGAGGCGATCCCAAGCATGGTTCGGTTTATTGAAATCTCAAATGATGTGCTATCGTGCGTAATGTCTATTTACTAAGGCTAATTGGGGAATATTTCTGGTTCATACCTGACCGCGTTGTTATCATAGCTTCTACAAAGACGAGTTTGGCGGTGACACAAGGAACTACTCGTATATCCACAACCGTGTCGATACCACCAGCAGGTCGATGATAACCGTCCTACACAAAGCGAATTGAAGAAATCCTCAAAAGCAGGGGTATCTATGAACAGTCTTTGAAGGATGGCGTTCAAGGTTACATGGTGATGCACACTACAAACCCCCGATATACTAGTAAGCTCGAGGATCTAGGCCTGGGCGAGGAGCATCCCCTGGCACCTTCTGAGCACAAGACTGGTGATTTCTTTGACCGAATCAACAAGTCACGAAGGCTATTATGGAAAGGAGTTGCATCCATGGCGCATTCACTAGGGGGTGGCACTTATGATCGCGTTTTTCTTTTCTTTTTGTCGTGCCGTTGGGAAGGGGTTGTGGCTGTATCGTAACATGAAACGAGCGAGCTCACGGTATGGTGATTTCTCTTTGTTTCCCCTCATGATTCTCAGTCATGATGGGAAAATACAACGATGTTACGCTGCTTTAATCCCCTCCCCATTGCTTCTTATCAGACACATGACTATTCCGTACTCCGTACTCCGTATTCCGTAGTATGTCGCGCGATCCCCTTAATCTGTCATCCCATCAACACAGCTCCACACCATGATTGATTCCGCTCTAAGCGTGTTATACCCCCAACATTTTTCTTTCCACAGTCAGCCACGCAAACATACCAGAAGGCCAGACCCTCTCCGAGTGCTACTCTCCTGTCACATGTATGCCGCATCAGCCAGGATGCAACATTAGATTGGCCGTCCTCGCCAAAATACTACAAAGAAGCTTGGCCCTCGTCTCGCGCTTGGGCGGATGGCCTGGCCTGCTTACAGGGGCATGACGGCCTAGAACTTTATGGAAAAAGGTGCACACATGGATCTCCCAGCAAGGCTTCTTAAGAAAAAAAAAGGTACTGCTACTATATATGCGTACTTCATACTTCGTACAAGTACAAGTAATGTATGCACTTAGAGCATGTACAGGCATGCAATGTGCAAATGAAGCACGGCGGAGGTTTTCCCACCTTGCTTTTTCTTGAATAGGGGCTGGCGTTAAAAAAAATGGAGTCAGTGCTACCAGTACTACCGCCTTTCTCTCGTACGCGCTTTGCGCCGAGACGTTTGTGTATAATCTCCACATGCAGTCGGTGAGTATACGAATACGTACCAGGAGTCTGGAGAGAATGACGAGGATGGGCTGTTGTGAAATCCAGCGGCGAGCCCGGATCGGCAGATCGACGGACTGAAGGTCTGTGCAGCGAATTCGAGACGCGCTGTATGATCCCTAGCGATATTCTGTGTTTTAAGCTCTCGTCAGCTGTGCGAAAAGCGCCAAGGATAGCATGAAAGGGGCTAGATCGGCTCTTTGCTTTCTTACTTTGCTTTCTTGCTTTAATTTTTTTGAGCTCTGATTTGTTTGTTTCAACATCGCTTCCGGTAGCCATGCTGTTTCGGTTATGGGTTTAGTGTAAAAGTTGTAATAGAACTTCTAGAAAGATTTGCATTTAGGAGGGGGCTTTTCGTTTCGCATTAATTTGCTAGGAGCGGATAAGTCTCTAAACAGCTTCTGACAGCAGGCTACTCCAAGCAAGCACAAGCGACATAAAACAATTAAACACAGAATAGTTGCCTCGTACGCCGATCATAACTAGCATTTGGGGGGGAATATGTGTTGATTCTTAGATCGGCCATGCCGCCTAGATGGAGCAACTTGGAAGAAACAAAGATTTACCAACACAGAGCAGCGGGCGTCGATTTAAAGAAACCTTTATAATTTTGCAAAGCAAATTGCGACCAATCTCGTTCTTTCTCGCCGTGCTATAACAGTAAGGCGCTATGATGAAGCTAAAGCTGTAGTAATGCTTATTTTTGGGCTTGCGGGACGTTTCAATCTGAATCTCATCTCATCTGGCATATGCTGTTCCGTAACGCATGTCGCCTTGTAATCTGACATATGTTTGGTGGCAGATTTTCCATGTATATTAATTCAACCCTGTAACTAGACGAGAAGCTCCGATAGGAGATGTTCATTACGGGAGTCATCCACCCAATTTTCCTCCACCAATTACCAAATTGGAGTGAGAACAGTGTGAAGTCACCCTGGCAGCTGACGGGTTATATTAATGTGCTCAACTAACAGGCCCAACAAGGTACGCCTGAAGGGGCCCAAGAGGGAAGGTAATAATTATTCTGTTCCTTGAATTGGATACGGATGACGAGATACAAGGTAGTGGTATTACGCCATGTTATTTCCCGTTGCCTAGGCTTTTATGTATGTGATATTGTAAGAGCATGGTCGTTCTCTGTAAGCAATTTCTTAAACTTTCGCGATCTTGAACAGGCTCAGGCCCTTGAGTGAAGTGCCGGCTTCCTTTCTCTTTTCCAAGGATATTCACTCCCATTGATAAAAATCGCAACGTTACATGATAAAGCGGGTTACATGATTTGCTCATGATCATAACCACGTAGTTTAAAATTGAGCCTGAAGTTATCGTTTGAGACCGCGATTTGATCATGGTGGACATGTATGTGACTTAGAAGGAATGAGAAGCGAAGTGAAGGTTCACAACGCCAACGCGTGTCCTTTTCTAAATGTGTTGTAATAGCGGCTAGACTTGCCTCCACTATGATGAAATAACTCTAATATCATATTTTATTGCCATTTGCTTGGGATACCGAGATCCCTGGTACGCAGGAGACAGCATCGACTACTATCGTGGTATATAATTGTTCATCCTCTATAGGTGATCAATGGTCGCATATCTATTAAGTCTTTATTCTCTTTACTTTGCAGCAGCTACGTGAATGCATATGGACTCCATGTATCCAGGTACTAAACGAAAATACGTCAAATATATTTAAGCTTCAAACAGCCATCGCTGGCTATGCAAGGCTTAGTGTGCCTTCTTACACCTCATCCTGAAAAAGTGGCTCATGAGGCTTGGTTATACCGTTATAACTGTAACCTCAAATAACCACAAATCGTTCTTGATATGTTACAATTATTGCTTTTTATTAATGGCTACTTTAGTCTTTCTCAGGCTCAATGAGTAATCTGAACTATCACTAATGCGAACACTAGCTATTGATTTAGCATTTCTCTATCCAAAGAGCATCACTTTAGATAAAACATCAAGACTGTGTAATTCAATTATCCCTATAATTTACGCCTTCTTAAAGCGGTTCTCTTCAATGTAAGCCGCGATACTTGGCCGTGTCTCAATAGCATTCCGAAATTTTTGAACAGCTTCAGGTAGCTCAGCCTGGATCTCGCAAGTTAGCGATAGTGAATCACTATTGATTCTTCCAACAGAAGTCCACTTACCGGTAAAGCTCCAATTCGCTCGTCATTGTCAATTGATTGGTAGACAGCAAAGTCAACATAGGTTATGTTGTCCCCAAGGAGATAAGGGCCAGTGTTCTCAGAATAATACTTTGCGATGACATTATAATACTCTGGAAGGAATTTATTCTTGTACTCGTCTGTGATGCCCGACAAGCTTGCTACCCATTGAGCCTGCGTCCCACTAATTAGTCTATGATATCAATAGCAAGTGGGAAATTCTGAATAGGCTATGAATTGGACCTACCCTCCAGTCGATATAAACGTCTGAAACAGCATCTATCTGGAATTTTTCATGGTTTGTCTCGCCGTCATAGCGGCCGATATCTCGAGATAGATATCGCAAAATAGGAATGTGCTATAAGTGAGCATTGTTAGTGTATCCCCTACTATCTAAAAAGGGCTGGACGGCTTGAAAGACTAACTTGATTTAAGACAGTACCGTTTATCAGAAGAGCAGGCAATTTGCCAGTCCGGGTGATGCCCTTTTGCTTATATATCTCACTCTCAGCCGGCCAAGTGTCATCATAAGCATGCCGAATATCGTTGAATTCAATTCCTGCGTCTCTCAAGAAAAGGCTAAGGGTTGTGTTAGTTACTGACCTGAGCAAGTGGCTAGCGGGCTAGGAAAAAAAAATAGTTGACCGATCGCAGAAGACTTACCGTATAACTTCACCGCGGCCCATTCTACCAAGATCAAAGTAGTGGAGAGTTGGGATAGTTTTAGCTGCCATTGCGAATGCCTGTGATTGTACTGTTAAGACAGAATGTGAAATGGTGCGAATTGGCTGAAGACTTGATGCCAGAAGTTCCTCCAATCTATCGGCCGAACGATGGCCTTTAATACAGATTGGCAGCTGAGCGCCATAGCTTGGTTGAACATGGGTCTCATACTAAGTGACTAATCTTCTCACGAAGTACCGCAGCATTGCTCGCATTGTCCTTCCTCTTGCAGAAGAATATAGAATCTAGGGGTATCTTGTTGCGACTTGGTGGCTTCCGAGCTGCAGCCGAGCCTACAGGAAATGCAACTCTCAGCGCTGACTCATCGGGAGCAACCCCGCGGAGATGGATTGGATTTGCTGCTTTAGCCCAAGTTGTGGACAACAGGCCGGGAGATGTGCCGGATTTACCAACGGATGGCCCGAATCAGGCCAGTAGTTCTCCGTACTTGTGCTGACGTCGTTGGGTGAAGATGATATCGCATTAGAAGAAACATGGCTCTGTTTCCCATAAAACAACGCTACTCGAATATAACAGTTCAGGCTTCTAATTAGGTATCAATGGGGGTTTCCTATGTATAAATAACTAGCATTATAGCTAGAAAGTAACTTCCATCAACATTCATTCATTATACGGAGAGCCAAACAACACATTCTTTGTTACCTCCTAGTGCTAAAAACCCCTATTTTTAATGTCACAGACTAGCTTAGCGTGTATAGCTACTGAGACATGTGCCATTTACACCTACGGGACATCAATGCTGATAGCATTGTATAAACAGAATCTTGAAACGACAGATGACTTCTGGGAGGCAGCCATTGGGTCATAGGTTTGGAATATTTTTTACAGATACGGTGAGAATCCATTGGTGGCGCAGCTAAGAGCCTTGCGCGCAGTATGCAAAGTAGTTTAAGTGCTGACGGGCCTGCTTGGCTACACTGTAATCTTCGAAATGATGACAAATCTTTGTGAAGTTCGCGGTAAGATGACGGAGACTATGGCAGACGATCTCCAGCATTGTATTGGAATCTGACCTGCTCGCCTTAATTTCCGTCTTACCCCATATTCGATGCTAGTGGTAATAGGTAAATATGACCCTGTCCCGCGATGCAGGGCCGCCGCCTTACTTTGAAGTTCCTTGTACGCGACATCGCGTTCTGCATCTGCAGCATTACCTAACAACAGCAGGGTGAACACGTAAAGAATTCAGATTATTGCCATGGATTCTATGATATCCATGGTTGATCGCAAGGCAGCAGCTGCTGATTTCCTACCGCCTCAATCGGTCAACATGCCGACTCGCCATGAAGTGCATGTGCCGACAGATCCAGCAGCCGAACGAAAAGTGCGACAAGATATTGAAAAGGCGGCATCACAAAACACGCAGCTACTGGGCGAGCTAGAAGCCACATCCGATGCACCTGGGCAGCTGGGTAACAACCAGGTCAAAATTGAACATGTTGACAAACGGCTGGCCGATCTCGAGCCTGAGGTTGAGAAGGCTATTGCTGCTGCCAACCAGCAGCTCAAGAGCCATAAGAGCTACAGAGACTCCGTGGCCAAGAGATTCGTCTATACCGTATTGAAAAAGAGGGATGCCTTTGATGACAAGGCCATGCGTGAGGAGAAGGCATATTACCAAGTGCTAGAGAAGCGTCACAAGGCTGAGGCTAAGCTGGAAGAGCTGAAGGCCGACAAAGCGGCACTGACTGTTGAGATGAAGACTCTAGAAAAATTGGCGGAAAGACATGGCGCTGCACACAAAGGAATTGACACCCTTTACTCAACAATTTTCGATGGCCCTACGGCGGGCTTTCCGGACGAGGATGAACGGGAACAGGCACACAAACTAGCTAAATTGGCCCTTCAAGAGAGGACAGAGGCACTAAAGGCAGCAGTTCGAGGTGTTAAAGCCGCTCAGGTAGTCAAGGTTGCGATCGAGCGTGCCTTATTTGAGAAACAACGCGCAAGTTTTGAAAGCCACAATGACATCTTTTCTCAGCGTGGTGTTCATACGACACTGAATCGCTGTGTTGCATATATCAACCGCGGGATTGAACTTACCAACGATGCCATTAATGCCATTCAGGCACCTCCCGAGCCTGACTTGGTACAAGCAAAGAACGCTCTTGAACAGCTTCTTGTCACTGCCAGAGCGACGGCGCAACAGCGTTTGAAGGACAAATTGCAAAACGTTGAGCTCTTGGAAAGACTGTCAACTACATTGAAAAGCGCGATGGAGGCTCAGAAACAATACCTCGAGGCTATGAAGAAAGTCAGCGAGTCGCGGAGAGAATCTATTCGGCGGACAGCCAGAGCTCTAGAAAATGAGCGACGCGGCCTCCAGCAGATCCGACAGAGTGCCTTTGAGACAACTGTTGGCTTCGGCGCTGCGGCTCCCGCATATCACGAGTGTTGTGACCGAGCACCTGGATTTGAGAACGACTCTAACGAGCAATCTGCGTCAATCGCAGAGCCAACTGTTATGGAGATTCCGGAAGATGCAGAACCGCCCCCTGAGTACATGTACTTTGAAGAAGGACCAGCGCCCAAAGTAACAGAGGAGGAACCGGAATCCAGCTCTCAAACCCGGAACTCTGCATCTAGCGGACAAGCGACTCCGGCTAACCCACGAGGCCTAAGCGAGGTCACATAACTGAATATGCGTGGCATGGATGTTATGTGCGATGGAGTCTCTTCACTAATGTTTGCTGTCTTTTTATTTGATCGATGAGCCTTTTGATTGATTTGCTTTTAATTGCCCTTTGTGGTTTGAATGTACGAGGTTCTGGGACGCTATAATTGGTGATGGTGATGTCGGGGATGAGAAGTGTATAATGCTAAAGGCGCTGATATTGAATTTTCGCTTGGCTGCAAACACGTATCAATTTATATCTAGTATGCATATGTCGCCCGATACTGATTTTGGTTTGTAAACTTTTGGATTTTGATGGTACCTGGAGTAAGGAATTGAGAGAAGGGAGGAAGATTGAGTGACTATGTCTCTTTATTTTGGAGCTCTACATGAGCCTGTAGATATAGTCTGCGCCTAGTAGTTAAAGACTGATGGACGCAAAACAATATCTAATACTATGCCTATTTTGGCTTGTTTTCTACGTTAACAAAAACATTGCACCATAAAAGCTTGGCTAAGACATCTGTTGTTTGAAAGAATCCCAATTTGTAGTTTTTCGCTCGGCATTGAAAGAATTCCTAGTTTTCTCTTTTGTTTTTCAATACATGAAGAGCGAATAAGCGGCAAAAAATATCTGTGGAAAATTAATATGGAAAAAGGTTCCAAGTGAAAAACGAAAAGTAAGTGAGTAAAAAGTGGTTTTGCTATTTGTTGAAGGAAAATGAGTAGTGGATGAATAGAAGCCCAAAAAAACTTTCACTTCAACTTTTGGCAACTACGGTAGCAAAAAACAATAATCTAATCGCGATGCCACCCATATGTGCTAGGCTACAGAGTTCTTGCTCTTGGTGAATCTTCAGGTGTATACTTTGCCGTTGTCAAACTAACTCTAGCGGAGAACCGTACGCACCCTCGATATCGCGCCCTTTAATAGGATTTAAACTATACAATGTTGTTTAGGAATTTGATAGGGCAGTCCTGGAGCGTGAAGATCGGATTTGCAGCTTAATAGTTAACTTCGGCGATGAGGATACGGAGACATAGTCCTAACGCCTGCTTAGGGACTTGGTAGCTGCCGCCAAAGAGCCTCTCGATCAAGTTGTTCACCGCATCAGGAACAGACGAGGTCCCATTGTTCTTTTCTCAAATATCTGAGACGAAATAACTGGGACCTCAGTCAAGCCCCGCCGGGGGGAGGAGAGCGCCTGTTGTTTACTCAGCTCAACGAGATCAATTCGCCTCTTTAAAAGACTGTTAGATTATCTTGGCCCTATGTCTATGTCTCAAATATACAAATCGCCCGAATCGGGGCCGAATTCCTAAGTAGGAAAAGCTAGCTCCATAGCCCTCAATACTGTATGCAAGCCCCGCAAAGCAGCAATGGGCTCCGCAGCTAGAGTCTCACACGGAATTTCTAGTTGCATTAGTAGCACCTCAGCTTGCTTTAGCTTTGCAAGCTACAAATTACGACTTGTGCACTCCGTATTTCACCAGAAAGTGAAGCTTCCCCTCTCATATTAGACAACATACGTTTAGCAGACTACTATGAATTAAAGCTGGCTATGCCATGATGGAGCACAGTGGTAAGCTGGATGTAGAAGAATGTAAGAATAAGATCATGACTTTTGTTTATTAAGAGCGTTAAGATCGGCTTTAAATACAAATTATTAACTGCGTAGCATTCTAAATTCTATTCACACATGCCAATTATGCCATCCTCATGGCTCTTCAATTCTGATATCCTCAGTCCAGCTTTCCTTGGGCTGGCTGTACAGGTTCCAGGCCTGCTCAGCGATGTTCTTGGGATTCAGCTTCTTGTTCGTCTCATTTACATATCCGGCAACGGTCAAAATGGCGACGTGAACGCCTTTAGGCTCAAACTCTAAGCGGAGAGATCGAGTAAAGTTTTTCTGAGCTGCCTTGGACATGGACAATGAGATAAGGTTGGTCTCAGGTGCCTCAGGGAGATGCGAGCTGGTAACAATGACTGTAGGCTTGGCGGTAGCATCTTTTGAAGCTAGAGCAGTAAGCTGTGGGAAGGCCCATTTGGAGAGATTGTTTAGGGCTATAGTGGAGATCTTGAAGTCGCGCAGGAGCTCATCGTCGCTGACTTCTAGATGCTTAGATTCTGCGACGATAGCTGCGTTGAATAGGACAAATTCGACAGTTCCAAGATCTTGGTTAATCTGGTTGAGTGTTGCGAGAAATCTAGCAGGTTCGAGAATGTCTGTTGAGTATGTCTTCACGGTGGCATTGCCGTTTGAAGCACTAGTAACAGTGGCTGCATCCTTCTCAAGCTGGGCAGGATTCCTAGCAATGAGAGCGACTTTGTTGAATTTTTTGGCTGCAAATATGGCGGCTGTGTTGGTGCCAATTCCAGGGCCAGAGCCGATGATGACGATGGCGTTATCAGATCTGGAAGACATTTTTGCGAATGAGTTGATAGGTATTACGTAAACTTGAGGTTGTAATAATTTGAAGTGTTGAAAGCAAGATGTATGAAAGTAATATGTATGAAAATAGGATGTATTGCTGTTTGCTGGAGATTGTAGTGCCTTTTATGTTGTGATGCTGAGTCTGCTAGAATAACTTCTTTTTTAACCAGGCGACCCTTCCTTCTATTTATATAGGAAAAATTCCAATTCCTCAATCCTCAATCCTATTCCAAGATAAACTTCAATAGCACTCTCTGTCATGCAGCCACATAGAGCCTGCGCCGCCACAAGAACGTTATTATTAAGCTGGTTACTGGTTTTGCGACCAATGACGATATGCTGTCTACTATAGGGCTGTGTCGCGACGCATCTCCGCGGAATTTTAGAAATCGGCCTGCGGTCGGCTTTGCCCGATAAAAATGCGGGATCTAAGCTCGGAACCAGATACCGGAAAAGGTCTTTTTAAGGCTGATGCTTATCCCCGTTTCTTCATTTGGTCAAATCTTAAAACAGAAAACAAATCCGCTTGTGAGTTTGATTTCATTCTTTGCCGTTTCTTTCTGCCGCGGGAATGTTTCTGGGCTTCTCCCACCCTATGCCATGTCGAGTCTGTGGCTTCTGCAGAGTTCTTACAAAGCGACGCTAAGAGGCCCTGTGTGTGCCCGGTGAACCCGTGGAAACCTTTCAGCTAGGGACCTTTTTACAAGCGGAGATGAAGATGATTGGCAGGACTGATAATTTGTTCTCTAATGGCGTTGCTTGTGCAGCCATTTAGGAGGCCTATGATCTCACCTGTCAAGCGTTGCTGATACTGACAAGTGCTAGATAGGTCTTTACGGCTAAGACTAAGCTGGGAGTCACCAACTATTCCGTGCATCAAGCTTTCTATTTCATTTTACAAATTGATTGATGATGGCTACCCAACGCACCGCGGAATTGAGGCGCCTGCTGGCCCGCTCATATCCATGGGTCAAGAAGTCCTTCATCGTTGGTGCGCCGATGCGCATCATGGCTGGTCCCAACCTAGCTGTCGCCGTGTCTGCGGCTGGTGGTCTTGGGTTTATGGGGCCACAAGCCAAGCCAGATGGAGTGTTGGCCGACCTTGACAAGGCAAGGGAACTGATAGCAGCCTCTGATTTACGCCACCCCCTGCTCCCCATCGGCGTGGGTTTTCAAGTATGGAATGGCGACCTGAAGATTGCAACGTCTGCTATTGAGAAACACAAACCATGTGCTGTTTGGCTGTTTGCATCCAAAAATGGCCAGACAGAGCTAGATGAGTGGACGGTTTCTCTTCGGGGCGCTTCTCCTGATACACAAGTCTGGATTCAGGTCGGCACGCTGAGTGACGCGCTCGCTGCCGTCAACAGTTCAACACCTCCAGATGTCCTAGTTGTCCAGGGTTCCGAAGCAGGCGGGCACGGAATGGCGAAGGAGAGCACTGGAACTATTGTTCTCTTTCCAGAAGTCGCCGATGCCGTGAAAGAATCCGGAATACCTGTAGTTGCGGCGGGAGGCATCATCGATGGCCGAGGTGCCGCTGCAGCCTTTTCGCTAGGAGCCGCTGCCGTTGCTATGGGAACTCGCTTTCTTGCTTCCTCAGAAGCACGCATCGCAAAGGGATACCAAAACGAAGTGGTTCGAGCTTCTGATGGTGCCAAGAACACTCTACGCACCCATTTATACAACCACCTGCGGGGCACGTTTGGCTGGCCCCAACAGTTTGCACCTCGAACTCTCATCAACCGTAGCTGGATTGATCATGAGGCTGGTGTTCCGTTTGAGAAGCTCCAAGTACTACACGATGAAGCGGCCAAGAGTGGTGATGCTGGATGGGGCCCGGAAGGGAGAGTGGCAACGTACGTGGGTTCGGGCGTAGGTCTTGTGCGGAGCGTACAAGACGCGGGCGCGATTGTTGAGAGCGTGAGAAATGAGGCGAGGGATATTCTCAAGGCTTTGAGCGATGATATTTGAGAGCATTAACGCTTAGCTACTTCTGAGCACGCTGCTAGACCGCGCTGTGTATTTTGGACTTCATTATGCTCTGATGAATATTACGTCGATTGAATCTAGGAGCGTTTAATCATCGTGAAGGAGATACGAAAGGCTGTGTGTGATTTCAACAATTAGTGTCTATGCCCTTGCCGATTGGTGAAAATGATACTGCGCGCTACAATGCCCAAAACCGTACATTCACTGACGACAGCATATTAGTTTATATTTACGGCAAGAATAATAAATGACATGCGAGGGAATTAACGTAGGCTCGAAGCATTATTTGGGCCACATTAACTTGGATCTTCAGCAAACAAGATACTGCTCAATGACGTTATTAATTTGATGTGTACATTCAAAAGGGCAACGGATGCGATTGAGCATGTGCGGCGGAAGAAGCAAGTGGGCAAAGCGGTTATTGAGGACAAACATGAGGGTTGAAGAGTTCGATCTGCTGAAAATCAGCATCTCCAACTCTCCACGGAGCACGGAGAACTCCGTATTTTAAACTTTGGTCTTATGCTTCTTCACTCTTCCGCTACCCCTTCACGACAACTACAATAGCCGTATTCTGACCCAATCGAATAGCGTCCTATCCATCTCATCCTCCCCCACCTGTCACCTCTCATATCGCTATAACTAACTGCAAAAGGCCTAGATTTGGAAGAGCACTACCCCAAAATCGACCCTGCAAAATGGCAACTTTCTGCGGCACACGTGGGCGAAGAGTACGAAACATCCGCGTAATCGCGGGTTCGCTATCTCGTCGTTGAAAGATCTAACAGCTTAAATGGGGGAAACGGTGCTCGGCCTCGGCTTCGCAATAAACACGCTTGTACTCGCCATATGGAACTTTTTTATTGCACCCCACGTTAAGTGACTCAGTCACCGACGAAGACGATTGCGTGGCTTTATTTAATAATTACCAATTCGGGCAATGCGCTCTTTATGGATTGAGCAAGCATCCGATATACAAAAGGATGGCATATTACTACTATTCCTTGGATGACATTGCGGCAAGCTATCAAAACCAATTTCTGTCAGCTTTTGCATCGAAACTCTCAACATGACACTTTTATTCGACCAGACCAGATCTTCCCCTCGCCAACGTATCCGTCAACTCATCCCCCAGCTACGCCTGGGGAAATGGCCTACAGGCCCCCTCAACTCCATTACGGACGTTCCAGGAGTCCTAACTCACACTGAGTCCATTCATAGCCCTCCCCACAGCGAAGAGCTGTCCCCTGATATCAATACTGGAGTCACTGTTATCCTCCCTCGACCTGACTGGTATAATTATTCGAGCTTCGCAGGCGTCTTCAGTTTCAATGGCTGCGGCGAATTGACATCTACCCACTGGCTTAATGAAACGGGCTTAATGGCCTCGCCAATCGTTCTGACCACCACCTCCGCTGTTGGCGATGCGTACCGTGGAATCTGGGAATATACCATTCAGCACCACTCCAATGAAGACAAAGAACTTCAACTCTTCCTCTTCCCCACCGTCGGTGAGACTTTTGACGGCTATCTCAACGACCAAAGCAGATTTGCCGTTACGCCCGAGCATATTGTCAACGGCATTCGGAACGCAACTGCAGATCCTGTGCCGGAGGGCAACACGGGTGGCGGAACTGGCATGATATGCCATCATTTCAAGGGCGGTACTGGATCTAGCAGTCGCGTAGTCAAAGGTTACGATATTGATGGAAATGAAAAGTCCTATACAGTTGGAGTGCTTGTCCAAGCCAATTATGGATCGATGGACAATCTTCGCATTGGAGGCATCCCCGTAGGCCAAATCCTCAAAGAGCAAGGGCAGCAAGCATTAGAAGAGCTTGTACCGGGAGAAAAAGGGCCCCGAAAAGACGGTAGCATTATTATCATCGTCGCAACGGACGCTCCGCTTCTACCCATCCAGCTCCAACGATTGGCTAAGCGTGCCACTGTCGGGCTGGCCAAAGTCGGCGGCTATGGCAGCAACACTTCAGGAGATATATTCCTTGCATTTTCTAATGCGAACAAAATTCCCTTCCAAGAGTTGTCTTGGACCTCTCAACCATACGTGCCGCAGCTCTTTGGTGTGCAGATGTCGGATAATAGCACTATTGACGGATTATTCGAGGCTGCGGCTGATGCGACTGAAGAAGCGATTTACAACGCGCTTTGTATGGCTGAGACGACAGTAGGATTTAAGGAGAGAAAAATCGAAGCACTCGATTTAGTCAAAGTGAAGGAGATTATTGAAAAGAGACTGTGATGTGAATCTGGAGGTGGCATGTGGCGTACTCGTAAGTTGGCGATGTAAATTCATTATAGTATATTTGCCTTTATATTGTAGTCGGAAAAAAATTGGCAAATAAAATTTCTAATAGCGTTGACGTAACCTTTCACTGCAATTTTTACTAAATGTCTGGCTTATACAAAAGGAAAATGCTTACCTATTGACAGAGGGGAATAAATATCAACAGAGTCCATTTTGCGGGCCAAATATATAGTGAGGCATTATGTCATTATGGTTGTTAACCGCTATTGGTGCCCAACTCGGCAGTCTATAATATCCTTTCCACGTTTCTAAGTGTCTTCAGTATCCGAATATATTCCTGCACCATATTATCTTATTGTTAATTTTCTTTTGCGCATAACCCTAGTCACATGGCTAGTCATCAGAAGCCCGTAAAAGATCTCGTTTGTGATGTCTGCTGGAATACCCTCTTTTCCTCTCATGGCTGGCAGGCCGTCCTAGATAGCGCGCAAGGGCAAGATAAACCAGCACGAGGCTTCTCGTATAATACGAAATGGTCAACTGTCAAGAAATATGCGGATACCGCCTGCTGCTGCTTCGTCGACAAGACGATGCAGACGTTGAAGTGACGGTTTCTGCCAACAAGGATTCTGATTGCACCCCAGCCGGAGAAAAAAAGTTGGCTGTAATTGCCAAGGATGCCAAGGGTGTAGTATTTGAAAGAGAATTCTACATGTACACAAGTCATGGTATGCACCCTGTTTAGCTTACTGCGGCATAATACTAATAGTGGCTCAACTGGGTAGATGATAATGCTGCCAAGTTCATCAAAGCTCGGGATCGCATCACAGATGTTTCAACTCCCAAAAGTCATCAATTGGCACTAAAATGTCTGGATAACTGTATCTCAATGCATCGTCAGAGTTGTCCGCCACCGCCGATAGACGCTATTTTGCCTGATCGAGTCATTGACTGCTCCAGCGTGAGCAATCCCAAGATAATAGAAACAAATGGCAAACAGTATGGGCTCTATATCACGCTAAGCTACGTCTGGGGAGGACCACAGCCTATGACAACCTCTAAAAATATTGAAATCTACAAACGAAACGGCTTGACCATATCGGAGTTCCCGCAGACGATTCAAGATGCTGTGCTAGTCACCCATAATCTTGGCCAACGTTACCTCTGGATCGATGCTATATGTATTATCCAAGACTCCGACGAAGACAAAGCAAAGCAGTTGGGGAAAATGCACTCAATCTATAGAAACTCTTACTTCACCATTAATGCCGCTTGTGCGAATAATACATATGATGGCTTCCTACAAAAGATTAGACCTCAGAGGGTACCTTCTGCGCATATCCCATTTCCTTGCCCAGACAGAAGCATGGGCTCAGTCTGGCTTGCAAATCCATTAGATACTGATATTAGAGACGCATCGCATTCATACTGGGACGAACTCGAGCCAATAACGCATCGTGGTTGGTGTTACCAAGAGAAGCTTCTTCCCCCACGGAGCATGATCTTTGCATCTGATACGCTGAAGTACCATTGCCAGACTGAGACGGTCAGTATTGGTGATGCACTTTGTGAGGCTAGCACTGGCCGGAGACTACCAAAAAGCGCGTACATTCATACTAAAATGCTATCCGAGTCCGACCTGATAGCTTATCGACAAGCTTGGCTCGCCACCATATTCATGTACACCCTTCGCAGCATATCTGTCCCGTCAGATAAGCTTCCTGCTCTAGCTGCAGTAGCGGAACAATTTAGTATTATATCTAATGGCCAATACCTTGCTGGTCTATGGAGACAAACGCTCCTGTCTGATCTCTTGTGGAGGAGCAGCGAACGTAGCCCAAGGCCGACAGAGTATTGTGCTCCGTCGTGGTCCTGGGCATCAGTCAGTGGGCTGATAAGAGCCGAGTATAAGGTAGATCTTTTGGCATACCCGAAGTCAGAAGATGATATCAATCACCTTCGTACCGCTACCATTTTACGCTGCGACGTTGAAGCTTGGAGCAAGGAAGCCCTATTCGGTAGAGTGACGGGTGGTATTCTAACACTGAGTGGGTTTATGAGAGAGGTAAAAGCAACAAGGTCAGCATTTCAGATATCTATTGAGGTAAATGGAATGTCGAAAGAAATTGGAGATGTAAATTTCGATGCGGATGAAGATGAATTGGGACCCTTCTATGCCATTCCCATTATTTGGGACACCAGAGGACCATTCGTCTTAGGACTTGTCGTGGTAATTGCTGATTCTGCACGTTTGTCTTATAAAAGAGTTGGTTTGTTTGAGAACTCATATGGGCTTAAAGATGTATCCTGGCTAGAGGGATTGAAAGAGCAGGAGATTTGTATCGAGTAAATACATTATGGCTTTTTGATCCAAATAAGCATAGTTCATCTACTGGAAATATGAGTCTCGTCATAGGTTAACCACGACAGGGTTGGTCGGACTACTTTTCTATCCTATCTACTTAGAAACACTTATATATTTGACTGTAAAACATTCTCTCGCCATAAAGTACGGGATCCAAATGAATTGTGACGGATTTTAAACCCTATATCCTATGAAGGAGAAGAGATTCCTGATCTCAAGATCTAAGGCACTTCTCAGCAGATTTCCATTTATTCTCGTAATAATGAAACAAGTCTGGAGTTAAAGCCAAGTACTATATGTAGTCTCAAAGAGAATTGATGTCTCCGTGTCCTGTTTACACTAGCTTACTTAGATATAGCAATTTGCTTCGTGGTGGATCACCCGGTCCAGTTGCCGACCAACCGATCTAAAAAATTCTACATATTCTTGATTCCATAACAAATTCCAAAGTCAAGAATGCAAAGCCCTAGATTTAATGTCAGCGCACATGGAGTTGATTGTCTTGGCCCCCACACTAAGCTGAGACCCTGCATCTGGAGGGTTGCAACGCGCTCATATCCTTGGTTTCAACTTTTACGGTCTCGGGAATTCTTGAGTACTCGGTCCCGAAATCGCTACCCTGGTGTAGCGTTGTTGCAAGATTGAGCACAGTTTGATCTAGAGACTTTCTTATAATAGAAAAAAGTATATATAAATTCCGGAATAGGACGCTGAATAGCTCCTAGTTCCTCAGACAGTTTCCTTCATTTTCAAATAACACAAAGTAAAAAAGTCATCTCAATTTATCATATTCAGCAATGCAGGCTGCGGTCTTTACCCTCATTGTAGTTGCTTCTTCTAGCGCAGCCACGCCCACTGAGATGTAAGAAAGATCACTCTTCTAGCGTTGTTTGCCTATATGTGGTAACGATTTCATTAACAATAATAGGAGCAGCTGCTGCTTGCATTATCTAGGTGCTAAGTCCAAGTGTTAGATTGGTTACATTGGCCCGTCCTCGTGCAGACCGTTTGGAATACCTCGAACAAGATATTGGTGTGGCTGTGGTCTAGCTGCTCAATGCACTACATAAATGATGAGAATTGTTCGGTGACTGCGTGTACTTTAAGGAACATGGCATCAAACTATAGTCACAATATGGTTGAGAAATAGAAGTGCGTCAAAAATATATTACTGATTATTTTATAAAGATTAATACAAGGTCTTTATTATCATACAAATCTGATTAAATCACGTTAAAAATCTACTGAGGCCGACGCACAAGGCTGTCTGGATCAGACATTGCAGCAGCGGCACGTAGGTTCAACTTTCTCTTGTTGTGAGAGTTGGAAGTGCTTGTGTGTCCCTTTTCGTGTCCAAAGATGGCCCATTCAGCGACAGTAGCGCCAGTGCCATTCTTTGCCGCAGCGTCCACAGGATCAAGGCCCTGGTTGCCTACAATAAGCAGCGATGCATATCGAGATGCAGCAACAGGGTGGGACAGAGTGACATTGGTCGTATTGCCAATGGGGATGGCAATAACGTTCAAGTCAGTAGTCTTGATGTTGTAAGGGTTGGACTGCTTGATGTTCGTCAAAGATGTGACAACCTTGTAATCCGAGTTATGTTTTTGTGATTTCAGAACTGCCGCCGGGTCACTGATGGCCTCGCTGTGGAAAATGACTGTAACGTTGACAGGAGGTGCCTGGGCCCAATCAAAATGGAAGCCTGACACCAGAGATCCGACATCCTCTTCGTCAAGGGAAACCGTGATGGAGCTCACATCGACAGCAGAGGCAGGCTGCCACTTGGTAGACGTAGCACCATCTACGGCTGCAATGGGGAATTGACCAGGCACGTAGTCATTTGGTGAGCTAGCGGCATTGCACTGCACCAAGTTGCCGGCGTACGTTTGCTGAGAGCCAAGTTGCTTGTTAGGGACGACAACAGATCCCTTGACAGGCAGTTTGTAAGCTATTGGGCTTTCATCAGGTCCAGAGTGGATGGTGATCGTCTTGCCAGCAAAGCGCTGGTCCGCTCCATCAAGCGCGGCGACACCACTGGCACGACTAATCGTGGTATGGGTGTAGTTGGACCAAGCAGAGATAGGCCAGCCGCGCCAGTAGAACGTTCTATATCTAAGGTAGGGGATCTGGGGTGGCAAGTTCGGGTCGATGTGGATGAAATCATCGGCCACGAGACGGAGGCCAAGATAACCGAAGAGAACCACTTGATTAGCGCCACCGTGACCAGTAAGGAATGGATAGGCCGGATGAGTTCCGCCATTGAGATCGGCGTTATCAATCAGCTGCTCTGAGATCTGGTAGAAGGGTGCGCGAACGTAAGGCTTGTACGCGTACTGAGCATAAGTGTACGCTGAGCATCCAGATGGGGAGATTTCGTTGGCAACAATGGAGAAGAAAGCGTAGGTCATAGCAGGTCCATCAGGAGATTGTTTGTTAGCATACTAAGAGATTGGTTAGCAATTATTCGTTAAAGGCGCATGTATGTTGAGAAAGCTCACATAATCAAGATCATTGAGGGCGTCCTGAGTGCTGTAATTGGTCGTGTAGGTCAAAGGATAAGTGACCATAATCACATCAGCCTGTTTAACCACAGCACTGCCGTTCATGGTAGTGAACTCTAACGTCACTCCATTCTCTCGAATAACCAACGCGTTGGATGCCATTTCAGTCCAGGTCTTGTTCTGCTCGATGCCAAATTGCTTGCGGAATGTGTTTGCGTTCTGCAACGTCTCTGCGATGAGAGGCATTGTGTATCCACCGGCATCAACATGGTTTGCGTATTCGTCCTATGATATGTTAGCCAGGAAGTAAGAGTAAGAAATATCAAGGTCAATTTACAGGATCAGTCATGTTGGTTAATGTCCATGATGTTTTGTTGGGCTTAAGCAAGTTGCCGTACAGCTGAGCAATTGAGTCATAAATGGGGAAGAGATTTTCCTGGAAGTACTTGGTGTCGCCGCTCACAACCCATTGGTTGACGAGAGACAGTCCAATATCTCCATTTATGTGGTACTCGTAATCCCAGCAGGGGCCGGTGGCGGTACAGTTTCCATAACGGCCACTGGTCCACGGGAATACGGCAGCGCCTGCAGAGAAGAAAGTCTCGTTCTGGGAACCTGCAACCGCGGTCTTGACATTTTCCTTGGCTTGGCCATATCTTGCCAGGCGGTAGTTCGTGATTCTTTCGGCAGATTCTGGGTGAGCCGCAACCAAACCGGGCTGCATCCAAAGGTCAGCATCCCAGAAGACCTGTCCAGCGTAAGAGTCAGAAGTCAGCCCGCCGACAGAAATGCTGTCAACATTAACTGGGGCTCCGTTAGCCTCCTTGCTTCCATTTTTGCCAACTGTGTTTTGGAGCAGATAGTAGGCGTTAGTGACAGCCATAATGGCAGAGTCGATGATGTAGTTGTCTGCAGGAAGCTTGCCAGTTTTAGGGTCAGCGAAGCTGTCGACAGAGCCCTCGGGCATGACATTTGCCCACTCTGTTACATGGTAATTCAGAGACTTGGCATATCCATTTTTCAGTGCTGCAGCAGCAGCGTTCTTGGCGGTTTGCTTGGGGTTCTTGAAGGCGTCGGAGGATGCAGCTCCAACAAACTTAGTCACACGAACGGTGTGTCCCGCAGAAAATTTGACTGAAACTGCCTGTGCGATTGAAGATGCGTTGGTATGCACGTACGGCTTGCCATGTACGATCTCGCGACTCGCCAAGTTTACGCCTCCGGAGCCAGTAATGTCAGCATACACGTACGCCGTAACATTGGAGACCCCATTTGGTCGTACAGCCGAGAAGATAGCATTGCCGTCCTGGCCGGACCCCACAAAGTCGGTGCGTACGGCAGCAAAGCCGTCGAGCACATTGACAATTGATGCTTGCGTATTCTTGGACGAGGTGACTTCCAGGTCGACGACGGCTTGGTTAACGTACAGCTTGTTGGCGAAGATACGATAGCTGATGTCGAAACTTCCCTTGTTGCCCTTGGGGGTCCACTTGTATGACCAGCTCAAGACTCCGGCCTGGTAGTCATATGTTGACCTGAAGTTGGAGATGGTTCGGCTATCCACCGTCGCATCAAGGTAGGTATTGTCACCAAGATCCAAGATGAGTGCACTCCAGTGCGGAATGCCACTGATGGCGGTGTCAGAGCCATACTGTGAGATCCACGGGAAGTTTGTCCCATTCATGACTGGCTGGGAGTCCCAGAAGCCGGCGATGGTCGCGAACGACTGGCGCCTCGAGAACAAGGGCCAGCCGCTGATAACGTCGCCATTCTCTTCCGTGTCGAGCTCAAAGAAAGGCCCGACACTGGCCACATTGATGCCAAGGTAACCATTGGCCACGGAGCCTCGAGACTCAAATGCGCCCTGCTTCAATTGTGTTGTGCTGAGGAGCCAATTGTCTTCGTCCCATGTTACTCCAGTGAAATCGGTGTTGTACACGTTCTTACTGAACTGGGCTTTCGTGCTTGATCCGCCATTTCTGTTCAGGCTTCCTGTGACGCGACTGTTTGAGGCTGTACCATAAACAGGATGGACAAATTGAAGCAGCGGTAGCAGTGCTGCCCCAGACAAGATCTAAAATGGAGTAAATTAGCATTGGTTTGTTTGAGGAAGAAAAGAGCTCATGGTATGGCACGGTACTCACTGTTGACCGCATTTTGTAGCCTGTCAACCTTCTTCGTGAGCAAACACGATGTCAATTAGACTACAGCTAGAAGTAATACACGCCGTGTATGAAGTACCCGCTACGAAGTGTCGCAATTGCATGCAGACACGGGTTGAGGTTTCATCGTGGCATTGGATGCGGCATCACCCGGTATTTAAGCCTATCCAGCTATCAGTTCCAACGTTGGAAATTCTCCGCGCAGATCACCGCATTGGCCTGGAGTTGATGATGGGGTGTGGAGAGGGGGAGAGGTGATCTGGGCAAAGCTGGGGTCGTAATACGGAGAAACCTGATCAGTTGCTGGCCCTGGCTGCCTGACTGGGGTCATTTCAGGGCATCTCCACCACCCCAATTTGGATTTTTTCATGATCGTCTTTTGCTAGCTTGACTAGGCTCCTTAGCACGATGATGCCGTCACTTCATTTCGCCGAGTTTGTTGGTTCTAAGTAGCCTCTAGCCAAGTTATGTTATTACTACCGGTTTATCACTCACCACGCCGGTGCTCTCTCAATATACAAACAAGTAGGGCCCTAAGAGGAACCAACGCTAATTACGTACTGTTCCAACACCCTTTTGACCCTTTTTACACAAGTTTGACAGGCTACCCATCACCACTAAATTACCCCACAAGCATCCCCGGACCCGGCAACGAGCCCGGGAAAGGGCCGATAGTGCCGTGGCACCACCGCTAGAACGCCACAATGCCTGACATAGTAATGGTGAAGAGGAAAAGGAGGAGGCCTTTGTGCTTAGTACTACGGAGCACAGGCACTTGTCATAAGAAGGGGTAGCTAATGCATGAGAACGCCTAGTTCGGTGAATAGTGACATAGTTGGCGGCCATAATTCTCCTCATACTACTAGTAGTATGCAAAAGCAGTGCGGCTCAGTGTCTGCGATGTCTTCGGTGAGACCGCGCAAAAGTTCCCCAGCTGCAGTCCTCGAACCAGAATCCGATCTAGCTCCACATTGATACCGAGATAGCCGAATTCGGGACAACTAACGAGTGGTAATAGGAACATGTATGCCGTGCGGCCGGTTTAATACTATGCACATTATGTAATATGATCGATGCTAATGCTTCGAGAACGTCCGATGCGGAGAGTAAGCGAAGCTTGCTTGTAATTGCCAGAGAATAGCGGTTTCAAGAACACTGCGTGATTCGCTAATGCTTATGCCTGCTTGGCAAACTGTGGAGAGGCCCAAATTAATCACGGCAGATGGTCGCCGAAGTCTAGAATCCAGGTCGGCGCAGTGTAAATTTTCATCTCTTGGAACTTCGTCTCATTCTTCACAATAAGCCCTTACTATGCCGGCCCGATTGGATATTGCCTTTAGTAGCTATTGATGATTGTCATCCTCGCTAGAGGCGCCATGGAGACATATCGGCAGTACCAGGCCATTGGGCCGTCAGATGTTTAATCCGAATAGCGTTGGTAATGCGATTGTTTTAATCACTTAACAAGATTGGATAGCTGATTTGGGGACTATTACCTTTTTTTTTTAATCATCATTGTAAGTTGTACATTCCTCGATTCGCATTCTAGAGAGATAAGACATGGCTAGAAAGCGATATTACAAATAATGTGAAAGCTAGATGCTACGGATGGCTATCATGATAAGCCGCTTAAAACTTTTCCATGCCCAGGGTCTTCTCTGCTTGAGAAAATAGACTGCGCGTATAAAGCTCCTCAAAGATAACAAGATTTAAATATCCATTTTCACTGCCATGACACCCCTACAATTATAAGTTCTGGGCTCTGTCTACGTATTATATCTGGTTGTATATCGTTATTGCGTTTCTCCATCACAGATTTGCCAGCCTTAAGATCGGGGTTTATCTGAGGTACGGCCTTATGCGACGCATGTCAGAGAAAACTATGAATCTGATAATATGTGCACTGCATGACGACAATGCTCTACTTAGCCTCCGGGTTAGATAATAATTGTAGACTTTTCATGAATTGTAACCGTATGAGGTAGGCACAGTTTCAATCTATTGGGAAAATCTTTAGAGTTTCCAGTATAGTTAGAGCATTTAAATAAATTCTCCAATGATAGCAGTAGAAACGTGAGCGCTATGCTTTCGTAGCCAATGATATTGTTCAAGTCCAAAAACGCCAGATATATAACATAGGGCCATGGGCAATGATAAATCGCGCGTGATCAAATGAACGACTGATTTTCAGCAGTCAATTGTGTCGAATGCGTAGAGCTAGAGTTGAGAGTTCTCATTCTGCGTTGCTTCGCCAAATTTTCTTTGATGTGCGGCTTAGGCTGTTAGGCTATCAGCGCAAAGCTAGGCGAGTATCTCTGTAGAGGGCGACTAACAAATAATTTTATTCATATTGTGATCCTTACTATTTTATGCGATTGAAAATTGCCCTTATCCCGAGAAGAACAGCGGAGGCAGTGAGCCTGACTGGCGCAAAGCGAAAGAATAAAGAATTTTTGCTAACCCAGCGTCACAATCTTTTGTCTAGCTCGTATAAATCACTTTTTGGTCACATGGAAATGCTCGTGGCTCAATTTAATCATCGCTAAGCCTCCTCTGGCTGGGGTCTCGAGATGCTTGAATTCTAGTGGCCTTGGCAGATGCGTCATATATTTTTTTGGCTTAAGGTGAGTCATGAAATCAGGCGACTGGCAATCAGGGTTAGTTAGATCAACCGCGAGGCGCCGAAAGTTGTGCCAAATCTGGTAATCAAAATAACTTTATTCAAAATTGCCTTTAGGGTGCACACGCATCAAGTAGAGCGAAACAAGCTTTGCGAAAGTGACAGATGTGCCACTAAAATTAAATGTAGATATGAACATGAACCTTGTTGCTTGAGTCACCCGGCAATTCCCTGCTCAGACACGAGGTCTGAGTATCATCAAGCAACGGTCTGTTCCAACCGCATCCAATCTCTACAAAAGCTCCGCCGTTCAAAGGCGAATTTAGCAAAGCCACCGACATAGCTGCTAATGAGCAACAAAGTTTTATACTCCTACGTATAATTTTTCTTTTTCCAGCCCGCCAAGCAGCTGTGCAAGATCGCAAAATGAAGCTCAAGATCGTCGATTATCAAGATGTCCTGCAGGATCTGGACAAGGGCGTCACAACAAATTTTAATACCAATTTCCATACCGCTGAAGAGGCACCGAATCTTCCCATCCCGACTAATAAGCCATATAACTACGAAATATGGCTGCCTTTGATACTAAAGTCTCGAGGCATTCCTTCTTCCGCGCTACAGGTTATCTCGCTCTCTCGTACGCAAATCAAAGTCTTGGTCAATGCTGCCGCTGCCTCAATTCATACTCGCGAGCTTAACCGATCTTACGCCGAAGATCTTGAAGACGAGGTTTACCCTGCTTTTAAAGAGCTTACGTTTCCTCCCGAAGGACTCTTTACGCGCCTTGGAGCTTGTTCCCCAAAGGATGGTGTGCAACTAACCCCTGGGAAGCTGTCGATTCATTCTGTTGAGGATATTGTCCTCCGCATTACAACATCTGCGAGGACTTGGAGTGCACTTACAAATATACTTAACAGCGATGCTGAAGAGGGACATGCTTATTTCCTTCCATTCGACACCGAAATGAGGTCTGAAAGAGAGTACCGTATCTTTTGCGTTCCCAACTCGTTGGATATATCCGCTGTCAGCCAATATAAATGGCATAAACCGTGGATATTTCGCCATGAAAACAGAGATGAGATGACGAACATGGCTAACAACATCTTGAGCGGTATCCAAAAAGTCCATGCCGAAATTATTGCTTATATGCAGGCGTATCACGATAAAGAGCTGGAGAGCTCTATCCGAAGCCAAGGTTTTACTTTCGACGTACTTTACGACGAGAATGCGGGCCAATGCGTGTTGATTGAACTCAATACCTTTGGTGTGAGGAGTGCATGCGGTTCTTGTCTTTTTCAGTGGTTAAAAGACAGTGCTGTGTTATACGGAGAGACTACTGATATTGAGTTTCGTGTCGTGGTATGAGAAGAGATTATATGAGGGAGGTTAGATACTATACAAGTAATATACAAAGGTGATATCAATGACGATATCCGAATCGCTTGGCCGATATTCACAATAAAGCACTGCCTGCCTCCTACTCCAGCTCAGGGTACTCTGGCAGCTTCCATTTCGCCGTCTTCTCATCCAAGCCATCCATTTGACCAAGTTGCATATATGCTGCCACTCTCGCAAATGTATGTAGGAGCCAGATCCCGAGGTTTGACTTCGGCGCAAGTAGGTTTTCTACCCATTCATAACTTCCATGCATGGAGGTGGCGATGGGTCGGAATTTTTCCTCATAAGCCTGTGCTCCCTGCATTACGGCCGTTGCTGACGTTGAAGTCTCCTTCTTTAACGATGTCGCGATCTCGCCTGCTAACACATAAGCACCTACTAAACCCCAGGCGCATCCATAGCCTCCTGCTGTGTGACAATGAGCCGCATCACCGAGAAGAACAACTTGACCCTTGGACCAAGACCCTTGAGGGAGTTGTACTTCCTCAATTTTTGTACAGTATAAATCATCTGCCTCTGGAGCATGGAGCAGTGCTTCCATAAATCGATCGCATTCCCATCCACCCCCTTGATAAACGTCAGCCAAGGCCTTCTTAAGTTCTTGTTGATCTCCAGAGCTGATCGCTGCATCAAGAGCAGGTTTCTTCCCACGGACAATCATGTATACTCGTGTAAGTTCGGCTATGTCTTTTCTGGTTCCGATGATTCGTGACCCAGGCAGATGGCAGAAAGTTCCCCTATCGGAATCTCCCGGACTTGATGGAATGCTATAGTATCCGATGTAGCCTCCGAGTGAGCGTCGTGGATCCGGTGCGTCTGCACCAAGCATCATTTTGCGTGTTTTCGAGCCGGTCCCATCCGCAGCGACAATGAGATCGAAGTCCTCTTCATGACCGTCGTGAAAGCTGACACGGACCTTGCCGCTAGGACTGTCTCCATCGTCCTGAGTAAAGCTTTTGATGGTGGTATTGAATAGATGTCGCACGTTTTGATGGGTTTCTGTAAGTGCATAAAGAATCTGTACTAGATCACCCCGCATGAATTCATACTCCGATGTGAAGCCTTGCTTTCCAGAGCCGCTCTTGGCGACAGGGAAGAATGCTTTGGTCCGGCCGTTGCGGTCAATTAACTGCATGCCAGGTTCGTGAACGGCTGCAGCTCTCACAGCGGCTTCGATGCCCATTTTTTTCATTATAGGTACGCCCTGGCCGCGAAGATCCACTTGCTGGCCCGAAGCTCGCATCGCTGTAGATCGCTCGATGAGAGTAACATGGGCACCGATGCGTGAAAGCCAGTAGGTTACGGCTGGGCCTGCAATCCCACCGCCGATAACCAGGACTTTTAAAGCAGCCATCGTGATAGAATTATACCATAGAGATGAATCGTGAATAATGAAAGCACTTCGAGCTGGAATCTGAGAAATATTGCGTTACAATTGATGGAGAGTCTCTCTCGGCAGCGAAAACAAATGGCAGTTTTAGACACGCACTGTATTCTACACATGGAGATATTTATAACTTTATTTTCCTTTCGTATAGATATCTCACAACCTAACTAGGCACGAGCGCGCATTTCTTGTGAACCTCAGGCAAACTGTGCAAATCAGAAGATGAACACACGCGTCACCCGAACTAGCGACCAGCCACGCGACGTCGAACAAGGCGCCAGGCATGAACTGTATACCTGGTTTTGGGACTAGCAGCGATGGCCAACGACGCTATTATGATCCTTCAACAAGGATGAAAACACTAGCATACAGATTCCACGTCATGTATTGCGAATGCTCCTTTTATTGAGGTTGGAGATAAGCGAAGCGATGCTTCTTTGACTCTTAAGAGTTTCACGATACTAGAAATACTGCGACTGCATTATCGCTGGCGCCTATATGTGAAACTTGGCTTAACAATGAGCATATTATTGCTATTGCTTTCTACTATCGTGGATATGAATCTACTAGATAGAAGAATGAGTCACAAGAAAAGGAAATTATGAGTCAGATTTATATTGTGGCCTAAGGATCGGCACTGAGAGGTATATTTGTAGGACGCTCATTCCTCCACGAGGTTAACATATAAAAGTGGTATAAATAAGCACAGCTTCAATGTATACGTCGCCGTAGACACTAGAGACCGGGAGGCTAGTGTCCGAAAGCTCCTACATGAAACAACTTATGCGTGCTCAATGACTTTGCTTATTACTACTGGTTATTCCCCTTGCTTAGGTTCCATTAGGAGCGGATAAATGACGCGGCACTTGAGCCAACGCTGAGTTCATTGAGATGCTTCAAGGGAAATGAAATTTGATGGATTGCACAATGAAAGAGCAAAAGACTGCTAAAAAGAAAAGAAAAGAAAACGGTAGTCTTGGTGAGCATCCAGAATATCTTCTCGCCAAGGGCCTCTATTGAGAGTAAGATGGAAACTGAGTTTAATGGAGTTGAGAGAATGCTGTTCAATTGATATTACGGAAATGGCAAGAGTATAAGCCCGAAACTCTGAACTTTTGATAGTGACTTGAGCAATAATTCACACCAAGTGCTCTGGGTTTACTATTTCGGAGTGTTGCATCATGCTAGGGCTCCAATACATAAACTCTCTAATACGTCAACCTCTTCCATAGACATTTAGTTATATAGGCTTATTTAATCGCGGTATTGCAACATCTATTATTATAATAAAAACCTTCATTATCTCCTTTGTTTTCAGAAATAGCTGTAAAAAATCGAAAACTTAATCAATATTAATGCATTCATTATCCATGTTTCCTGTAGCCAGCCAAGGAACTCGAGCCAAGAGGATATGGCTTCTGAATCCGCTTGCTTTTCATTTCGTTCAAGTTTTAGCCCTGTTTTTTTGTGCTCAGTGAGCACGTCGTACGCACCACAATAGTTCTAGAATGGTGAAACTCAACATCCTTCTCGCTTGTGTAGGAATCAAGTACACGTGTCGCGAAATTTGTCGAGAGCCAGAGTGAATTGTTGTAACTATTTATTTCAAATGCCAAAAAATTTCCAAATAAATATATTTAAAAGACTAAAAAAATCACACAGTTTTCTTTTCTACAAATTGCCACCCATTTTCTGTTGCCTCAAATACGACATATATGTTCTGGGCCTCCGCTATCATCTCTTCCCTCCGCTGTAGTGCTTTTAAAGATCTTTCACTGTTAGTGAGTTCAACTCCGTGAAACATTAGAGGCAATACGGATGTCTTATAGTCCTGGCCATCATCTTTGAGCCCTGGTCGTGCCATTACCATGGTTCCCAAGAGAAATACCATCACTCCGAACAGGGTTGTTGCCACGTATATGATCCACTCCCATTGAATCCGTATGCAAGTCGTAGCTCGGTATGATGTTCCATTCCAATAGCTCTCCGCAACAACACCTTCCATAGCATTAATCATATTATTTCTTGCGTAGTACGTCATACTCGTAGTCAATCCGTCAAACGCCCGCTGGACGTTAACAAAATCCATTTCCCCTTGATTCCACAGTGCCTGCCACTGTATCGGACCGTCCGTTTCAACTCCAGTAGGTTCTAACACACGAGATACTACCGTACTGCTGAAGAGATCTTGAAACATTAGTGTAATACTAAATAGCTGTACCAAATCAGTAATGTAGAGACATTTCTGTCGGAATATCGTTTCATTGATAATCTCAATCATTCCAGGCTCCAAAGCTTCCGAAGCCGAGATGTTATAAGCTAACCAATTTGTATTTGGACTGATGTCGAAGCCTGCTTGCTGTAAGGTGTTCAGTTCGCTTGTATTGAGACAAGACACGTCTACAGAGCCAAGAAACATTTTACCAGAATTCATTTCAGGAGGCGACCAGACTGCGGAGGTATTTGTGATGGTTTCGCGTAGGGTACCTGAATTAACCTCCCCAGTGTAGCTGATAACGCAGGCATATATTTCGCACGTTGCAGCCCCATAGCCTTGGCAACGCCATGGAGTGGTGGAGTTATCAACACATTCCTCAAGTTGGGATCCCATGATGTTAATCGAAGCAATGCTGGAGGAAGTATCATCGTACTCCATCGTGATAGCCATAACGTCGATAACACTACTATTAACCGAATAAAGTTGGGCTGCCAGAGTCATATTTTTGGCATCCCATCTCCACTTGTCGTTAGTGGGGCCTGTCACTTGTTTGGAGAAATCGGCACACCGAGAGCAGTAGCCAGATGAGTGATACGGCTGAGGATAACTGCAATTTCCTGTAGGGCAATCAAATGCAACAGGTGGGATCAAGGTCTCATTGAGCAGGCCAACGAGCATCAGAGTTTGGGCATCCATAGAGACATAAAATTCTGTTGCAGACAACTCAAGACCGTCCAGCAGGTCTCTATTATCCAAAATATCGGCGTGATGAGTTGCCGCGATTGTGCTTCTAACAGAAGGATCAATTACTACGCAATTCTCAAATCGAACTAATAGCTGTCTATAAAATCCGTTAACAATGAGTATACGAATGGAGTAAGTGTTTCACTCACCCGAATGGATCGGCTAGAGTAATGAGAATCATGAGTAGTGCTCCTAGGGTTGGTATTATTTGTCTAAAAGGTTAAATATCAGCGAGATCTATAGACCAGATAATGCATAGCCCATACTTCCCGCGATGGGTCCACAATAGGCGAAGTGATCCAACCACTCCTCTCGACGCGCTGTCGTATCTCTGTAAATGCGCTAGGGGGCGGGCTCGGCGGTACCAAATCCACTTCAACTGGCCGATGCCTAGAGAGATAGGTATCAGCACAGTATCAATCGCGCGTATTTTCAATATCTAGAAAGACTTTACCATTTGACAGAATCATTCCCAATAGCGCCTTGATTATAAGAGTGCATATTGACACAAACGTATTAATAGTGATGTTAAGAGGCCAAGACGATGCTGTTTCTCCTTGAAATGGGCGCAACGTCAAAATGAGTACAAAGAAAACACAAACAGCAGCCACATAGGCGAGAAATTCGGACCACCATATTCCAAAAGAAGACGAGCTTTTGGTTATGTTCTGTGTGGTGCCTGAGGCAAGTTGTGCTGTTTGTGACTCAATTTCTAGCTTCATGGGTTGGAGCAATGGACTGTCTTCGATATTTGCTCTTTGCTCTCGGGAAAGAGAAATTTCATCGAATCCTTGTTCAGAAATCTGATTGGGGCTGTCAGATTGACTGGATGGCATTCTGATATCCGTCTGTTTGCTGACTGTGGACTTTCTTTATATGCATCGGCCTGAAAACCCACCAGAGTTAGTCACAGGGCAAGAGTGTAAGGTCTTATTTCCATACTTAGTAAATGATAGATTGTATCAATCTTAAAATTTTCACCAGCTCTAGGTTCTCTGCATCTTATATTATTGGTATCAATTTACTGTTAGCATTATCAACCTTTACTCTGCTATTCTCTTTGTAGAACCCCCTGCATTAGCCTATTTAAACTTGTAATATATATTCACAGGTCATTTTGCAGGGTATATGAGCTATTTTTTCCATTTCATTTATATCCTTGTTGGTTGTTGGTTGTTGGTTGATGGTGCAGAACGAGGCTGGCTGCAGAAGGGTCTATGATAGCTAGGCTGTATGTAGTTTAGTTAGATAACATTTCTATTTAATCACACATATCGTGAGAAATATCAATTGGCCTTGAAATAAATAAATTACGATAAATATCCAACCGTCGGCATCTAAAACTGTCAGCATCTCATTTAAACAAAAATTCACGTCGCATAATTCTCAGAAGACAAACCGTTGATATTAAAGGTAGCGTGGGGCTCACCTGCGTCACCTTTCCTTTTTTTTTTCTAGACGCATGTTCGACATATTAGGCCAATAAAAAAAAGTCTTTTGTTACTCAGTCATTGAAAATGTTTGTATTTCCGCATTTGTACGCCTAGTATGGGTACTGGACTTATGAGGCTCTTCCGAAAGTACAAGACAGGCCCTTGGGTATAATGTAGGCATGGCTTTCAGAGCGCAAAAATATACAAGCGTGACAGGTTAACACATTCCGGTTAAAATCCTAATAGCCTTGGCTTGATTGTTAAACAGTCTAGTCTACATTCAGCCAAAAGAACCAAATACAGGTAGATCTAGTGCCTGTTCCTCCTAGACAATAAATATAGAGAAATATGATAGCGCCATTATTTCAAGCCCGTCATCCTTGGTAAACGCTGCGTCTATATGGTTCATTCTTACGATGCGCTTGACAAACAACCTTGCAGCAAAATGTATTTTATGCAGTGTACGAAGCGAAGAAACAAGATCAAAGCGTACTGTTCGATTCGTTTACTATTAGCGATCGGCATTGCATAAATTCTTGTCGCGAGCTTCCTAAGGTGAATTGTTACCTTAAACTGACGAAAAAAACGGATGTGGCTAATTACCTATAGGTACATTTTGGTGCTCATTTTGACTGCCAGTGTGCCCTCCAATTATCCTCGTTTAATCTCACCTCGTAGTACCGTAACATGGAATTCATCTAATCAGCGGAGAACGTACCTGCTCGTTGAGATTTAGCATAGATCGGTCAGTGATCATCCGAATGCTACTTAATACGATATGCCAGCAACAGAATGCGTTCTTTGGTGTCTAATACAGCAAAGATGCCGACCCGAAAACATAGTCGCTTAGCTGTACTCGGTAAAACCGACTATAATTTACAAATTGTATCGTATCTGACAACTCTCGAGCACGGGAACACGGAGCACAATCCATGCGTATGAATCGTACTCTGATCCACTCTACACGTGTGCACATTGCTAGTACAGGTATGGTTCGGCTATGCAGAGGATATCCACAAACGACACTTGGAGGCTGAAATATTAGGTAGTCCTGGTGTTTACCATGATTGCATGATCTGTTCCTAACGATCGTGGCGTAGTACTAATATCGGCGGCGTTCTACCTTACTTTGCTAACCTGGTCTAGCCGCTGCCTACCATGGCCCAACAGTTGGAGCAGCATTGAGAGAGCCCATGGTTTTGTAAGACAACAGCGGCAATGACAAAAAGAAATATAGACATGGAGAAAGAGTTATTCTTTTGTCAACCAACCACAGACGGCTTTCACCAAGGCTTGGGGGATTCAACTCTGAGCTAATCATGTCAGACTCGCACAACTATTCCCTACGGGGAGCTCTTCGTAATCTCGTCTCCCGATTACGTGTAAAAGGCCTGCGCCGCTGTGTTCAATTTCTCCGATACTTCATAGCCAACGTACGTTCTTCAAGCCAAGCGAGAAGGGAAAGAAGCTACATCTAAAGATATGCCCGGCGCTTAGATATGCCCGGCGCTTAGAGGTGCCGGAACGGCTTTAATAAAAAAGCTCCCGAAAAACAGTTGTCTGTGCCTGAAAATGGGCCCAAGTTCCCAAAATTGCCCCTGTGGCGTTAGCCACACCTCTGATTGGGCTTTGCCGCACAGACGAAATTTCCTTTGAGGACTGGATTCAATAGCTTCACCTGAAGAGAGCGCTAGCAGCTTTTCAGCTGCACCAATTACTCGGCTATTGGCACAAGCACTGCAATAGTTTCGCGCTCCATGTCCCGATTCTGACTGAAGCTGAGCTGTTGCTGCACTAATCATGCAATCTAGATTCAGCTTCCAGGGGAAAACCATGAAGCGGCTATTAGCATTGTGAAGCTGTTCGTGAACAACAAACGGAGGCGAGAAGAAAAAACGGTGGCGATTGTTGCTATTATAAGACTCCATAGAATAAATAAATAGTATATACATAAGCTAACTGGGTAGCATTTCGTTCTCTCAATCTCATCTGTAAACTTTTCAAAGTAGCAACAGTTCATAGCTATCAAGATGGTCAAAGTCACCTCCATCGTGTCCCTGCTGGCGCTGAGCTCCAATGCCCTCGCATCAGGCCGCCAGCCTAATCGCCAACCCTTCGAGGAGTATGTGACCTGTTCCACTAAGATGGGAGCCAGTGTCAACCGTCATGTCCCGACGCACTGGAACTACAAGACGAGAACTGTGACCTACACCGAGAGGTTCACGACAACTCCTCACCCAACTGTTACGCCGACTATAACGAAGACGAAGAGCGTTATCGATATTGTCAGGACAGTAACTACGGAGCCTGCTTCTACAGATATTGCGACTACTACAACCACAAGTACGCATACGCGGATTACTTGAATATGAGTGACTCGAGAGTGCTAACAGATACAAAGGCACCTCCTACTTCACGACAACAAACATCGTCACCGAGACTGACACTTCAACCGCAACAACAACTACCACTACCACACCCACCACCACCATCCCTGCCCCTGCAGACTTCACCCCTATCGCTCAAGAGCCCGGCTATGTCGCCAAGATCAAGGGTCGCAGCGTCAACAACCTCGAGAGAGGCACGGAATCCCTTCAGTGCAAGAAGGGCCCGGGTGGTCCCTCTTTCTATCCTCCTCTGCACCCTCAGTCCGTCACCTGCACCAGGGTCATCGAACCCATCGTCATCAAGCGTGTCACATACACCGCCAAGGCGTGTACCAGGACTGCCCGTCCTAAGACCAAGACTGTCACCACCACGATCAAACAGACACACACCGAGACAGTCTGGCCGTGCGAGGTTACCAGCACGGTAACAGCCTCTACATCCACTATCATCACATCATCGACTGATTCTACTACCACTACCACCACTACCTCCACAAGTAAGCTACACACCCTTTGAGGCCGATGTTTCCATGTAGACTAATATTATAACTAGCCACTGTTGCAACTGTAGCCCCCCTACAGACGTTCCAGGCAGTCTGTGGCCCAGACAACATCGTTAGCACTGCAAACGGTGGTGCTGGTGTTTATAGCGTTCAAACTAGGGCGCCAGGCAACTTCGTCCAAGTTGAGGGTGCCGCAACCCCTTACGATTGTTGCGTGTCCTGTTTCAATACTCCGGCCTGTCGAGGTTCTTTCACCTTTGGCGGAACTTCATGCTATCAGCTCGTGGGATCCGATGGGGTTTGCCATGCAAACGAATTCAATACTTTCGATGGATTCAATACACAAGTAGGATCAACTGGTACTACTGTTAGCAACGGTCCATGTGGCCTGTTGGCTAATTTAGGTAACGCAAGTTAGGGTACAGCTTGATTTATTCAATGACAAGACTGTGGAGCTCGGAGTCTGAGACGTTGGATGCAACGTATACATACATTTATTTATATAGAGTAAAATTTTAATTAAAACGCTAGATGTATAGAAGATTACTTATAATTTAGTCGCTTGCGGCTGTATAGATTATTTTAGATTGCGCGTTTATTATTCTCACAACATGAACATGATCTGTAAGCAATCAATAGCATTGAAAGGTGTGTAATACTACTGTTACTCTAAAAAAAAAAAGGAGAATGTCGTCCTTTTGCGACCATTAAATATATATATATACGTCGCAGGTTACTAACTAGCTAAGACCAATCCAATTTCAAAGGTTTAAATCAATGAATAGCCTGTTGGACTCTTGGGTAGACTCTAACCATTTCGTGGTACAACTCTGGGTGGTCTCTGATCATGACCTGAGGATCCCAGCCAGCAGCAACAAAAAGGGTATCGATACCGCTACCAAGCGGAGTTGTGAACACGTGTCCAATCTGGAAGCCAATCAAGAACGCATAAGCCATAATAACGGCAGTAAATCCTCCGTCACGATTATATGGGGGGTCGGTCTCAAGAAGATACAGGTAAGCGAAGAGGGCGCACGCATAACCGATGAACATAGCACCGAAGGAGAGTACGGGCCCGACAAGGCAGTCCTAGCTGTTGTTAGCAAGCTCCTTATGAATCAATTGAGTGAGAAATTGGAAAGAAATCGAGTGGCATACATTTACAAGGGCATCGATGCCGCGATCCTTAATCATTCTCCAGGTATCCTTGGCTGAAGCGACGTAGGCCTTGCCATAGAGGGCAATGTGGCAAAACGCATACCGATTGACAAAATTCAAGGCCCATTCAATGATGCTTATTAGGCAGGTAAGGACACAGAAAATAGCATAAACAACCCAGCCGGCGGCACCGCCTTGGCTGGCACCTTGAGACCGAGCAACGCTACACAATTGCTTCAGAAACTGGATAAACGCCACTATGAGACTGCCTAAGCATATGGAGCCAAAGCTGTAAGTGAGCGCTCTTTTGGCAGCGCCGCGAGTGGCTTTTTTGGGAAAGTTATGGGGCGAGAAGTACCAAGACCCATAAACACCAGCAATGGTGGTATGGATGGTATTCTTCAGCCATTCGGAAATCCAGAACATGGCAAACGTCACGTAGACTACAAGACCAATGACCTTGCCATGGCTGCAGTTGTTCCCTGAGATAGAGCATCGCGGATTGTCAGGTGAGGGCTCATAGGAGACGTAGATTGCAACGAGCGTGACGGAAAACCAGGCGGCGAATGCTGTTGCTAGAAGACCCCCAATGAGACTGACGGTGTAGACGTGGCCATATTTCTTGCTGACATCGATGCTCGTCTTAAGCATTAGGGCTGAAAAGGGGATTCGGCCAATCCAAGTCCAAAAAGCAAAGATGAGGAAGACGGCAAAGAGGAGGAACACTATGCCTGCAGACCAATATCCTTTGATTAAGTAATAAATTGCGGTTCCGAGTGCCCAGACGAGATTAAGAATGCCGGTGATCCAAATGAATTGCTTCGGGAAGAGGCGTGCCAGCCATACATAAATGTATGAGAAGACGAAGGCGATGACCAAACAGAAAGCGAAGAGTATAATGGTGTTGCTGTTGAGCGAAAAGCCGTTTATATCATCATAGATACCATGACCGTCGAAACCTTTGGTGTAACCATGGATTGAGAGGCCTGAGATAGCCACAAAGCCCGCAAAAGCAAGAAGGAACTGCGATGAGTCCACTGGTTAGAAGTGCCAATCAATTGGACATATCAAGCTGCCGTATGAAGCACTTACAAGAAGACCGGCCCACCAATCGTTATACTTGGGCTTCTCAAGCTTGAATGCGTCGTTAAAGGAGTATTTTTCGTCATGGACCTGAGGAGGATTGAAGCTGTAGGGAGGAGGAGGGCCGTATGGATGATCCTGATAACCGTTTCCGCGCTGTTGCTGTTGATTGCCGTTGTATGCCGGACTGTAGCCGCCGCCGCCGCCGCCGCTATTATTATCGTATCCTTGACTATACTGCGCCTGGTTATGAAACTGATTCGGGCCCTGATCTTGGTACTGCTGTGGATTCTGTTGCTGGGGATTGCCCTGCTGCCTGTATTGGTCTGCTTCACCCATCGTGGCGCATCGAATTGGACGGTAGCTGCTGGTGTTGACGAGGAGAGAGAACAGCTGGCGCGTATCTATATGGCCGATAAAAATATCGTCAAAGAATGCAGGCAATGGAAAGGGAGAGATGATTCAGGGAGGAAAAAAAAGGTCGAGTCAAAAGCCAAGCCAAGCCATGCCAAGAGGGAGGGAAAGCTACAAAGGCATTTGGTCTGATCCAATGGTTTTCGCGTGGAGCTGCAAACAGCTGCAGGTACAGAGCACAGCTACCGCTGTAAATGCATGAGGTCATGGCGCCACAACTGCTAGATTAGCGGCTTCCGATCGGTATCTCACAGGCCCTCATTCGCTGGATTACAGCGCCTCGGGGATCTGAATGGCTGCCGCGATCGGCCTATCCGGCGCTAAAAGCCGCGATCTGGGATAGACTTTGGAGCTCGCGCTGGTTTATCTGCTTTTTGCGTAGGTACCGATTAGAGGAGGAACTAATCTATCTTTTCATCCTTTGGAGGGTTGGAGGGCCTGAAGAAGGGCACTTTGTAAATAAACAATGGAATGGAGACAAATGCATGAATCAAGAATAGGCAGAGAATATGGTAAAATTGGCTAGGGATGTGTTTTTTTTGGCCTCATATAATACTACCTACCGGTAATAATCGTGATGTTACTCCTCATCTCCCCCTTTATCCTCGAGTATCACCATGATTTAAAGTATCAAGTACTTACAGCACATTGTACCTTAGTAGTCACTAATAGAATTTTTAACCTTCATCTCTTATTATGTATCTGTAAAAGTATCGAATACTTAAGTACCAGCCATTGAGTTTACGCCATCTAAGTATATCCTCCACTCAAGTATTTCTCTCAATTCGTACTAATGAGCGTAAGCCTACAAAGGCAGGCCGCAATCTGGTGATATATAACTCGTATGTATCATTGGAATTATTAAAGCCGCTGAAGATAATGCCTGATCACTTTTAGTATATTGCGACAAGAAGAGACAGTACGAGTTCATATTTGGGACTAGGCTTGACAAATTCTGTCTCAATAAATTCAGTTCAGATGCTTCACTTCAAATGCTTCAGATGCGCTACAAAAGTAAGACATGAACATACCTGGCATCTTATAGAGCCTTATATAACTATATTCGAGCTATTGTAGTTACTGATAGTAGTAGTAGTAGGATAGTATTCGATCAATAACTGAGTGCATGTACCCTCGCGCCGCTGAATCCAGGAGCATAGCTCAGGACTATTATCGACAGAGCAATTCAGCAATATATACGAGAAACTAGTATCGTCAAACTACGTAGTAATTTATTTTAGCAACAATTGAACTGCCGGATGCTCTTCCGAAGATTAGCTCCACATCCTTAGAAGCGCAGAGCAAACTAATGCAACTGGACTATTGATGCGGAGAAGGGCAGATGTTTTGCGCTAATATCGGTACGTTTTGTTCGAGGATTGATCCTCACCATGAGGTACCAAACGTAAAATTCGGCAGCGATGGTCTATACGTTCACAGCTGCAGGGAAGAAAACAGTCGTACAAGCGTAAAATTGACTAGATGAATAAATTGCGAAATAGTATCTCTAAACTAAATCCCACACGATACGTGCTCACGCCGACAATGCCACGCTTTCCCATGATAAAACCGGTTTAATCACCTACCAGCGAAAAGTCAGTACTATTGAAACATCGCGTATTTTTTTCTTCCCTCTAAAAATGTATAGTTCAAGTTAACTCTTGAGCGAAAGAATCAGGCTCACCTTTCCAGATTTCAGATCATCCAAGGCTTGGTCTATGTGTTCTGCTGGATAGATCTTGCACAGTTGGTCTACCGGAAACTTCCCCTGTTTATATAGCTCAACCAGCCGAGGAATCATCTATTGCGAAAAAGTTCATGTCAGCCAGTATCTTATATTTCAACCATCAGATTCGAATCTTCATACCTCATGAGGGTTTGCAAATCCTTCAATAACACCTATAATTCTCTTACAGGACAGCAGTACATCTAATGCATTGATCTTGATATCTGCGTTTGGGGGTAGCACCCCAACAAGAGCTAATGTTCCCCCGTGGGCCAGCGCTTTCACCGATGCCTCCGCAACAATGGCCACTCCAGTTGCCTCAACTATCATGTCAACTCCGTCGGGGAATATACTTCTAATTCCCTCATTGATATCTGAAAACGATTTAGAGTTAATAGTATGTGAGGCTCCAAGGTTGGTCGCCATCTGAAGTTTTGAGTCAACAATGTCGACTGCTAGGATCTGCTGAACTCCAAGTGTTCGAGCCGCCATCAAAGCAGCAAATCCCACAGCACCCATGCCTATGATTGCCACTGTATCAGAAGGCTTCGGCTGTAGCGCATTGAACACAGTCCCCGCTCCAGTCTGGTAACCGCACGATAAGGCCGGTAAGCAAGAGAGATCGTCTTCGAGGCGTAAATCAGTCTTTACCACAGACCTCTCGGGGACTATGATAAGTTTGCTCAGCGATGATTGTCCAAAGAATTGAGAATATACTGGTCTTCCGTCTGGGAGAGAAACGGGCGAGCTCATTTCCGGACCAGCACGGCCCGTTTTGGTGAAATTGATCTCTGTCATATATACACAGCCCCCAAGATTACCGTCCTGGCAAAATCGACATTTCTGGCAGGTATGAAATGAGAGTATAACAATATCACCAGGCGCCAAGGGTCGGTTGGAAACCCCAGAGCCAATTTTGCGCACTACTCCGACTCCTTCATGGCCTAAAACGGCAGGATAGCCGCCAACAGGCATGCCGCCTTGCTGAACTACAATATCCTGGAAACTAATGTAAGAATACATTCGACTGCCCAGATTTGGATAGTACGGACCGTGTGGCAGAGGCCAGTATACAAAATTTCCACAAGAACTTCATGGTTCTGTATCTCGTCCAGTAAAACATCTTGGAGAACAAATGGGGAGCCTTTGCTTTCGACCACATAGGCTTTCGTAGGAATATATTTGATGTCGTGCATTCTCAAGTAATCCAAGCTCAAATCGGTTCTCTATTAATAATTGCAATGCGGCGTTGTTTGACGATATAAATCGACATTCGAAGTTACCCCAGACATGCACACCTTATATAATAATATTCGATACGGAAACATTTGATAATGATCCAAGGCGGAGACTATCCCTACTACCCCGAATTTCTTCTATTTCTGCCTTTAAACTGAGCACCGGCAGTTTGGCTCGGGTGTTGCATTTTCAACGGCTGGATATATAAGCCGGAGAAAGATCTTGGGGTAACTAGAATTCTAGATGGAGTTCGATAATTTGTCAAAGGCTCCGTCTCCGCCTAGACAGTTTTCGCACAGAGCAGCAAGATTTGAATTTATTGAACATTGAAAGGGTGATCCAACCTAACTGGGCTCTAAGAGGCTTGGACTCCGCCGCAGACTTCGGTAGTGAATATCGGTACCTTGGTTATTGCACTAATAAATATATCCATCTTTAGGCTGCATATTGCGGACCGCTTGCGGACCGAAGTAAATACTGAACTTGTATTGGAAGTTGCAGTGGATAGCAATATTTTTTGCCATTACGTGTAACTTTAATATTTTCAAGGTATATCTTCTTGAGATGTAACGATCTTAGGGTGTTGCACATTTTTCAGATATTTAAATGCGATGTTTAAACTAGTAATTCACGAATTATCTGTTTAGAGGCAATAGTGAATGGTGGGGATTAATCTCTGCCCTGACCTTTAGAAATTTCTAATTAATCTGATATACTAATCAGTTAATATTATTGTTGTGCCTGGACTTTTGAGCAGTTTCATTCCAACAGCGAAAGATCAAAATATCTTGAACAAATAACAAAATTGATGACATCTTTCTATTTTCTCTTCTAGGACTGTATGTAATGTCTACTTGCTCGGTGTAATTATAAAGGAGTCTGCCGACACACACCCGTCCGTTGCAATAAGTCCAAATCCTCCTCCCTCGTACTCACTATCAGCGGACTGTAATTCAACATTATCAACTCTAACGTGGATAGTACAGTCGCGAGCTGTCAGCGTTACTTTATACTTATGATCCAATTCCCATGGAAACGCTGTAGAAGCGACCGTAATCCTATGTGCGTCGAGTGCCTTTACTATGTTGATTCTTTTATCATCAGTCAAAGTAACCGCATAGTAACGATTGATTCCTTGTACTCTGATGGCTATGCCAGCTGGGGAGCCTAATTTGATCATAAAGTTGGGAATTGTGACGCTGTAGTTATCCCACTCTCGCGTACCGTATATAATGATCCCCTCGCCTTGCCCCTGGGCAATAAGGAATGAAGAGTTACTAAAATTATCGGCACCATTAACCCAGGCTCGACGCCAAAAATCGCATGGCTGTTGTAGAGGTTTCTGGAGGACCATGTTCGGCACACCGGTCCAAGAGAGGCTGTCAAGCCAAACGGTACCTCCATAAGAACTTTGCGTTCCTGGACTTAAGACAATGCCGACCTTCTGAATAGGTTGGCTGTCCATTTCATCTGGGACCGTCCAAATGAGAGATTGGCTCTTCCCAGATTGAAGTACAGTAGAGGGTCCATCAATTGTGATTAGTTCATCGTTCCGGCTATATACCTTCAACCTCAACCCAACGGCTACCTGGCTATCTCCTTCGCCGCTGGCCCGCACTTTGGCTGTGACTGTCTGACCAGGATACAGGAGTGGTGATGCCATCAACTCGTAAGTCTTCATATACAGGACTTCTTTCGGTGTAAAGGTCTGAGTAAGGACTTCAATCTGGCCCTGTTCTTGACCTAAGCTCTCTACATCGATAGCCAGTCCAGGGCCATGGGAGCCATTAACTCGCTGCTGCAGTATAGCTGAAGCTCCCTGTCCAGTGCCAGACGACCATGAAAGCTGAAATCCCTGAACACTTCCCGGAAGGCTAAAGTGAAATTGGGCACCGCCCTTCGGCGGTTCAAGTATTTCCTGGCCGGCCAGGTGTCGGCCGATGTTGGCGATATCGTATGAAATCCGCACAGCATTGTTAATAGAATATCCACCATCTGCACTCGAAATCAGAGCACGGTCTGCCAAAGGCCCCCGCCAATCATACGATCCCTGGAATGCTGAGAGGCCGAGCATGGTTGCAACAAGGCAGCCCACGTTACCTGAGTTGCAATCAGTGTCCCAGCCGCAGGTATTGATAATGTGCATGGCCTCGTCAAAATCGTCGCTAGCGTAGAGCACAGCCATTATCATAATAGCATGATTGGGAATGACATGGCAAACGCCATGGAATTTGTCGTAGCCGTATGATTCCTCAATACGCTGGCGGGTCTTCATCCAATCTCCATCCTCTGCGACCCATGTTCGAACTTTGCTTATCACAAGGGCAACAAGAGAGTCTTCAGGGATAGTAGAAAGGCCAATGTCGAGAATGTGGTTGATATCTTTTGAGATGAAAGCTTCTGCCTCCATTGCAGCCCACAGCTGAGCAGCATATACGGACTCGCCATCATGACTGACCGAGCCGGCAGCGCGAGCAAGCTTAGCTGCCAACCCAGGATTTCCCGGGGCTACCAAAGCCCAACCATCGATGAAGATTTGTGCGCCTATCTGTTCAGCAACCGTTCGACCATTTGTCTGTATTGCGCCACTAAGGGGTGCAGGAATTCCTCGCTTCAAATTTAAGAAGGCAGTGTGCTCAGTTGACATGCCCCTACCGCCCCACCAAAATATGGTGCGATGTTCAATGACATTGTTCAGCCAGGTTTTGCCTATGTCTTCGGAGGAAATATCGGGGGAATAGCCATGCTCCTCTAGTGCCCGAACAAACTGAAATGTGCCCGAGACGTCGTCATCCGTAACAACAAGAGGATCACCGACTTTTTCATGAACATAGCCGCGAATATGGCCGAGCTCCTCAACTATCCTCTGATGCGTCCAGCCTTCGAAGGGACGTCCGACGTAGACGCCGATAAGTTTCCCGAGTACTCCAGCATAGACTCTTTCTAAGTAGTCATCTGGCAGATTTGACATGATGGCTGTGGCTCTTGGGTGCGAAGAAAATAGCTGCTTCAGTTCATTCACTTGTTTCAAGTGTGCCTGTACTCTTTCCAGCGAAGGGCCTCCCTTTACACTTATGGATACAACGAATGGAATATTGGAACTATCAATTATAAGAGCGATTCCGCGACCGGAGACTGGTGTTCATCTTCGTATCGGAATCATGGTCGCAGGAGCTTGTCAATACCAACTCCGCATTCTGAGGCAGCTAATTTAGCTGCTTCCCCGCATGCCAATCCCCACGACTAATCCCGGATGACGGAGAGCTGAAAAGGCATTTAACTGAATTTAGTGACGCAGAAGCTCTCTATCCAACTTTTTCGTGATCCTCATAACTAAGTCAAAGCTGCAATCAATATTAACTGTCATAGAACCGTTCCCAGGGTAGGAAGGATCTGGCTGATTATCTCCCTTTCAACGTATGGAGACAGGGCCATGCAGGATTAGGCCTATCACCTGCCAGGATCTCTTTTCAATGGTATATTAGATCGCTCTCCTTCTGCTGGCGGAATTGAATGATGCCCAGAACTGTGACGCTGGTGCATGAGAAAAAGTGCTACTAGTCATACTTTACCCGCCGAACTGCTTGATCGGCACGCCATTGTGCATATAGGGATTAGATTACATATTCATTGACTGGCGAAGAGGCAGACTTTAGCCGAACTATGATTTGAGTCCTGCTGTGCACTCGAATCAATGTAATCCTTATCCCCACAGCTATCGAGTGAGCAATCGTTTCATACGCCGCGTACTTTATGACCCCCAACTTAGTCTATCTAAATCATTTTGGCAAGTAGTTTCTCATCATCGAACCCGACGGGATGCTTTCGCCCACTTCATATCCATCCGCTGTATAGTATCGTTGGCCCCAATATAAGTGAGAGGTGATAAATTTACATAACAAAAATGGGTTGATATTGAAATTGTAAATCTTGATTGAGTATTACCGTAGCTACCTTGAGCCAAAGCAATATTAATGACAGGTTAAAAATGTCGACTGGAGGCGCGACTCGGCTACACGTATCCGTTATTCGTATATCCAACCAATAAGGTATGCTCAAGAAGATTCGACGAATGCCTCCTAATCAATTAGCTGCACCTGGTGAACGACTTGTAGGCACTAATAATTGGTAAACGCTTGAAAGGAATGCCATTCAACCATCCAAACAGCACAACTATAGTTTGGAGTTTTTGCGATACCGGACTTGTCCGCCGTATATGCCCTGATTCTAATGACACGGGGCTGGAGTAGTGCGGGGATAGTTACAGGGTTCCCCACGGGGAACACTCTTTAGATCTTCGTTGCTGATGTGCCTGTAGATGAAGGTAGTATAAGATGTAGACGGAATCCTTCCGAGACATTACACGGGAGCCTCTCGCGCCAGACCTGGCAGAAGTAGGAGCCCTGTTTTCTCTTCGTTGAACATTTTGATATCACCTAGCCCTTCATCAAGATATCTTTTGGTGGCCTTATATTGAAGGAAACAACCATGGCGGATACGTTAGAGCATGAAGACGTTCTAGACGTGTATGGCGACATCGATCCGGCTGTCGCGATAGCGACTGATGATGAGCACTCTTTGTCTATCAAAGAAGCTTTTAAGCGCTATCCAAGTTCAGTATTTTGGGCCATTGCTATGTCCTTCACCATTATAATGGAAGGCTATGACACAATCCTCATCGGCAGTCTGTTTGCTTACCCATCTTTTGTCGACAAGTATGGTACCTACGAGCCAAATCTCGGCCAGAAGAGTATCACTGGATCGTGGCAGGCGGGACTCGTCAATGCTTCTTCCTGTGGTGCCATTATAGGCCTTATCATCAATGGCTATGTTACAGAAAAGTTCGGCCACCGCCTTGTTACAATGATTGCTCTTGTTGTAATGTCGGCCTTCATCTTCATCACCTTCTTTGCACCATCCATTCAGGTTCTGACAGCCGGTCAAGTATTGATCGGCATCCCATGGGGTATCTTCGCCATTATGGGCTCTGCCTATTCGTCAGAAGTATGTCCACTAGCACTTCGAGGATACTTAACTTCTTTCGTCAATATATGCTGGGTCATCGGCCAATTCGTGGCTGCTGGGGTTCTGCAAGGCCTAGTCAGCAATAACACGGTCTGGTCATTCCGAATTCCATTTGCTATTCAGTGGGCATGGCCAATTCCTCTGTTTATTCTTGCCCTTCTAGCCCCAGACTCACCGTGGTGGCTTGTTCGTAAAGGCCGACTGGCTGATGCAGAGAAGTCTATTCGCAAACTATCATCTGGATTGACTGATACGCAAGTCAAACAAAAACTTGCCATGATGGTCCATACAGACAAGTTTGAGAAAGCAGTCCAAGCTGAGTCTAGCTATCGTGACTGTTTCAAGGGTACCAATCTCCGACGGACAGAAATCGCCTGTGTAATTCTTGCTGCTCAGACACTACCTGGAGAGTCAATGTGCTACAGTGCATCATACTTCTTCACCCAAGCAGGATTGCCCTCTGCTGACGCCTATAAGCTAAATCTCGGCAGCATTGCGCTAGCCTTTATTGCTACTTGCTTTTCATGGGTTCTCATGACCTTCTTTGGGCGACGAACACTTCTTATTGCTGGTATAGGCCTCTTGACATTAGATTTACTTGTGATTGGCTGTTTGTCTTATGCAGCAGGAACCTCAGCTCAATGGGCTCAGTCAGCTCTCGCCATGCTTTGGCTAGGTATTTACTCGGCCACTCTTGGTCCTCAGTCATTTGCCCTAGCCGCTGAAATCTCTGCCACACGTTTGCGATCACAAACTATTTCGCTGGCTCGAAATGCTTACAATGTCGTCAATATCATTGACAACACTGCAGAAACCTATCTTATCAACCCCACGGCAGCAAATTTGAAGGGAAAGACGGCTTTCGTCTGGTTTGGCCTTGGGGTCCTGACAACAACGTGGGCAGTATTTAGGCTCCCAGAGACTAAGGATCGAACATACGAAGAACTCGATGTTTTATTTGAAAGACATGTTCCAGCATGGAAATTTTCTTCCGCTCAAATTGATGTGGTGGCCGAGACCGAGATTATACAGGCAGGAGAAAAGGGCAGCAAAGTACAACAGATTGAACACGCAGAGGGGGTCTGAGATACTTATAGCATAATGCGAGATAAGGTTATAAGGTATATAAAAGAGGATATTAAGCATCCGCTATCTCTATTAAGTCAGGCGTACTCTTCGCAAACAGATTCGAGGGATCAAGCCGACCCTTGATAGACTTGATGCGAGTCAGACCCTGAGCTCCATAATAACGTATACCATCGCCTTTCTCAGGCGAAGCAAAGTTAATGTAACGCTGCGGCATAGCAAGACCTGCTGCTGTAATTTCATTAAACAACTTTTCTACCCACACTCGCGATTCCCTCAGCCCCTCTTTATCATTCGGGTGTGCTGATGCGAAAATGCCGAGCATCAAGTGCGGTTCACGATTCAGAAAGGCTCCGTGCTCCACAATTGTGGAATTAGAAGCCTGTGTCCCGGCGCCGTGACTATCGTGGATGACAATCAATGTTGTGGCTGTTGGCAGCGGTTCCGATATTATGCGACCAAGCTCTGCTGACCAACCGGGAACCGAGACTGTCTTTCGGACATGTATGAGCTCCTGGTAGAGTTTAGGGGTAGGAATTCCGACGGTAAATGCGTACGGCGTTGCTATGATTGCAGTGTCAGTTTTTCATTGAAAAATGACGAGTAATGGAGTAAAGTTTGAGGCTCACTTTCATCGACTGTGTTCGCTATGACGGACCCAAAGCCCAGAATACGCTCAAGGTATTCTTTTGCTTCATCAAGATCGCTGCGGTCCTCTTCTAGAGCCCAGGAAAAGAGAAAGGAGAACAAATCTCCATCGCCGGTTGGGTTGACAATGCCAACATCACCCGCAAACTTACTGGGCTTCTTCCATGCATACAGCTTGTTCAGCTCCTCAGCAATATGAGACGTTTCCGCCAAAGGGAAGACAATATTCCCAGCCAGGCAACTTGGGCAACGATATACACGAACACGAAGAGAAGAAACCACCCCAACAATACCGGCGCCACCACCACGAAGTGCCCAGAGTAGATCGGGGTCACAGTCGGCATCATCTGTGTCCATAATGTGCCCATCAGCCAAGACAACTCTTCCGCCAAGGATATTATCCACGCCTAGACCCATCACACCATTCAACGTGCTATAGCCACCACCACAGGCCCAACCAACAAAGCCAACTGTGGTAGAAAAGGCGGCTGGTGTTGTGAGACCATGGTATTCTAGGAACTGTAGCAAGCGCCCACATGCCACTCCTCCTCCAATGGTAATTACGCGCCTATCAGCCGATAGCACCATTTTGTCCATTGAACGAACATCAAGTGAAACATCTTTGGGTCCAAAGGCGCGACTTCTACCTCCCTGGTCGACGCCTGAATTTCGGATAGCCAAAGTCAAGCCGTTCTGAGAAATGTATCGCACCGCTGTAGAAACCTCGGTCTCGTCTGTGGGGCGCACGGTAGCTACAGGCAGAGTCGTGACAGATCTATCATTGATTCTATTCAAGCCCTCATAATCGATAGTAGAGGCTGTATAGATGTGAAGTTTGGGAACCTCGCGATGCAATCCAAGGAGGGCTGGCGCATCCTGCTCGATTGTTGAAGCTGAAGAGGCTCCTGGGGGAGGCGCGACGTGGAACTCAGGGCCAGAGGTGATAGAGGCCATTATAAAATCCGTTTAACTCTTGGATGTGAAAAACTCCTGTCTCTAAGTTGAGGCTTTATTTTGCTGGATCGCTAAGATGTAGATTTTGTGAGGGGGACTTGAAGGTAAGCTTATATACATATACTTGGAGCTTCAGGACATGGGTGCTTGGGGCTATTGTGGTGGCTGCTCACCTAATCTTGACCGCCACATCCACCTAAACTTTCCTTTCGGAATTAATGTGTAATATGGGCTAAAGCCGATTCGTTTAGGAAATATTATATTTAGATTCGGAGTATGTGGATATCAGATAATAGTATGAGATTGAGTGACAGGCATACGTATAAGCATGCTGTCACAAACTGAGGTATTGCTGATAAAAACCCTCTAGCTCACTTCAGTTAGGATAAATGGGCAAGACCGGAATTAAATGTCTCCAATTTTCAACATCAGCTGTACGGAGTACGCTTATGGGGTTACAGCTAGACGCAAATTAGTCACCAGGTGAAATTCAGAGTTCAAATAGTAGGCGAATATGTACACTTAATGACGAGCTAGATCAAATTTTAAGGAGTCTAAACATCTTATGTTGGCATCAAAGAATACGTTTCTCTGATAGAGTGACAGCAAACAAGACTTAAAACTCAACTTAGTCAGTGTATAATAACAAATCTCTCAATTGACTCATATGCGAAAACTGGATAGTAATTTATTTTCATTGAAGTTTATTTAAATTTAAGTATCAACAGCGTAGGTTTTCATTACCAGTGCACTCTGCACAGCTGTTTACCTGTCTTTGCTAATATGAATGCAAAAGACCTTCATAGAGAATACCTAAATTCTGCATTCTGCTTATCCGTCAAATCAAGAAATTCTTGATTTACAACTTTAGTGTAAGAAGGGTCTGCTCGAATGATGCCCTTCTTTATATTTTGTCGGCGGTAATACCACCAAATAAAAATAATGTCTACGAGACAGAGTGCCCAGCAAACCAAAATAGTAATCTGGCTTGGTCGGTATTTGGGAGCGTCTTTCGGTCGAAAAGTCTGGGGTCCTGCGTTAAGGTCAGCAAGGAGAGATTAATGTCATGTCTATGCATGGCACATACCAATAATATTCCCAACGCAGTATGCAACCAAATACATTGCTGCCACAGTTGTCTTTTTGGTCCATCCTATTAATGCATTAGCACATGATGCAAAGGGTTAAGGTATCGTAAGACTGACCGGCAATATTGGTGGATATCAAAGATAGAATCGCAACGAAAGGTGCCGGGCTCGCCTAATTCATGTTAGTTTAAAATACTCGCCGTCGTCGTTGGTTATTTACCTGTGTAAGATAGTAGCCGGCCAGTCTACCAGCAGGTTTATCCAGCGGAATAGCAACAACCATAATTATACCAACCATGGCCACTGTGAGGCCTACCGCAGACACTAGAAGCCGGCTCCCAAGTCGATCCCCAAAGAATCCACAAAGCAGCAAAGTAACAACTTCAACCGCTCCACCTGGAGTCCCATAGAGTAAGCTCTGTTCAGCAGTATAGCCAAATGAGACAATGAGTTGGCTGAAAAAGTTCGATAGGCCGCCGTTGGGAATATCTGAGAGCAGCGCATATAAAACAAAGCCCCATACAGCAGGATCCAGTACGGCTTCCTTCACTTGATACCACTTAAAGTGTTTGTTTCCGATACCCTGTTCATTGCCCTTGATTCGATGAATAGCCAATACCCGCTCTTCTTTAGTAAGAAATCTTGCGTTGAGCTGGTTATCAGGCATGATAAAGAGGAAAAGTATTCCCATAGTGCTTGTTAACACTCCAGTAAAGACAAAAATTGCTTTCCACGGAGCGATGGAAAACCCGTGGGTAGAGGCGCCATGGGCGAAGCCATACGCTACCAAGCCACCGAAAATTTGAGCCTATGGCGCTATTAGTATTGTTGGTGGAAAAGAAAAACGTGAGCCGGTTAGCATACAAAGCCGTTGAAGCTGAACCATATGCCAGTTCGAAATCCTTGTTCTTTTTTAGTATACCACTATGGCATGGCATTAGCGTCTATCTTCACTCTGGTTGAACGGCTAGGTATTAGGCCATACCTGCGATACAAATAATGCGAACCCAGGAGTTACAGCCGCTTCAAAAACTCCCAAGAAGAGACGAATTACTACAGCTCCTCCAAAATTCTCGGTGGCGGCAAACAAAGAAAGGACGAGTCCCCACATGATGACGTTGAAGGCTGTGTACTTCGCGAGAGGAAAACGTTGTAATAGGCGATTTGTTGGAAATTCCCAGCCAAGATAACCTTTTCACAGCATAAGTTATTAATCTTGCAATAGGAAACACTAGAAATTGCTCACCAAAGTAGAAGAGACTTGATAGCCACTGGTAGTTATCGCCAACAAGTTTGAGATCGTCTTTCAGGCCCATGATGCTGGCATACGATAACGTGGTTTCTATCAAATATTAGATGCTGTGGCACAATGTTCTAGTAGCACTATGTTTCTCACTATCGAGATAATTGAGTCCATAAATAATGCACATCAGCTGTGAATTGATAATTAGCCCACTGGTGAACAGCAAATCCCAAATGGATGTCATATCTAACAGGCATAAGATTCATGTCGATTTTTCGCAGCAAACGTCGCTCGGTCTCCTCATCAAGCTGTAAAGTGGCTGTATCCAGACCAGCAATAGCGTTAAGAGCCTCATCGGCATCAATTTCAATAACCTCTCCCTTCTCAGCTACAGCTATAGAGGGAGATGGCTCAAGGTCGACCTTTCCGGTCTTTTCCATCGCGTCGCCCGTTATCGCGTCGCCCGTCATTTTGAACCACACGATTAAAGATGAAAGAAATTGGAATGGATTTCCACTACGTAAATCCAAATTTGAGAAAATTAAAAGCGTGTTTACTGGCCGATCAATCCAAGTCCAATATATAGTTACATCGAGTCTCACACCAATACTGAACCCCGCTCTCTCCTCACAGCTACACCCCTGTACCTACCTACTTATGCAGAAGGCGATTAAACTTGTAGAAAAGATAAGACATCCATGATGCGGCTGTGTGCTGCAGATTTATGCATGGCATATCACCCGACACCGGATATCAGGCAACTCGTTGCAGTATTGGCGCATAATAATATAGCTGAAGAACTTATCTCGCAGTAAGGCCTCGTTTAGTCTATAGATGACCTACCTAATGTAGTACATGCGAAACGTTGAACGAACAGCTAGTTTGTTAAGCTTGTTTCCTCGGCACAGCATAATGCGGGGAGAGGGAGGTCAGAGAAAAGAGATAGGCAGATAGGCAGGGATGATAATAGCCGGTGACGCAAAGATCGTCATGTGCCATACACCATGTTCTCGCCGCCATGTAAGGGAAGTGTGGGAAGCGATATCCACGGACAATAGCCGGGAGTTATTGGTCGTATCTCGGGCTGTATGACCCCGATGTGCCGGCGTAAATGTATCCCCCACTGCTACTCGAGCAGCGCGATAAATCCGTTGGGAGTGTTTGGAAACATGTATTTTGCGCTACCCAATGAGATAATCATGATGAGGATGCCTGTCAAAAATTTACCACTCTAGGTAAGGAATGAATCCTCTTCGAGATCTACCCTCTTGCAAGATGTAGCCCTGTAGTAATTACATATAAATTAAAGTCGGGTACTACTGCATACCATACCTAGATCTTGTCTGTTCCGAACGTAACCCTAGCTGTATAAGCAGCTTCAAAGTTCGATGTTACTAACTCAGCTGCAGCACGAAAATAACTTATATCGAGTACGCTGATCATAGCGCTAATGGGCTCGCAACTAGTCTAGACCTTGAGCGATTTTATATGGGTGGTGTGAAGGTACACGGCCAGCTGCCTGTTCGTCTTATACCAAAGTATAAGTATGCGTATGAATCAGCTAGCCTACCGTTATATAACTGAAGAATTAAAAACCCCTCCTTAAAAATGGCGGAGATAAACATCAACTTATTGATAGTAAATGGTTCAAGTCACTTCCACCGAAGCCCTTTTCTCACTAAAGGCTGCTTTCATATATTTAGTACGCGCAGAGAAATGGAATAAGCGGTTGGGGACTAATTGGATACATACGTATAGCAATTTATAGTTTTTTTTTTCTTCTTTCTTCTAATTTTCTAAAGTGGTATGTTCAACCCGCCAGCGTACACACCGTCTTTCTATAATACAAATTGAAGTTTCTCCGATACTATCAGAATCGTGAGATATCTCGCCCAAACACCCAGGACACAAACCAATACACAGGCACCATAATCTTGCTACGCAGGCTCATACATCTCGTCATGTACGCTCCTCGCCATACAATCCAAGCTACCCAACCGCGTAATGTGTCGGCAGAACTTTGGTGTATCGCTTTCCAGCCGCCAAGGTATGTCAATGTGCCCCAATTGCGGAACCTGAATGGCTTCCAAGCGCCCTTGATATCAACAACACTATCGTCAATGCCTTTATTGAGTTGCTTCGCCAGATGCGCTGCCTGTTGAGAGGCGACCTGAGCTGTTTTGGGCAAAGATTGGTTATCCTCCATCACTGCACAATCACCAATCACAAACACGTCCGGCATGGCCGGCGTCGCTGCAGCAACAGCATTGTCGTTCACTTCCAAGGTTTCACTGTCAGTTATACGAGCACGAAGGTAGCCGTCTGTAATAATACCGCCTGTCCTAGGGTCCTTCAGGAGACGTCGCTTCGGAGCTCCTGTCTCCAGCTCAGAACCGTCAGCGGTTGCAAATTCTTTGCCCACCAACTGCTCTACAAACGGATTTTGCATCAGCCCGGTGCTCCAGACGACTAACCCAGCATCAATCTCCTCGTTGCCGTACTCCTGGATCTTGATACTCAGGCCACCGTGTGTACGTCCAAGAGCCCCGTCAGCCACTCTTACTCGCTCGAGATGGTGCTCGGTCCGGACCTCAATGCCTTGCCGTGCAAAGATTTCCATGGCATACTGCGCCAGTGCCTGATCGAACATGGGCAGTACTTTGGGTGCAACATCATAAACGGTGATACGCACCAGCGGCATCAGTTCTGGATAGATTGACTTCAAGTCCTCGTGGATCAGGTCGTGCAACTCTGCTGCAAACTCAATTCCCGTGGGGCCGCCACCCACAATGACGAAGTGAAGTAGGGATCTCTTTTCCTCCTCAGAGAGAGGCCTTTCCACCAGGTTATCATCTTTATTACCTGTGCTATGTGCTGGGGAGGCCGGGTACGAACACTGTTCGAACAGAGATAGCACCCGTAGCCGAATGCGTCGCGCATCACCAATATCACGTAGGAAGTGCGCGTGTTCCCGTACACCTTCTATGCCGAAAGTCTGACTGTAGGCACCGACAGCGATAACAAGCTTGTCATACTCCACGTCGAATCCTTCTCCCTTGGGCGGCCTGGTTGCTGTCACCGCTTCGCTGGCGGCTGTGGATACCGAGGAGGGTGACAAGTCGTTATGGAGGCTATCGACGGCATTGGCCTCAACACGGATAACTTTGCGGGAAAAGTCGACATCGTCGGCCCAGCCCTGATAGAAGCGCAAGCCACCTGGCACACGGCGCACAGGCTCGAGAATGGCACGAAATTCAAGAGTCCCAACAGATGTGGAGGCCAACAATGGTGTGAAGACAAAATAACTTCGAGGAGAGATGACAATTCGTTCGTACTTGGACGGGTCGAGATTGCGAGCAAAGCTATATCCTGCCCATCCAGAGCCCAGAATCACAACTCGCTGTTTCTTGCTGTCTGTAAAGGGGCTTGTGTTAGTAATTGGATTTCTTCAACTGAAACTAGCCAGTTATTGTACATTGTTAAGGTAAACGACATATTATGGACATAGATTACCTTTCTTCGCCTTTGGCTGAATACTATAGGGTCTGTTGGTCGGATGAAGAGGCGTTAAGACCTTGAAGAACTTAATTCGGTCAATTGAGCTTGTGAATCGATTAGCGGTTCGGCGCATAGAACCACGAGTCATCATTTTGGAATTACAGGGTAAAGAAATTTCAACTCCCTGTACTAAAGGAGTATTATAAGGAAGGGCATGAATATTGACTCGGGATTATCCGGCGATTGCCAAGAGGGTAGTAGGTGACGTCACTTAAGGATTCCATATCAATAAGCTTTTTGACTCAGATGCAAGAGAGCAAAATAGTCACTTATCATTTGTTATTCCGTCCAAAATAAGCTTGACGAAAACAATACGGAACAAACATACGGAAGGCAAAAAGCATTACGGAGTAGTTTCTGTCAAGTTATCGCATACAGACTTTTCAACATGCTGCTTTATGATACGGGAAATCAACGGTATCAATATGGCATGTCAGCTATAATATAGCACTTGGTTCGCTATAATACAGCAAAATATGCTAGCAATATAGCGGCTAGTTTACTAGGTTATAGCCACATATTTTTCTTATGGTAAAGTGGCGCTGAGTCTAGAGCTTCATCCGGCTAGATCCAGTATGCGTCAGTCCCTTGACAAATAACTTTTGCCAACTGAAGCTGTGGCAAGTGTGACTCCACACACGTGATAGGTATATTTTGTAGATTTTTATGCTGGCAATTATCTGAGCAGACAAAGAAACGAGGCTGGGTAGATAGCCTCACATACCCTCCTTGATAACCTGTAACTGTAACTGTATATTGGACAGGTCGATTGAGTGCAGCGCGTGATTGGCTAAGCGGAAAAACAATTCCCCATAACCTGATTGACAAGGGTGGCTGAGGAAACCTGTACAATGCACGGTTACAGGTTATGTATACTCAAGATGCAAAGAGCATTTTGTCATACTCTCTAGCTATCCAACACAGCCGTGAACTATTTACAATAGCAAAGATATGCGGAACTATTAACGTGAGTGAAATTGCGTTAAAATCTAAAATTAAGTGTTTTTGCTTTTCATGTCGCGTTCTACCTGATTGAATCTTAGAATATGCCCGTTCTCTTCTGCTCTGCCAACTGCTTTCTAGCTACGAGCAATATGCTAAAAGCAATATACTAGAAGCAATATACTAGAAGCAATAGAGTGTAGACTATGTTCTTATGCCACCTGAGCACAGAGAAAGATTGTCAACCACGATGACCGATGCCAGCGTTTTTAATTATATACGCCCAGGCATCTTTCATTTGTCAGGCCCCTTCAGGCCTATATATCAGCAACATCCTGCCCACCTTGGTTATTTCATACTGCCTTGATATATTTATCAGATCCAAGTGCAAATGTCCAATGAAACGGACCGGATATTCGTAGGTCTTGCGGTTTCTCTTTCCATAAATTGGAAAATTGTTGGCCCCATTGTTCTCAATAACACGGTACGAGTACAGGGAAGATGTCTTAATATAAGCTCGCCATAATAAAGAATCATATTGACCAAGAAAACTCTCCGGTAGGAACTCTTTGGTAGGAAAGCTTAGGTCGATCATTTCAATGCTGACGTATTGGCTTACGTTCCGTTACCTTAGCCCGAGGCGGTCCTTCGCGGGCCGCGTGGACTATGCCACTATGGCGACATATATGCATCTTAGATCTTTAATGTTCCGCTGCTAAAAAATGAATGAAGGAATTGGACAGATCTTGGCAATCTGTTATAGTTAAAATAGCGCATCTCTGTAACATGAACAAGATGCACGCTGTAAACGCCGCTGGCGGTGTTGGCGGTGTTGGCGGCGTTACAACGGGGGCGGACTAGCGGCGGACGCAAAGAAACGCTGAAAGACGCATCTTGGCTTTCGTTTATACGACGCGGAGAGTAGTAAAAAGCATCGATACTTGCATAAGTCATGAGCTTACGGTCCAGCCTGCAAACTCACGATAGTACATGTTAATCCTTAGTATTTATGAATACACGCACCGGCGTTGTACGGACCACGATGATATAGTCAGACTTTCTTATGAAAGGCCTCTGGTAGGAAAGCTTAGATCGACCATTTTAATACTGGCATACATAGTATATTAGCTCACATTCCACTCCCTTGGCCCGAGGCTTCCCTTTGCAGGCCGCTACGGACACTAGTATTGCATGGATCACCTTAGACCGGAGTCGAAGGAAGAAGCCGCCCAATCTCCGTGCGTAGCGCAACGGGATGTCCAAGCTGAATTGGGGAAAGACCCGTGTGGTGATTGTTCAAAACATATACGTATTCCGAGGGAGTAGCGACCGCAGCAGGGCGAAAAGAAAAAGCACCGCCAGGCCGCCACCGAAAACTTGTATATGATACGTGGTGGCTTTTTTTCGCTCTTGCGGTCATTGGAAAAGGCCGCCCCCTCTTCCATAACAGCGCTTTGTACGGATACATAATATGCTGCCCACTGTGTCCTAGCCGACAATCGCCGAAATGTAGGAGATAAGATACCGAAGGAGGCACTCTCGGCTATGTGATTTATAACTCGGCTTACCTAGATTAAATTCTGACAACTGAATAATCCATTCTCCGTTCCATTTGTAATGCGCCATCTTTCCCCAGTGCCAGATCTGCTCATTAATTATGTATCTCATCCATAGAGAATCAGAGATGCAACCCCTCTTTTTGGGTTGAAGTTAGATTTAGCCACAAGAAATGTCTCTTAGTCTATGTCAGTACTATTAGTTGGTAGTAGTATGACAAGATACGAGTAATTGGGCGTTTAGTGCGATTTCTTACTGGCTGCACGTAATTACCAGATCCGGACAATGATGCAGCCAATAAATATATTCCAGGCTCAATTCCTTGAGGTCACTAGTGGTGTTTTTTGTTTAGTTGACAGCTACGAAGTACCTGAACACACTTGTTGGACCCAATTTCTGCTTCCGAATCTAGCTCCCCTCGGTAACTTGCTTAGAAATATAGCGTCATCTCCTCACTTCGTTGGCGTGCAGTCACGCAACCAGCTGTGCTCAACTATCATTCGAGGAACCATGAGTGATCCACCACACAAGACGTTATGAACTACTCCGCACACAGAAAATATATAAGACAAAAGATGCCGCAAACCGTCTTCAAGCACATATTTCACCTTTGTCTGTCTTCACCTCCTTAGCTAAGCCAAACTACTCCTCTTTTCACCTGAGAACGTTCTCCATCCCCAGCAATAACATCACCATGTCGGTTCCTCAGACTATCAAGGTTGTCAAAAAGATAGCCGCGGGCCAGGTGGCTGTTCAAGAGGTGCCAATCCCGACGCTCCCTGAAGGTCACCTGCTTGTCAAGACAAAGGCTGTTTCTATCAATCCCACAGACTGGAAGAGCGCTCGCAACGATAACGTCAAAACCATTGGTACAAAAATCGGATCCGATTTTGCGGGCGAGGTAGCTGCGGTTGGCCCTGGGGTGACTAACTTCAAGGTTGGTGACAAAATTGCCGGTCTCAGTCCTGGAGCGTAAGTCCATCACCTTACCTTCTCCTATTTTCCACTCCAATCATCCTGTCTCTGGAAAGAGCACGTCTATGAGCTTTTTGATCTGAAACTAATATGAGAATTGTAGGAATATTCTTCAGCCAGATCTTGGCGCATACGCAGAGTACGCAGTCGCTCAGGCGGACGTCCAAATTCACAATCCCTTGAGCCATGAAGAGGGAGCTTCCCTGGGAGTTTCAGTCTTCACAGTTGTAAGTTTGCGCTAATTAGAAATTCATATTTACTGGTTCAGTTTGCTAATACTCGGCCTGTTCTTTTGATGCCATTCAGGGCCAAGGTCTGTACCAAAATTTGAAACTGCAGCTTCCAACAAACCCCTTAACCACTCCCATCCCAATCCTCATCTATGGTGGAAGCACTGCATCTGGAATTTTTGGAATCCAGTACGCCAAACTCTCTGGATACAAGGTCATCACAACCGCTAGCCCAAGCAATTTTGAGTATCTAAAGTCTCTGGGAGCCGACGCCACCTTCGACTACCGATCCCCCACCGTCGTCGGAGACATTATCGATGCTGCTGGCGGCGAGTTAACCCTCGCTTGGGACTGTATCTCCGAAGGAGATTCACCAAAGATCGTCGCAGCCTCGATCTCACCCAAAGGTGGAAAGATAGGCACACTCCTTCCTGTCAGCATCGATGACATTCACGCAATCAATCCCAATGCTGAGGTGGGTTTGACTCTCGCCTACAGCATCTTTGGACAACCATTTGAGAGAGGCCGATACTTTGAAGGCAAACCTGAAGACCTCGAATTCGCAAAGGGGTTTAGAGACTTGTCGGAGAAGCTTCTTCAAGAGGGTAAGATCAAGACTCCTAAGCTTGATGTTAACCGCGGCGGCAGCGGCCTTGATGGAGTTTTGGTGGGCTTGGAGGAGCTGCGCCAGGGTAAGGTCAGCGGAGCGAAGCTCATTTACACTCTTTAAATGAGGTAGAGGGATTCAATTTATATAAAAAAAAAAGAAATCTATTCAAGTACAGAAATAAGCAATACAATGCATTCCTTCGGAATGGAGGTGCTTGAAATACATGAAGGGCAAAATCTTAATGACAAAGAATGCTGAAGAGGCTGTTTATTTTAACACCACTGCCTCGCAGCCTAAAAAAAGGGAAATGATTTAATTGCTTCCTGCGTGCTCACATGTGTGCATGCATCATCCAGTCCTCGCCATGGGTATCTTATCCTTTTCCCTGTAGCCATTTTCCAATCCTAATTTTTGTCATCCTCTTTACGCCCATTTGCCCAGAAGGGCCATGATGATTGTGCCGAGATACAGAGAAACGAGCATGAATGCTAAACGCTTCTTATCTTGCGTGCGGTAAGGGTTGAAGAGGAAGTCGCGCGCAATCATTTCGACGAAACCAGTGTAGATGAGGATACCGGCGGAAATAGAATCGAGAACACCAGACACAACATTGGCGGTATAGGAGCCACTGTTGTAAGTAGTCCGCACGCCGAGGCCGATGGCAATGGAAATGGGAGTTGTCAATCCATAGGCCAAGCAGAGAGCCCAGGGCATCCACCTATAGCGCCTAGGAAAGGGGATGACACTCAAACGGGCGCCAATACCCAAGCCCTCAAAGGACTGGTGGAAGACGAGGACCGGATACAAAGTCTTGAACTCATCACCAACAACACCTAGGTTAAGGCCGATGATGATGCTGTGGAAGAGGACGCCAAACTCTAGAATCAAAAACGCCGCAATCTGTGACTGAAAGCCCAAGGCCGTTTTTTCGGAATCACCTTCAATGTCCTTGAGTTCCTCCACGTCGAGGTTATCGCTAGGAGAGAGCTTGTCACTGGGAGCGCGGTCGTTAACACGCTCATTTCCCTTCTGGTTGAGAGGAGGAATGGGGCCATCCTGATCAGCCGAGTGAAGTCCTTGATGAGTATGAGTAGTGTGGTCCGATGTAATTGTGCCTTCGACTTCAACATGTGCCAACTTGTATTTTCTGTCGACATAGTACTCGGCCAAGAAATCCAGCAGGAAGATGAGCATAGCTGAAGTCAGGGCCAAGGCAGGGGGCCAACTGTATTGAGCCCAGCCACCAGTCATGCCAACACAGCTGGCTGGTCCGATTTCTTCGTAGGCTGGATCAAGTAGATGGATGAACGCAGTGGCAATGATGACACCGGCACCAAAGTAGCGAGCAAAAAGGTACACGTAGAGGGGAATACGCAGGCGGCGGACGCGAGTAGCCAGGACAGGGAAGAAGGTTGTCGCCGTCGAGACGATTAGGATGACGAACAGAGCTGAGATACGCGCACCAAGCCGTCCATTGTACTCATTGCCTCCCGCGTTGAGGTAACAGACGATGTCTCGAGGGTCGGCCGTGTCGAGGTCGACAGACTGAGGGTTAAAATCTGTATCCGCCATGATTGCCAGCAAATGCTCAGCGAGAGCCAACAGCAATAGAATTTGGAAAGCAACGAGATGATAATTCAAGTGGAATGAAGAAGGAAAGAAAAGGGTGGGATGACAAGGTATTTGACTGCAGACACGAGGCGAAGCAGCCAAGCACACCAGCTGCCTTCAGCGGATCCTTTTTCAAAGCCTGGACGAATCAATAGCCAGAAAAGGAGTCGAGCTAGAGCATATCGCCCGCACTGCATGCCAGTGACAAGGCTGGCCAACAAACGGACCACAACTCAAAACCTCAGTATCCGTTTAGTGGAGATCATTCCTGGCTCCTTTGCAACATCATTGGAGCGCACGGATGCCTCCTTGCCGAGTCTGCGTTGATAATTTCATGTAGCACGAGAACCGTGATGGCCAATGGTTCGCCAGGCTTGGACACCGAGAGAAGCCTCACTCACAACATTGAACACAGCCTCCCTGCTTTATGACTTGGGGGTGGCAACATGTCACGCTAAACAGACGCAAGGGCGGTAGCTGAATTATAAGAAACATCTCCGTGGCTATGAAAATGTTGGCTTGATTCCTGAAGCAATCAGATGCTGCCAACTGAGACACTTCTCGGCATCCTCCAAATTTAGACTTTCCCATAGCATATTACATTTCAGGATTTCTCCCGGCTGCAAAAGCTGAACCACAACGTGTGGGCGAACAAATGCATGAAAAAGAAGAGGGGAAGTTTTCATTCTTCCCCACCATAGATTGCGTGCTGAGATGCTCTGACAAAGAAGTTTATGGAGTCTTTTTTTTCATTATCTTTTTTTCTTCCCGTGCGTCGGCCTCTGCGGCTGAGAACCTTGATGGTTACACCAAAAGTACTATCTGCGGTGGTGAGAACCTTGATGGCCACTTAGGGGCCCGCCAATAGGGAGACGGCAAAATGGAATCACGGAGCTGACACTTGAAATATTTTAGTGGGATTGTTCAAATATTTGGGCTGGTATTAGAATTTAGGTACTGCTAGTACTACAGAGAGCTGAGCTTTGATGAATGGCTTAGGTCATACCGCCCTCGTTTGGCGAGTGTAACGGATTTTGTTAACTTGGTCGACCAGACGGCGTATTGGTAGGAGTTATCTTCTGCAGTTTCGGTCCTTGATAACCGCCTTTTGGTTTGGAATAGAGGTTTGTGTAACGAATAATACTGTGGAATCCTAAAAAAAGAATTCAAGTGTAACTTCAGTCGAGCTGCTTTGAAGGGAAGCCTCCGAAATGACCACATGGATGACTCAGTAACGCAATCAGTTGCGCAAACGTTAGCTTGGCGGTGCAACATGGATGGTATTGGATAACGAATATCGATAGCGTTAGAATAAGTGGAGGACCATAGATAGTAATAGGATACACATTAATTTCAGATGTGTTTACAAAAGCAATGAAAATACCTCACGTGGTGATTCATGCTGCCTAAGATTGACGACTTACCTAGCTGCTCTATGACTACTAGGTACTATTACTTGTTTTAGTACTCCTAAGACTACTCAATAACATTCTTTGTGGTACTGCTCTTAATTTTAGGATATTGTTCCCAGGATAGTTTATTTCTTTCATCCTCATCCGGGCTAAGGGGGGAGAAGGGCTAAGTCTAACCATAATCATGTAATTATCCCGGCACTATTGTACCACTCTGCCCCTTTTCATAGCTTGTATTATTCACCGTTTATGGCGAGCTTCTGACGCCTCAATGGTGTTACCAAATGCAGCATATTGTTACACATCAAGCTCAAGCCAAGCTCCAAAAGGCGCAGATGACATTCGCTCATAGTCAAGATTTCTTCCTTGTCCTGTTCAATACTACTGTTATTAGTCGCTCTCCTTCCCATTAATTTCCTATTAATAACAATCTAAAAGAGCTTTTTGAATCATTCTTTTCATTGCCACATCGCATTTCCATACTTTCAAATACTTCGTGTGGATCCCCGGCTTCCAATGTTCAACCTCGTGGGGCTAAACCCCAGTTGATGCGGCAGCCACCCGCGCGGGCCACTACACGACGCTATTCCAGGACCCAGCCAATCTTTGCATCGCGCTAAGCGTCACATCATCGGCCAGTCTCGATCACCAGGGTCAAAGCGAAGGGCGTCATCGAGAGGTTAAAAAGACTTCAGTCTTTCTAAAACACCTATTGTCTAACTAACGTAAACTGTGTGACAGTAATTAACAACCAAAGGCCACATTCTATGAGCAATTTTCTCAACATATAACGTTGCTTGCAGCATCACTGATCTAATCTCACTATATCCTATCATTCTTTCCGGAAATTGTTTCTCAAAGGGCGTCACGCCACGTGTGCCAATCAAGCTAGCATTCGACACCCACAGAATATCGCAAGCCTTCTTCGCTTCTCTGCCATCATTATATATAATGACTTATTTTAAACGGTCTTCAAGCGATTCTACACTCTATCTTCTGCCCAGACTACCCCAGCTAGCTACATCTACAGACGAAAGAACTCGGAAACAATAGACTACTTATTACCCTCTACTTTCTGTACACTTGTAAAACGGCCCTTACCTTTAACATAGAGATAACGGCTACTCCGCAGTCTTTCAAAATAACCAACCTAATACTCATAACTTTTCTATAAAGAACGGACATAATCCAATATTAAGCATATAATCGAAAGTCTAATCATGCGGCAAGGCCAAAAGATGTTACCATAATAGTCTCCAGAGCCCCAACTAGCGCATCGAGTCGGTCAAGTGCTTAGTGAACGTATTGTTGATATTCTGCTCTCAATCTATCTTTCATAAGATTTACTCTACTATTTATCAGATCAGAATAATGGAATAAAGACCGCATAATTATCTCAAAAGTTACATTACTGTATTCAACTAATATTGATTTTCTTGTAGAATCCTAATAGGACCATAAGGCTTCTATTTTGCTCAGTTTTATTTGCAATAAGAGATTACCATAGCTTGAAAAAAAAGAAACAAGAATTTCAACGCTTGGCCGTCTAATTTTATCAAGAATACAGCTGATGCCCGAGATGCCACTAAACATCGTTGTAAGTAATAACTACAATTCAACCCTTTTTTTGGATAGTCCACCCGGCCCAGATTTGTACAAGCAGCAACTTCACCGACCGGGCGCATGCGAAGGCGGGACTTGTTTTGAGAGTCATGACTCTGAAACGGTCCAACTCAATGCATGAAGAATACGTAGAAGGGAGGAAGCTTCAGAACTGCCTTTGAGATGCCTTAGCCGTCCCACCGATAATCAGTGCCCCATTGCAGAAGCCATTCGGACTGTGTTCCATAACAAATCGTGATAGGCTCGCATGAGCTCGTATGGATAGTGTATCAATGAGTGCTTTCGTAATGCTGCTTATCTCATCGCGTTGTATCTCGTATAAATATCTTTCTGCTGCTGAAACGCGCTCTTAGTCTGCTTCTTGGCCAGTGCATTCATGACTCAGGAACTATTTTGAATACGCGCGCTGGGCGATTACACATATACGAGTACTCACCGACTACGGAGTGTTGCGATTCGATTTAGCGTTGATCCCCACCCTCGACAGCTAGAAGAGGAGTTAAGAATGTCAGCTCATCTCCCAAGCGCCGCCTCCATGTAAGATTCAGTAAATTCCGAGTCGGACCTGCGCAAACGAACCAGGTTCTAGAGCCATCAGCCCACTCGTAAGGCCGGCTCTCTTCGGGTTACTGAGCACATCACTGTTGTGCATGAGACACCAAAGTGCGAAGGCGCAAGACAGGCGAGAGGGCGACGCTTCATGAGATCAACGCCTAATGTAGGCCTATGTAGTCTATGTAACACCACTAACCAAACGATTAGCCGTCAGGCATCTCAACGATGCGTCCTATCTGCATTTCTCTTCGTAATAATATCCACAAGCCGATGCATCTCACCCCATGAAGAGCGCAGTGTGGAGAGAAGTATCCTTAATCCCAACTTTATCATCGTTGCAGACCTGGGGAACGGGATGATTGCCCATGGGGAGAGGCATGGGGAGAGGCAGTTCAGTACGTAATAGTTGCACCAGATTTGGAGGTTGGGCTGCACATCGTCGGTATTCCATTGCTTTTTGGTCTCCGGGTGCGGGAACGGAGTGGACCTCGTGTGTGGAGTTGTTTTACTGATTCATACGAATGGCCACGATGCCTGATTGATGAACATATACCAACTGGCGGAGGCATTTGGCTTTGCAAACCACCAGACTAATGCTCGACTAGCCCTTTCATTATCGTCCATAGTGCTTCTCCGTAATAAGCCGTAATCACATACTAGTAGCGTAAACAAAGCAGCCAGAGTCAAAAGACCAAGTTTTGCCAATGCGTATCACCTGTTATTAATATCGTTACCCATGGGTTGCGTCGGCGCAAAAGCAGAGTCTGGAGTAACACCCGCCGCTTCAGCGTCACATCGCCCGTAGTCGGAGCCGATATGCTTGCTAGCTGGTGCAAGGAAAGTCTTAATTTTCGCTGCATGACGGAGACAAGTCTTGAAACTACCGTACATCACTAGTGCTCGTATGGCAAAGCTCCCTTGGCTCCGTAGGTTCGCTGCATGGAGGAGAAGGTTATCGCCATCACCACCACCAAAGACGCCGAGATCTCTCCCGTTCTCACGCCTCTTACGGTAATCTTGGTGGCTAAAAAGAAGGAGAAAAAAAAGGCACCAGGGCAGAAGGAGAAAAAAATTTCCCATTCGCCTCCAAGCCCCATTTTTGCGACCCGATGCGGGCACCGATTGGCTTGGCTCGCATTTCCGCGGCAAGGCCGACGGCGCTCCTAGTAAAGACGAGCTCTTTTTGCAGCCACAAGTCGTGAGAGCCAAGCGCTAGAGAAAGCCGCTAGAAGATGCAGAGAAGCTGTTCCTAGTCTCAAGGCTGGCCACGCCCTTCGATTACATCGTGTGCCGTCGTTTGACGAAGTGCGATAGGCGGTATGGCCGCATCTGGGAAGCGTCTCGAGCTGGGAGCGAGAAACAAGGGACGGACGGGCTGAATAAACGAAGCAACGCCTTAGGAATGACGCAGTTCAGAAAAGGCAAGCAGGCAAGCAGGCAAGTAGGGTTGGATCAGACCTCCTCGACTCGCTATCACGGCGTTTCTGTGCCGAGTCTGGCTAGCTCCATCAAACTCTTCATCAGTCGATGGGTCTTATATGGGGCAAAAGTGAGGGTCTCGCCAGACCAGCCAAGCTGATAAGCTGGACGCTGGGTAGTGTAGCAGTAGTAGTAACGTTGATGTGTCGAGGTTAGAAACGCCGAGCGTGCAGAGTACGACGTTCCAAAACATAAAGTTCAGCCTGTCTGCCGACGCGCTCTTGTTCTTCTGTAACCTGTCTCCCTTGTATGGTGTTTTGATATCGATTTGGGTGAACTTGTCTCTCACCCTCTTTCGCCCTTCATCCTACTCTTGCTACTTTTGCTATCGCTCGCCGACTCTTTGGATCGACTTCGTTCCCACCCCTTTTGACCTTGGACTGACTCATCCTCTCTTGTCTAAATTTTCTGCTCTCTACTTCTCAGAGCAAAAATGGCCGCTGGCGATGCGACCACGACGGCTGTCCCTCTGGGAGGACCGCTCATGACTGACGAGAAATATGTACACGGCATCAACGACAAAAGCCCCGGCGATGTTCCGAACCCCGACATCGCGACGGGCCAGACCGACGAGGGCCTGAAGCGTGAGCTGAATTCTCACCATCTGCAGTTCATTGCTATCGGTGCCGCGCTCGGTACCGGCCTGTTCCTTGGTATCGGTGGTGCTCTGTCCAAGGCCGGGCCTGGTTCTCTCTTCATCGCTTTCATGTTCCTTGGTAGCGTCGTATACTCTATCATGGTGGCGCTGGGAGAGATGGCGTCATACATCCCCGTCACGGGTGCCTTTACTGTGTATGCCTCGCGGTTCATCGATCCGACTCTCGGTTTTGCCATGGGTTGGATCTATTGGTTCAGTTGGGTCATCACCATCGGCCTAGAACTGACCGCCAGTGGTCTCATTATCCAGTACTGGAACCAGTCTATCAGCATCGGTGTCTGGATTGCCATCTTCTGGGTGGTTTTCACAGCGGCGCAGTTCCTGCCTACGTTTGTCTTTGGTGAAATGGAGGCATACTTGTCTAGCATCAAGGTCATTACGATTTTCGGCTTCGTCATCTTTGGCATCTGCGTCAACGCTGGTGTCGGCGACCAAGGCTACATCGGTTTCAAGTATTGGAGAGACCCGGGAGCTTTCGCTGCATACATGGTCGATGGCAAAATCGGCCAGTTTGTAGGCTTCTGGACCGTGATGGTCACAGCGGGATTCAGTTATCAGGGTACAGAACTGGTGGTTATTGGTGCTGGTGAAACAGCCAACCCGCGCAAGACAATCCCAAAGGCTATCAGGTGGACATTCTGGTCCGTCTTTTTGCTCTTCAATTGTACCGTCTTCTTCGTTGGCATCAACGTACCATACGATAACCCCGATCTCCAGAACGGATCGACCAATGCCTCGGCCTCGCCTCTCGTCATCGTTGCTAAGCTGGCTGGCATTCAGGCTCTCCCTTCCATCCTCAATGCCGTCCTGTTGACTGCTGTCTTGTCTGCCGCTAGCTCGGACATCTTCTCCAGTAGCCGTATCTTGGTAGCCATGGCTGGAGAGGGCCACGCACCCGCCTTATTCTCGCGCGTCAACAAGTATGGAACACCCTACTACGCAGTCGCTTGCTGCTCAATTTTTGGTCTACTAGCTTTCCTCAACCTGTCCAACAACGGAACGGTGGTTTTTAACTGGCTGCTCAACATCACGGCTGTTGCCGGCTTTATCAGCTGGTCCCTCATCAACCTGTGCCATATTCGATTTATGAATGTTCTCAAGTATCAAAATATCCCCCGCGACGAGCTTCCATACAAGGCCCCATTCCAGCCTTACCTTTCGTGGTATGGCTTCTTCTTTAATGTCCTGATCCTGATTACAAACGGTTTCACCGTCTTCATTGATTGGGACACAAGCGACTTTTTTGCGTGCTACGTCAGTGTCATTCTGTTCATTGTTCTCTATGTCGGCCACAAGATTGTCTATAGGACCAAGATTATACCCCTATCCGAGGTGGACATTTCCAAGGGCCGATCAGATGCGTGAGCCGAGAACGATGAAGGATAATTGATTCGGAGTAAATTATGGGATGCGACAATAGCGGTTAATAATTGTATTTTTATGTTTTATGAGTGTCATGATCTACAGGTAGTAATTGATACCCCATTTTGAGAATATCTTTCTTGTCGAGTTGAATGCCGTCGCTGGCTGTGCATGTTCTCTTCCAAGCCCACGGATATTATGTCGTCAATCAATGGTGAGATTCAAGGATCTCCAAAGAGAAGAAAGAGGCTAGTGAGAATCGAGATTAAATATTTCCAATTTCTTATTGACCAATACCAGCACTTAGGTAATATTGGTGAGTGTTTTGATACTTCCCCACACAAGCATTTTATCACATGTCAGAGACGAACTATCTTGTCCAACATCAAGTCTCGCGTTCGTATTCATTTTGTTGGGCAATCAGTCAATCTGTTGAAACGCAGTGCTGCTACACAGTGAGCTAAACTCAAGATGGCAAACCCCACGGCATAACTTGATCCAGCTACCTGTGCTCTTCTAAATATGCCACCAGAAGAAAAGATAAAAAACAAGCTTCAGTAAGCGTGGCTGTACGGAGTAATAGCGCTTAGGATATCAAACAATGAAACTCAGAATGGCAAGGCTCACAACGCGGGAGCAGACCCGAATATCAGAGTCCCCCCACCATTCTCCAATACAGTATGCAAACAAAAAAAAAAGACACACCTGCAAGCTGCAAAAGGCACGCGACCTCGAGCCGTCTGTGGAGTTCGCCTCGCCAACGCAAAGGGCTCTGGGCTAAACTTGATATGGAACCGAATCTTAAAAGCGACGTTGGCTTTTTCACGTGTGAACAAAGACCAATCACAGCGCCACAAACAGAGATCGCCAGAACGATAAGCCCCGAGAGACCCACGGCAGCAGATTTAGCTTGCAATTCAGGAACTTTTCAGTGAATACAGGTATGCAGGGACTGCATAAGGTAAGCACAGACTGCCGGCTATAGCCTCAACTAAATTTTGTGATAGCCTCCCTTTTTCTAGCCTCCCTTCTTCCTCGTCTCTGGCTTCTTCGTTTCTCTCGCCTGCGTCTTTGCCATTCAGCCACCTCTCTTCGTCCATCACCAGGTTCCACTGCATCCTGTATACTAATCTTCAAAGGGCGAGACCGGGTGGCTAGGCCAGATAACAGTCGCCACGCTAGGTATCAAGTGGGCCGAAAGCCCAAAATCCTACCACACCAGCGATTGAGCCCAATTCGACCTGCTGGGCGGCAACAGGTAGGCTGGTAAAAGCTCAATTGGCGTTCAAGAGGACTATATATCAGGGTATTAGACGGACGGACAGACTCACCAGCTGCCTATTGTTCAGACGTCATAGTCATCGCGCCGTGAGGAAGTCTTGTCTTTAGTAGAGCGTTGACTATCGGCCTTTTGCTCCATCTGTGCTTGCGACTGACTCGCCAAACTTCCAAGATGAGCGTTATTGATACAACGAAAGATCTGGCGGCTTTGTTCGAGCAACAAGCACAAGCTACCCCAGATGCTGTCGCCTTGGAGGACGGAAGCCGGACCCTCACCTACGCGGAATTGGACAGCTTAACCTGGTCCTTGGCTGATCGTCTTCGACAGTATGGCGTCGGTCGTGATGATCTGGTTGGAGTGTTGATGGGGCGGAGTGCAGACAATGTCATTGCATCACTTGCGGCTCTCCGAGCGGGAGGTGCCTTTCTCGTTCTAGAGCTAGCTTATCCTACGGGCCTCCTTCAGGATGTCATTGACGATGCAAAGCCGACGGTCATCATCACGCAAAAGGCTCATGCTGCCAATATCAAGGCCGATGTCCCTACTATTATTATCGACCAGCCTGAACCATCTACTGACGGGCATGCCGCTCCCATTGTTGTCGAGACGAGAGAGCCTCTACCCGCAAATGACGACTTGGATCGTCTAGCGTTTGTGTCATATTCATCAGGTACTACGGGCAAGCCAAAAGGCATTGCAAACCCTCATAGAGCACCTGTTCTCAGCTACGACTTAAGATTCCGTCTGAGCGACCTTCAGCCCGGAGACCGCGTCGCCTGCAACGTCTTTTTCGTCTGGGAAATGCTACGCCCCTTGATCCGAGGAGCCACCACAGTTGCTGTTCCCGACAGTGCAAGCTATGATCCCATTGGGCTTGTTGAGTTTCTCGCTGCCAGGCGTATTACTGACACTCTCATGACCCCCACCCTGCTGACCACCGTTCTCTCGAGGCATCCAAACCTTGGTGAGAAGCTTCCGGAGCTGAGGTCATTGTGGCTGAATGGAGAGGTGGTCACGACAGATCTTGTGCGCCGAGCTTGTAATGCCCTCCCCAACACTCGTCTCCTCAACGTCTACAGCGCCAGTGAAACCCACGAAATCGCTGTAGGTGACATCAAAACGTTTGTGGACTACGAAACTCGCGTCTGTCCTGTCGGGCCACCCGTGGATCCTGAGCACATCTACATCCTGGACGAGGCAGGAAACAGGTTGGATGTAGGTGTAAGTGGCGAGCTCTTTGTCGGCGGCGACTTACTGGCGAGAGAGTATCTCAACCTTCCTGAAACAACGGCTATTGCTTTCCAAATTGACCCCTTTGAAAAGAAAGAGGGCGCTCGAATGTATCGAACAGGAGACATGGCGCGGATGCTTCCGTCGGGCCTACTCGAGATTACTGGCCGAGTAGGCGGCATGATCAAGACTCGCGGCTACACCGTTCAGCCTGGTGCAGTTGAAGCCACTATTGTGAAGCAGTTAGCGGTACGAGATTGTGCAGTCGTAGCCCATGGAGAAGGCTTGCAGAAGCAATTGGTGGCCTACATCGTCCCCGATAACGACAATCTTCAAGGCCGAACGATTGTAGTTATCGATGAGTCTGGCCATAGTCCGGTTGCTCGACGAGCTTTGTCTGCCCATCTGGCACATTACATGATCCCACCCCTTTGGGTTGAGCTTCAGGAGCTCCCTACACACGCCGTTTCTGGCAAGACCAACCTCAAAGCTCTTCCGCCCCCTCCGAGACCAAGGACACCAGTGGATACAGCAAAGCCAGAGAGAAATGTCACCATCAAGATGGATACCGTTATCAAAATGTGGTCTGCGGCTCTGAATGTCCCAATCTCAATCATCACGCCGAAGCACGACTTCTTTGACTTGGGAGGGCACTCCCTCATTCTAGCCGATCTTGCCAGCCGACTGACCAAGGCGTTTGGGTTCCCCATTCCACTGGCCCCATTGGCCGGTAATCCCACATTGGAAGGCCACCTGGAGGCTGTCAAGGCTGCTCGCGATGGTCACACCGAGGAGGTGCAGGCAGATCTTCCCGCCGTTCTTCGAGCCGATGCTGTGCTGCCAGAAGATATCAGCACTACCGGCGCGCAAATGCAGCGCCTCAGCGACGCCGAAACTGTTTTGCTAACCGGAGCGACTGGTTATCTGGGAGCCTTCCTTTTGAAATACCTCATTGAAAGCACCTCGGCACACATTCTATGCATGGTTCGATTCACCGATCCTACAGAGGACTGCCGTCCAGCCGGTATGGCCCGGATTCGCAAGAATCTGATCGACTTGGGCATTTGGAGCGACTCGATGCTGGAGCGTATGGAGATTGTACCAGGCAATCTAGCCAGGAGTCGGTTAGGCCTATCTCCAGAGGCTTTCGAGGAGCTCGCATCTCGTGTCCAAGTCATCATCCATTCTGCGGCCACTGTGAACCTTGTTTATCCCTATGCTGCCCTAAGAAGCGCAAACGTGAATGGAACGAAAGAGATTATTCGTCTTGCCTCACGTGGGGGCGCGACGCTGCATCATATCTCTACTAACGGCGTGCTACCGCCATCGCTAGAGGGATGGTCTGAGGATACCATGATTGACTTTGACGATGTACCCAGCAAACTGCAAGATGGCTATGGACAGACAAAATGGGTAGCGGAGAAGTTAGTGGTTGAGGCAAGCAAGAGAGGCATCCCAGTGAAGATATATCGACCAGGCACTATCAGCGGCCACAGCGTCACTGGTGCTGCTAATACCTACGATCTTATCAATGCTCTATTTATCGAATCGCTTCAGCTTGGCCAGGCTCCCGATGTCGCAGACTGGGTTGTGGAAATGACCCCCGTTGATTTCGTCAGCAGAGCCATCATCACATTAGCTGATCACACAGAAGGCCAGCAATTGGTGTATCACCTTGGAGATCCCAGCCCAATCAAAGCAGCGTCTTTCTTCGATTCTCTAGCCGAACTAGGATACGATACAGGACGCCTACCGTGGGACGAATGGGTAGATCTGTGGAATGAGAAGCGAGAGTCTCGCGGAGGAGACGAGCCTTTTACTGTCGACATCTTACGCGGAGGCATGCCTACCGCCGACTCACTTAAGGGTGCTATTGTTCTCAAAGACGGTGCCACTCAGCCAACACTAGACTTGTATGGTTTGAAACGCGTGAATATCGACAACGCCCTTCTTGAGACATATACAAGGCATTTTTACGCTAGAGGATGGCTTCCCAAGCCACCTCGTCGACTTACGGCCAAGGGAGCAGTCTCCGGTGCTAAGAAAGGGCGTCTAGCTGGGAAAGTAGCCATCATAACAGGTGCCTCTTCGGGTATCGGTGCCGCAGTCGCTGCTGGCCTCGCCAAAGAGGGGGCGTCCGTGGCTCTTGCGGCACGACGAACTGACGTTCTTGAGAGTATCAAGGCCAAGATTAGCAGCAGCAGCGGCGGCGGCGGCGGAGGCAAGATTCTCATTCACCAGACGGATGTTGCAAAGAAAGATCAAGTGGATTCCCTTGTTAAAGTGGCTACGGAGAAACTTGGACCGGTCGATATAATCGTCTGCTGCGCGGGCGTCATGTACTACACCATGATGGCGAACGTACAGATGGATCAATGGGAACGCACTGTTGACGTCAACTGCAAGGGTGTCTTGAACTGCATAGCAGCCACCGTTCCCGGCATGCTTGACAGGAAGAGCGGCCACGTTGTCGCAATCTCCTCAGACGCAGGCCGCAAAGTATTCCCCGGACTGGGCGTCTACTCCGCCAGCAAGTTCTTCGTCGAGGCAACGCTACAAGCCTTGCGTGTAGAGAACGCCGGCTCAGGCCTTCGCGTAACATCTATACAGCCCGGCAACACCGCGACAGATCTGCTCGGCATGTCAACTGATGCTGAAGCCATAAAGAAATACGGAGAGCCATCCGGCGCAAAGATCTTGGACCCTGAAGATGTGGCGAGGTCCATTGTGTACGCTGTGTGTCAGCCAGAGCATGTTGCGGTTAACGAGATTTTGATTGAGCCTCGAGATGAGCCCATTTAAATCTCAGCTGGAACTGTAGCATAACATGAAGATGTTTCTTTATTTTTGGTGATAGATCTTCGTACTAGTTAAAAATCTTTGGTCAATTGGGGCTGGAAGTAGTATATACACGTATCTTACTGCCCTAAGTCTTTTGCATAGTCTCTTCTATAGTAATTTTTTAATGGAGCTGTTAACATATATGCGTACTTTTTCTCTTTTTTCTATTTATTTATCTTATCCAATATAAAGTAGCTGATACGATGGAGCCACATCGCCAGACACCGGAACGTCGCTTGAAGGCAACGGATCGTCGGGTCTAACGAAATTGACGTCTACGCAAGCAAGACCCACTGCGGAGCCGAGCAGCTCCGATGCTTCGGACTGCTACTTTCTGCAGTCGATCCGTATTTCTATGCTCTGAAATTCACTGGAATAAAGTCCACGGATGTCTATCAATAGTATTTAACAGTATGCATAATTCCTAGCAGTTATCGTAAGCAAATTAAAAGGACTCTTCTTCACAGTTATGCTGAGTGGCATGATGGACGTTTGGAGATGATCGGCATCTTTGCCCTACGAATCCTAACATTTCCTCCCCGAGATAACATCATCGGTCTAGGAATCACATTCAATCTCAAATTTTTCATTAAATTTATCTATTGAAAGATAGGAGACTCGAATTCCTACTTTCTATAAGTTTCTAAACTCAAAAATACTACCAACTTTGCATCTCTATCCGTTCACCGGCTCATCGGCACCTTGCCAACCCACGATTCGTTTCATGCAAGTCGATCGCCAACGCCCATCGTCTTGGCATTTTTTCATTCTTAGGGCAGCTGATTCAAGATTTCACAACAAATCATTATCATTTCCTCACCTACCTGTAAAACAAAGCCCCTTTCTTTTCCTTAACAAACGAACCACGAAGCTCGCCGCACCAAGATCTGCGCTAAGCCAACAACTCGACCGTCCGCGTCCCAATCTATCCCTGTAGAACGACCCAAGCACGGAAAAGGCCCCATCGAGAAAGATCATGTTGAGCTTATATCCTCCCCATGATATTCGCTTTTTCTCTTTTTCTCAAAAGTCGAGTGCTTTTGGCGCCGATACTGCCGATCATCGATGGAGTAGCGAAACTTGGGAGCCACAAAGTCGAAGTTAGTGGGTTCGAAAAAAAGGGGAAGGGCCGCGTATGACGATATGCGACTAGAATGCATTTCAAAAAAACGTGTGCACCCACTTGAAGATTTTTTTGGTTCGAACTTCAACTTTTCTTTTTCTCGTTGTGTTTGTGTGTTGTGTTAGACGTTGCGGTTATTTTGTGCATTTTCTTTATGTCGAATTGTTGAGCCCGATTAAAAGAGACCACGGGCATAATCCAACCTTCGCTGTCATTCCATTCGTTAGAAGTCTCTATTGCGATGCGTCTTATTTCTGATACCCATCTTGTACCATATCTATGAAAGCGTCATATAATCAATCCATCTTCTCCTCGATACATTCATTCATTTATTCATTTCAACCTGGACAAATTGTTCACATGATGTACTTTTCTTCTTCAATCTTCAGCGCAGCCGCGTTTCTCTTCGCTCACTCCATTCTGGCCGACGTCCCGCTCGTCACCAATACAACCGAATACTCAGCCCTAGCCGATTCCGACAAAGGTTTCCCTAGCCAAAAGTTCCGCTCCTCGGACATTATTGCCCCTGTTTTTCTCGTGAACAATTGGGAGCAAGATCAGGTTGACAATGCATCGTTTATCTTTCTTGGGACTGTATATGGGGAGAATAAAGCAGAACCCATGATATTCGATGCTCGCAATATGAGTCTCGTGTACGCTGATCAAAAATATGAGAATACATATACGTCAAACATGTACTTCATTAATGGCACACGCTATTTTGGTTTTTGGGAGGGTGGTCACACTCGCGACCATGCCAACGGAAACTGTCTCTTCTTCGACGAAAATTACAACCTCGAATACAGCGTCACTGCTCAAGGACTCAACGATGTTCGTGCCGATATGCATGAACTGAGCGTCACAAAGAGCGGTACTATCATCTTTTCGACATACTTTAATATTCCATTCGACTGCCGCTCTGTAGGAGGGCCAGAGAACGCCCTCCTCATGGACAGTGGCTTCCAAGAGGTTGATCCAGCCACTAACAAGCTAATCTTCGATTGGCTTGCGTCCAATTTCTTTGACATAAACGATTCTTACGCCATATATAACTCAGATTACGGCGTGAGCCCTGATTCTGGTTTTGAATTTTCCCATATCAATTCCATAGAAAAAGTAAGTGGCTAAAGGAAAGAAAGAAAATTAGAATACTCTAAACGAATAATCATCACTAATTGCTTTCACCTATAGACTGACGACGGCAACTACCTCGTCTCCAGTCGTCACTTTTCCATTCTCGCCCTCATAGACGGCAAAGACGGCCACCCAATATGGATCCTCGGGGGTAGGCAAACCCAATTCAATGGCCTCTCCAACGGCGAGGCCACCAACTTTGGCTGGCAACACGACGCTCGTGTCCTCTCGTCCTCATCCTCCAACAGCACAGACGAGACTCACATCACCCTATTCGACAGACTAGTTCCCACTTCTCGGATCTAGACTCATTACTCTTACGTATATAATATGTTGCCAAATACGGACGGCTATTTATTGCCATGTTGAAGTGGTCATATTCCGACTCATTCTAGAGCCGATAACGCACTCGGTTGGTGGAGCGGCTGATTTTCAGATTATCTAGGCCATCTACTTCTGTTGACGCTGCCGGCTCGGTTAGGTAGCTCATAAATGAGGAATCCAGGGGTCTTACACAATATTGCACCTCTCCGCCTGAGAACTGGCCCAGCTGCGCACTGAGCGGAATTTGCGGATGAAATTTGTTTCGCGAATTGGCTTAGTCGTCGTCTTGATTTAAAAACTAGCTTATAAATTGCAACATTTGATTGCCCTAAAGAGGTCCGTATGTGACGCGTGGGCTCAGGCTGTTATGTACCTCCTCTTTTTAAACCTGGTATTTGCAAAGCGAAAGTATCCATTAAGCCTGTGCCACATGTCGTTCCTAGCCTAGCTATGTTGCCGACACGGAAAGGCTTTATCGACGCTGGTACTACGATAGCTGCAGAGCGGCAGAGCAGGAGGGCCTTAAAGCGAAGCAGATATGGATATTACCCTAGAGAGCCGAGCTCAATTAGATATCATCGTAACGCCACCGAAGTAGCGGTAGAGATATGTAACCCGAAACAATATACGAGCAGCCCACTGTCCCAACCGTTCTGTTTGACCAATGTGCAGAAAGCTTCGCCTGATGTAAGTATCCAACGTCAGCTTACTCAGAGTAATTTATTCGACTCGTGGATTGATTCCTTCGCTTTAACTATTTCCATGAGTATGTCTCTCGGGCGGCCACTCCCAGGCTGTCACGACGAGCGTAGGCTACAATCGGAGAACGCAGTAGTCCTTTGAGCCGTGACCATTCATCGTGCTTATTAGAGTTATGAACATGTCGGTGCCATAGTCCTGCGGGAGGGTTAGCCCGTTATGGCTGCTTGCCCTAACCACGCTGGGAAATCGACTCCGAAAATACCATCGTGATCCATCAGCTCTATAGTCGGGACATCGATGTAAGGATGAAGTTTGAGCGCCATGAGCCACAGGCCCTTTCGGGGGAACATTGGGGGTCGGAATATTTAGCCCTATTAGGAGTAGCGCTGCCTAACTATGAGCCCCCACTATGAAGTTTGATGAAAAGGTTAAAGTCTGCTGGGAGGTAATAGTGTGGAGAAGAACTAAACTGCGAATAATGTGGCACCCGAATTCTCCGCCTACAAGCTTCAGGAACGCCAGATGCAGCAGTTGAACTTGTATTGATCAAGCCAGTCCTCAATTATGGACATTAGCAGCTAAATAGGTAGGCATTATCAAATTCAGGCTGAATGATAAGCTATATGAAGCATTTTCTGAATCCTTTGGACTACTTTTAAACATACTTGGCGGTGTACTTAAACTATCAATGTCTTGCGAAAGACGTCTGTGCTAGTAGCCCACCCGCTTGGAGATGTGGTTTCGACACTCGGAGCGTCGCTGGATAAGAGAGCCATGTGGCCTAGGTGTCAGCACTAAAGGGCGAATAGGATGTTGCTCATTTCCTAGCTTCGGGAAACAGAACTGTAATCGGGGATACAGAGTACGTAAAGCAGATCTGGAGTCGGAAATAAAAGCTTGACCTGCTGCACCGTGAATATTTCTAACAATTGTTACCTACTCGAAATCACCAATGCAAGCCCAGCAGCACAAGACAATAAGCTAGACAATATGTTCGATTTCATAATTATCGGAAGTGAGTGAGTCGGCCATGCGCAACAGCCTACAACAGCTAATTTTGTCATGTAAGGTGGTCCATCTGGTGCCACTGTGGCCTCAAGGTTGGCAAAGAGCCCGGCGAGACCAAGGATTCTGTTGTTAGAAACTGGCAAGTCGTATCCTGAGGATGAGTGGCTGGTGGGCTTTGACAGATGGCCACTTGCCTTGGACTCATCACCACTGCACTCCGGAATGAGTTCTGAACCGCAGCTCCATCTTGATGGCCGAGAGATTCCTCTCCCGACTGGTAGAGCCCTTGGTGGCAGCTCGGCAATTAATGTCGGAATGTGGACTGTTGGCCATGAAGCTGATTACAACGAATGGGCCCGCATGGTGAATGATGATTCGTATTCCTGGCCAGAGATGCGTCGCCATTTGCAGCGGCTTGAGAACTATGGATCTGACATCTCACCTGTTCTCAGAGACTATTCTCAGCCAGAAGATTGGCATGGGAAGTCGGGAGAGATTCACGTTGAGTTTTCCGGCGATGATATGGCGAAAGCTGGCCCTATCCTCTCCGCATTTGTCGAAAGCGGTCATGCCGTCAACACCGATGTTAATTCAGGCCGATCACTTGGTGTTGGTGTCGTACCGATTACAACGAAGAATTCTTGGAGGGTTAGCGCAGCCACAGCGCACCTGATCGACCCTCCATCAAATTTGGAGATAGTGACAGGCGCGACAGTCAGCCGAATCGTTCTGGAAGACGGTAGGGCTACTGGAGTTGTCGTGGGGGAAACAGTCTGTGAGTTAGAGAAATTTGGGACTTTGACGCCTACAATCTTCAATTCTAATATTTCATAGACCACGCAAGGAAGGAGGTGATTGTATCAGCAGGCGCTCTCAAAAGTCCCCAGCTGTTGATGCTTTCTGGAATAGGGCCAAAAGATGTATTGCAATCTGTTGGTATTGATTGCATCCGAGATCTGCCAGTTGGTCAAACGTTACAGGACCATCTCTGCCTTTCCCTATTGTGGGAGGTAGACCCCTCGCTTGGTGACTCTGTCAATTGGCTCTTTGATTCAACCGTTGTCACTCGCCATCGCGAAGAATTCTTGAAGTTCGGAACCGGCCCTCTGAAGAACTTTTACTCTCCTATGCCAATTGTGTATGTTCGAGATGCTGCTGTCGCAAACTCGAACGCGATAAATGGATTGCCACATGATGCCCGACACCATCTTGCCCATTCAAACCTGCCGCTCGGCGAAATTTGCCCGGTCCTCCCAAGCTTTGGGCCCGACCAATCCAAAAGCTATCTCCGGGTCAGTGCGTTTCCTATGGCTACTCAGTCCAACGGCTCTATTAAACTTCGCTCGATGTCAATCAAAGACCAGCCCTTGGTGGATCCCAAGTACCTCTCTACGCAGTTCGACGTTGAAAATGCTATTGGCTTAGTGCGTGCTGTGAAAGGCACTATGCGGCAGTCATCTCTCTCGCCTCGGGTGGGTAAGCTGGTGGTGGGACCTGAAAGTGATTCGGATGAAGGAATTATCCAATATATTAAACAGTCTGCGATTTCCGCGTGGCACTACGGCTGTTCGATTAAAATGGGGCCATCGGAGGACGGAACATCTTCTGTTGACGCGAATTTCAGAGTATTTGGCATTCAAAATCTCCGTGTCGGAGATACCAGTGCTCTGCCATTCCTACCGCAGTGTCACACTCAAGCTGTGGCTTATTTGATCGGGGAGATTTTAGCTGAAAAACTACTGAACGAATATGACCTATGATAGCGGATATCAAACACAAGGATCTGAACTGAACGTTTTCATGGGTAGTATCATTAGAAAGTTATCAACTCACACCCGACATACAACCGTGCAAGTATCGATGATCTATCTGATTTAATTTGATTTCGGTTTACCCATGCACTTGCAGTCCGTAACAAGTGCAGGTCTATCAGTGTTTTATAAGAAGCCGGGCATAGAAACTCGTTCCGCAAAGTAAGTAGTCGTTAACTTGTTAATTGTTTGTTTTCAATTAATGACTGAAGCTAAGCCAAAATCCGCTTAAGGGGCAAGTCGGTTGGCTAGAGCTAATTACTTTTAAATATAAAAGGTGTAAGGATGCTTTTATTTTGCGTTTTTTTAATATAATTGCTTTAAGGTAGGTTAATAAACAGGCTTGCGGGCTCTGGTCTCGCTGGCGGTCGGTACATAACCCCCTGCCGCCCCTCCTGAAAGCTATTCCCCAGGGTACTAACCGGATGGAGGATGCCTGGGAGCTTAAGCCTCTGGCTGGGTTTAGCACCCTTTTGACCAAGTCAGGGAGCGTTGTGCAATAGGGGATTCCCGCCGCAATGGTTGATGCTTTAGGGGCCGGGGCCCTTAGTTGGTGTTACGGGGAGCTCGGGCTCCCTGTGGGTCGTTTTGGGTGATACCGTCGGGGGCTTGTGGGGACCCGGGGGAGTCGCTCGGGGTGGCGTTTTATAGGGTCTCTCCGTTGATAGCACCAGGGTGCCGCTAAGGACTGCTAGCGGAATGTCCCTTGGAGGTCAGAAAGTAGTAGTCGTTAACCTGGATTCCAGCCATTCGCTGCTGGGTAGGTAGTGCGTCGCGGTGGATCTAATGTTAGTGAGCCGACCCCTTAACCTCCGCAAGAAAATTGACGGTGAAGAGAAGAGCGACATGCTTGTGCATTTGGATAAGAGTATTACGGGGAACAGAGAGGCAGAATGGGCTGAGATGGTAACTCGGCGGCTCGTTGTAAACACTCGGTCATCATATCTATCATTGGCTTTCCCCGTGTGGCTACACCGGGATATCTTTCCTATCCCAGACACTGATCTCCACGCAGTGAATAATTATGAGCAAAAGTAGGGTTCCCACGCTTTTGCGGGGTCGTTATCCACGTAGGTCCCGCGTCAACTACACAAGTCTATCGTCGTCCGGGTACAAATACCAATAGCAGCTACAGTCTGGCATTCAAAAGATAGTGCCAGTACGAAATCTTTGTTTCTGTGAATCCTTCCTCCGCGATGCATCTTCGGAAAGATCATGCCGAGTTGGATGTGGTCGCATTACGGCGCTTTGTTCGTGAGAATCCCTTTGGTCTATTAATCACGTCTCTTCCGCCTTTGTCATCATCATCATTCCGGCCCTTGCAATCAACACATATTCCGTTTTTGCTCGATGTTGACAAGGACGATGATGTCACGGGAGACCACCTTGGCTGTCTCCGAGGCCACATGGCACGACACAATCCTCATGCTAAGGCTATTGTAGAAGCTCTGTCCCCCCCTGTGGGGGCTGATGATATTCTGCAAGAGGATGTACTGGTCGTCTTCACTTCCGCAGCGCAGCACTATATACCGGCAAATTTCTATGATGAAACAATGTCGACGAACCGTCGCGAGACACCAACATGGAACTATGCGGCTGTGCAAGTATATGGTCGTGCCCGCATTTACCACAAGTCCAAATCTCTTGAGGCGACAGCTTTTCTTACAGAGCAGCTTTCTGACTTGGCACATCTCGGTGAGACGACCATAATGGGCTATCCGCAACAGTCCCCTACGTCTAAGGCTAGCACGGCGCAGGCATGGCAGCTGCACGATGCGCCAGACAGCTACATGAAACTCCGAATGAGCCTAATTGTTGGTATTGAAATCACCATTACGCATATGGAGGGACGAGTCAAGATGAGCCAGGAGCTTGTCGAAAGAGATCGTGAAGGAGTCGTGCGCGGGCTGAGGGATCTAGGGACGGAGGCTGCAAGCAAGGTCGCAGATTTAGTAGAAGAACGAGCGAAGTTGAAAAATGGGGCCCGAAAGGCGTAACTTCAGTTGATAACTGCCAATAAATGCTGTATAAATGCTACATATTGTCCAGCGCACTCTTCCGCCTCACCCTAAGGCTACCTTATTCCTGAACACTCGGCCCAGCACGCATTTGTGCGGCCAAAATCGCCGCCTCATGTGACTATTTGCATTTCATCCGCAGCGATTCACCATACTTCAGCATTAAAAATGGGAAAGGTAGGCAAATTAGGGTCAAAAAGCCCGGGATGGAGCTAGCCCAGTGCAGCTCAAGGTTGTCGTACATACACACACGATCCGTGAGAAGGGGGAAAGCTGTGCCGAAGAAAGCCCTAAGCATAACGGATGCTCCAAGGACTGAAGCTGTGCATATAGTATATGAATCAATCAAGTACTTGAGACAAGAAAGAAAGACCAAAACGCAGCCAAAGCCAAATGGAGCAGAGAGAACAATACTGACGGCCCAATGTATCGTTCGCGAAATTGTCCATGCGCAGCTAAACAAGCCAATTGGCAAAGCAACTGCACCAATAGTCGCAGGAGGCATTCGAGACTCCGGTGTAGCCGATTCCCCGAGCTTTCTAAAGCGCTTGTCGTCAATAATGCCATAAATCAAACCGATCAGCATGCCACTAGCTAAACGAAACGCCAAGCCTCCAATGCCCTCATTCCATCCCCGACCACGTTGATAGACAATAGGAAGCGCTGGCAGAAACAGTATGATTCCGGACAGAATTAGCTCCACTATTTGCACGTGAACTTGCCCATCTCAACTACAAAGAATGTATGATATCTACCTATGTATGTAGAGTACCTCGAGTAAATTACAGGCTAGCTTAGACGCAGTGTCTATTAGGATTAACATAACATAGCTTCTAAAACCGGCATTACTGGCGAAGAATGACTCACTCACAGCGAGGACCCTGTACTCTCTGTACGCGGTCTTAGGATTCCAAGTAGGCAGCCTTTCGATAGATAATCTACTTCTTGCTTCAACATGCGTACAGTGACCTACTCTACTCCCACAATTCCGGAAATACCGCACCCAAATCCTCCGGGCACACCAAGCCCTATCCGATTCGTACCAGGAAATGCAAAACTTGGAAATGTCCGCGGAGGCTTTCGGCCAACATGACTATATACGGACACTGCTGAGATTCCACGCCTTACCACATGAAGCAAAATAGTACGAACGCAAAACCTATACGTCTCCGGAACACAGTACCTATCACGGGTTAGACTCGCTGGCCGCCGGTCGATCCTGTAGCAGGGGCTGTACGTGCAGTCGGCTTCCCGATGGAGCACAGCCCCACCCCGGAACGACCTCCGAGTATTCGTCATTCTTGACGCCTGAGCCTCAAGACGATAACACACTAGCTTTACCATTCAACAAATCATCGAAAAAACAGGGCTAGAAGCTAGTATACATCAGGGTCATGCCAGTTGGTGTGCTGTTGCGCTCTGCCTAATCCTTGTGGGAAGGGTCCTCGTTGTCGTGTAAGTGGTATCTTGCGTTTTTGGGATGTGGATTAGTTCTGCTAACATGTTGCTGTGGTGATAGTAAATCTAACGCCCTGCCTCAGGTTTAAGGAGGAACTCTCGTCTAGGGGGCAGAGACGTGGTCCAGCGGCTGCCACTGTTGATAGACCAGCGTTTTATCACTAAGCGAGCCTAGGTACCGTGGCGCTCCCTTTCTAGATGAGTCTGGATACAGTAGTTTACTAGCAACCATTGTTATATAGTTGACAGTTACTATATAGAAACGAGCAACTAGTACAATATAGATTAAAGGTGTTGGCAGACTTGCAAACTATAAGGCTATGCTTCTGTAATAGTTATGCCTCTCTCTTAGTTCTTGCTGGTAGCGAAACGACCGCCACGCTGCTTGCTGGAGTGACATATCTTCTTCTGCAGCACCCTAGAGTGCTCCATGAAGTTACAGTTGAAGTTCGGAACCATTTCAGAAATTCTTGCCGGTACGTCGGTGCCGCAGCTGTATCATCTTCCGGCGACGTTCTCGGTTCTACCATTGTTATCGATCTCCAAAATGGGGGCAAGCCCGCCACGGTTACAAGCGATATAATTACCCTGAGGCCATCGTTGCCTCCATCACCATCACCCTCATCTTCGGTAGAAGAACAAAGTCTAAAAACGAGCACGGTAGGAGTAATGGGCGGATCGATATTTGTTGTTGTGGGAATCTTCTACGCAGGTGCATACTATTGGCGAAAGAAAGCGAGAGCAGGGCGTGGCCGCGGAGAAGAGGGTTATAGGATGGTAGACATGAGAGATTGAGAGGCTAAGTCAGGCAGAGTAATAACACAGTAACGGAATAGTCAAATCAGCATTTAATCCTAGATCAAGACTATTAAAGAAAAGCGTCATACAGTTCATAAACAGAGGCGTCAATAAGAGCAAGATATGATAAAAAGGGGTATCCCAGAACAATCTCAAAAAAAAAAAAACCCCCTTGAATCGTTCGTTACTCATATCGTGCCGTCATATCTCATACTAGCATCACTCATCTTAAAAAGAAGGTAAGCAATACAGCGCTCATATATCCAATGGTGAAATACCACAAACGGTACTTCATAATTGATTTGTTACACAGTCCTTAGCGGAATCAAGCATCGTCAATAACGGTGCCATTGTCGTCAAATTCAAAGACCTCTTCGAGTGCCATTGCACTATCCGAATCTCGAGCGGCTTCTCGCTGCATCTTGAGAGACGTGATGAGCTTCTTGTCTGGCCGCAAGATACCCCACATCTCTGGTATCACTATCACCTTGGCTGTCTCCCCTGGAACGCGATGCGCCATCGCTTTGATGTATGCCAATTGCTTTCCAGCCATGTACCAGACAAACTTGCCAGAGCTATAGTGCCTTTTGAAAGTGGCCGAAGCTTTAAGGAGTTCCCAGTTGCTTGTTGCTGAATCTTTATTAGGATCTTGGAGCAGCTCTGGAAAGTCACCGCTCGCGAGCAGCTCCGCCGGAGGTTTGATATCAAGCCATTTTTGATACATAAGCTCTACTTTATCGGCAAACTTGGAATTCTCAGTTCCATTGCCAAAACTACCACTCCACTTGTTGCGAATCGCATCAATCTCCTTTCGTAGATGCGTTAGTAGCTGTCTACAGTAGGGAGAATCTGTCGCCCTCTCATCATATAGATTGTACAGCTTGGTTAGGTCTCTGTCATAAGGTATGGGACCAGTAGCGTTGATAGTCTTGTCATATGATATGGTGCCAGTAGCGTTGATAGTCTTGTCATAAGGTATGGTGCCAGTAGCGTTGATAGTCTCGGAGAAACTCGTCAAGACATTGGTAATAACTATATTAGCAACGTCGAACCTCAAGTAATCGAGAATATGCAACTGGCCCTCAGCATCAGGCTTTCTCTCTCCATCTTCTTTCGCATATTGTGGCTTTTTCAAACGCATGTCTTCCATCCCAAGCTTTTTTAAACAGAATCGCACCCAATCTTCATCAGTAAACTCGATGCCCTGTTTACTCTGGTCAACCAAATAACCAAGCAACTGGCTCAAATGTATAGCGTGTTTATCTTCAACCGAATTTCGCAAATAGCAGAGCTTTTCTTTAAACTTTGTGCATATGCCTAAGAACGAAGGCTGCATATTAAACAAAAAGGCCTGGGATATGAAATCTACGCAAGCATCCTCAAGTTGCTCAGATTTGTTGTCCCTATATTTGTGGTACCTGCCGCTCGAAACGCTGTCCAAGATACTCGTAAATTTTGTGGTCTTTTTGCGGAGATATCCACTCTCGATGAAATCCGTCTTCTCAGGCACGCTAGCATTTTTGAAATTTTGGACAATGCTTTGGTCCCAGCATACCCACGCCATATCGCCATCATAGTCGCCGCCTGAGAGCTTTTCGGCAAGAGGTATAGAGCCTTTGGTTGAAAAGATGATAACGTCCTTTAACTTTCGAAGCTCGGGTCGAGATACCACTCTAACTCTCTGGATATCGCTAGGAAAATGGGCCGGGGCCCTTGCCACCAAAATATCCATGCGCTCAAGTAGCGTGTCCGAGAATCCTTCCGCCTGGAATTTCGTGGAAAAAGAGAGGTGCACCTCTCCTTCTTCAAGAGTCGACGAAAAATCAGCGGCCATGTAGATATACGCCGAGCAGGGAATGGTAATGTTCATCTTAGTCTTTAGAGTTTCAGCCTTTCTCATACACATCTCCCAAACAAGGTCCTTGAGGTATTCCGTCCTCGTCTGGTCGAATCCTGAATCAAGTAGAAAGGCCACTTTATCCGCGTTACTATTTGGTAGGCCAGCCAGAAACTCCGTATAGCCATCAACAGACCGATCATGCTTTGAGGGTCCAGATTGATGAATCCATAATCGAAGACTCATGGGATCCTTCATGGCCTCAGCTTGCTCATGAAGATCGGCATGCAGGGCCCTCTCTAGATGCTCAGACATTACCCGCCTCATTACGCCAGGCTGCCGTGACCGCGCTTCCAGCAAAGGGATAAACTGTTGATTCAAAGACGCCGATCTCAGTTCTGATGACCAGTTTCGTATCTCAAGAGTGCGGTGGTGAAGATCTTTGTAATCGCATTCCCATTTCTTTTGAGACGGGTATATTTCGATCCAATCTGCCTCGGAATCCTCGTCGCTCTCAACATCAATTAACCACATGCCCTTCGCACTTCCTAGACGGCCTTGAAAGCAGCTTGGGCAATCCGATAGCCCGAGGGAGTCGGCAACTTTCTTGGCCAGACTTGGGGAAATGCGGCCAATTCCATCATTCATTACCGTCTGTTCAGTCCCCAAATCTTTGGATTGGATGCGAATCTGATCCCGTTCAAGAACAACAGTAGGCCAAGTTCGACTAAGGCCTAGCGTAATTTTATCAGTAAGGTCGGTACCGCCAAAGTAATGGTACGGAAACTCACTTAGTGCTAAACGAGAAAATAATTTAGTAACAGGCTGTTCTGAGTTATGTTCGTTATCGATGCCAATAGCCCACCGCAGCAAACCACTGAGCTTCAGTTTCGTGCGGCTCCCAATATCCAGTGCTTCTTGCAGTAGCGGAATATCATCAGGCGCATTGGGGTTGCGAAAATTGTCGCCATTGCATGCAAAAAGATATATTCTCGCCACAAATGTGTTTTTATTCGCTGCTGCGATTTTCTTTCCTTTCACATTACGAACGAAGAATGGTTTCCAACACCGTCCAAGAAAGTAATGTCGGGATTTTGTAAGCCATTCTACAATCTTTTCAAGACTATCTTCATCTTCTTTGAAGATTTTCGGCTCGTCATCTGATGACACAGATGGTGATGGAATATTAATCTCTAAAAAGCGGTCAGCACCAAATCGACGCGCCAACCTGTGACCCAACTCAAGTTTCAACGGCTGTAGGCGAAGACTATACAGTGATCCATTTGAGTCCTGGTTGTAAACCAATTCTGCTGAAAGTGCGACAGTCTTAACCTTGGTTTGGAAGTCGCCTAATGCCGTTTTCCATGCCGCTGAATCGCTAGGCTGGGGTAGGCTTTTGCCATGGAATAAAACGTGCTTCGAGATTGTGTCTCTCAAGCTACTCTGGCTGTGCCATTTGTCGTTCGATTCATACAATAGGTCGAACTGATCCAGCGAAACATTGCAATGAAGAGCTGCCCTAGTAATCTCCCAAATCACGGCCAGGGGGGCTTCGGTTAATTCAGGATGAGGTAATTTAGCTATTTCATCATATTATTAGCAACGATGCGTGTAGCCGCTAGCAGTTGTGTATACCCACGCCAGATATTAGCAAGCTTATCTTCAAGGGCTCCTCTTACAACGCCACTGCTATCTTGGCGGGAGTGGCTTGATGAAGGCACAAGTGTTTGTGATTGCGAATTACTAGTGAAACCATTTTGCCCACGAGGGGGGGAAATCGCAATTTGCTTAAGAATGTTTCCGTTTTGGTTCGATTCAGAATTTCCTGTGAAGGAATTTGCCGCTGTGCGTTGCGAGTATGTATAGTCATTTGAATTGTTTGGGCTTTCAGAGTCAACAGTTGTTTGACTGGTGAAAGGTTCGTCTTGCGTTTGTGTATACTTTGGAGAAAATACTTCAGAATGGAATGAAGTCCGACTTGAGAGAAACGACCGATCAAAGGATGCCTGTTGAGGTGGTTGAAAAGCTCCCCCTGGAGTGCGGCTCCGAGAGGCTGCTACTGCATCAATGCTCGAAAACGAATCTCTTGAGCGAACTGGAAGAGCATCCACAGCATCATGATGGTCATATATCTGGCCTCTAGCTCGTTTGGGAGAATACTCCGGTATCTCTTCAGACTCCCTCTTGCTCCATTGTCTCGATTCCGGGTCATCTACATTGCGAAGGATGTCTAACAGACATTGCTGAAGAAGAGTTCGATTTGTTGCAGATATACGATTACCAGAACTGCGTGACACAGAATCAGATAAGATCACCCGCCCTTGTTGCTGAAAGCGTCCCAGACATGTAGCTAGCCGGTTGTCCCCCTTATAATGCAAACGTTGTATTTTCAGATATATATCGTCAACTCGGGCCTCCTCATCGTTTCGTCGCTGCTCTCGGTATTTACGAGGAGAGAGCGTCACATCGGGTTTGCAAAGCTGCAACGCAAAGGTATCATTGAGCATGCGAATGACCTTGTCCAGCTCCGAGGCAGATCGCTGGTGCGTATGAGACCCCGAAGGACCTGACGACATTGTCTGGTTAGCGCGTCCGGAAGCTAGCAGCCCAAAGCTTATCCACTGACTCGTCCCTTGCAGTGAGACGGCTGCGACAAGCCCTTGGCCTTGACCTTGGATTGTGGATGCAAGCCAAGGCTAACAAACCTGAGCCATTTCCGCGATTGCGGGGAATCGCCGAGTACCACCTCAGAAGCAATCTCACGTGTGGAGTCACATGGCAGAGATCACGTGCTTGACACGCAAGAATACGCGGACCGCCAGATGATCCGTCACCAAGTCGTGGCATTCCTTATCCTCCGCCACTTATGCTCGTGGAGATGCTCGGTGTTCGGCGTTGACGAACTGAACCAGACCGAGGGAGCACTCATGAACTAATTGGACACTCGACTCCACTGCATGCAGTTCAAATAGATCGTGGTGTTGAGATTGTTGCATCAAACCCAATCATGGCTGACAATGCCGACGCGGACGAGCAGGTGCCAGTCGACGATCTGACACCTGAAGAAGCCAGTCGCATCATCCACTCGCATCGGAAAGTTCGGTATGGTAAGGACACCTCCCAGCGGCTCCCAACGGCAATGACGCAGCTCAATAGCGAGCAAATTTTCTCTTATCATATTCGCTCAGAACTCATCCATTTTGCCGCGCGACTAATGCAGCCACAGGGACCGCGTGCTGGCCGTGTCGTCAGCGCAAAGTCAAGTGTGATAACCAGCAGCCCTGCGAGAACTGCGTGAAGCGAGAACACCCTCAGCTCTGCTCTTATAAGCCGAATCGATCATCGGCCAGCAAGCACACTGCCACTGCTTCTCACAGCCGTAAGCGGGCTCGCTCACCGTCCGACGGAGAAGACAATGTGAAAGCTGAGCGCCAGGACAGCTGGCCACCGGCAATTGGTAAGTCGATGGCATTCACGTACACACCCGGTTTACGGCTCGTATTTATTAAGTGACCATGATATAGGTCTATCCACAAACCAGGATGATTCTGAGTCAGTACCCGACCGCTATGTTGGACAAAACAGCATTCCGGCCTTGCTCGGAGAGCAATCACCAAATGACAAAGAAGATGGAACCGACATACGCCGGGACATGCGATCTATCCTGGGACTTGATACCTCTGCCCCTTTTCCTCTCATGTCATCCACTCACCTTCAGCGGCTTGCTCGTGATATCGCCACCGAATTGCCGTCGGATAGAGAGGTCATGAAGTATGTCATCGCATTGATTAAATCACGCTTCTTGGTGTGTGAAGCCCTCATACTAATTTCATATCGAATAGGCTTTTCCGTACTTACAAGGAGATTCCGCAACCTTTCTGGGGCTTCGTTATTGATATCGATGAGCTCGAGTCCAGTCTTATGATTTATCTGGAGGATCGTTCTCGGAATGCATCCAAGACCGGCAGAGCTTCAAAGCCAGTAACGGCTGGTTGGCTGGCCATTCTCTTTGCAGTCTTGGCAGTCGGCTCTCAGTATCATGAGTCGCCGTATCATATCCGCACAAAGGATTCGCAAAAATATATACAGATTTCTTTCCATCTGCTTCGGTTGGCAAACTTTCTGTTACGGTGAGTCATCTTGCCTTGCTCATTATTGATATGTCTCTCGACTTCTGTCCTCTAACAATATTCTATGTAGGCCCTCGTTTGACTCGATCCAAGCATTGCTTTTAACAAACTTTGTTCTCCTCAACGACATGAAGGCCGAAGCATCGTGGGCACTCACGGGCCTAACGTGCCGTCTCGCCCAATCCTTGGGACTGCATCGCCCAACCATTCGTGGCAGTCGCGAGAGCTCACCCCCCACCGCCAAGTCCAAGGAAATGATTCGGCGCCGGCTATGGTGGTCATGTGTCTGGCATGATACTTTGACATCCCTGTCCTTTGATCGGTAAATCTACTCCAGTCGTCACTAACGCACCAAATGCAGTGCTAATACTACTTGCGTATAGAAGTTCGATGACAAACATTCCGAGCTGCCCAATTCCACACAACGTGGAGGCAGCTATTGGAAACTATACCTACCTAGAGATGATGTACAATCTTATCGAGATCATTTCGCGCCGACTCAACCCCGATGTAATGGCTTCCGCAAGTTACGACCAGATCTTTGAAAATTGTGAGGTGGTTGAGGAGCTTCGTAAACGCGCAGCCCCTCATATGCAAGACAAGGAAAAATGCAAGACAGCTTTAGATCGTCTTCAGTTTTTCGCCATCCACCTCCATACGTCCTTCGTTATATCTGTCGCGTGTCGGCCGGCGCTTCGAAGAGACTGCCCCTTTGACCCAGCGCAGAAGCAAGCTCTCTCAGAGAGATGCAGGGTCAATTTAACCGAGACAGTGAAGATGTTCCTCGCCATGCACCAGCTTTCGGTGATACCGACGAGAAGCTGGGCCTTCACTTACCACGGCCTATCATCGGCTTTGCTACTTGGTCTCCTTTCCGATACCAAGTCCGACCCTGAAGTACGACAGCTCCAGGGGGATTTGATTGAAGCACTTTCCGCAACCGCAGCCAAGGAGGTTAGCTCCCCGGAGGCTCATGTCGCCAAGACTGATAAGGATATTGAGCTCTCAGGTCCTCTTTGGAGAGCCCTTACCGCACTCAAAAACATCTACGACCACGGACAAGTCAATATGTCGAGTCTTAAGCGAGAGGGCGACTTGTCTGTTGTGGGTAGCGGAAACCGAACCCCTTTGCTACATCTCGGACTAAATGGACAGGGTGGTTATAATGCCATGATCTCGAATCCTTCGTTCCGCACCTTACCCCCAGGAGCAGATCCCCGGGAAGATGCCGCGATGGCTATGGCTGAGATGCAGAACGGCGCATCTATACAGGATATGTCGGCGTAAGTCAAACAAGTGAATTCTTTCTCTTTTGGGGCACATTTGAAAGCTAATTGTTTAATCAGGATGAGCTACCCTCAGCAAATGGCAAGTGGTCTTGCTATGGATGGAATACCGCCTATTGTCGATCCGATGCAGTACAATGCTCCCATGGAGCTCTACGATTCCATCTGGGTTGGTAAGTATACTCGTTACAGCATAAGAATGCCAAGTGATATGGCAGTACGCTAACTGTGTAATTAGAATCTCCCCCAGACCCATGGAACACCGGCGTGGATGCCTTCAACTTTGACTTCTTGGCACAACCGCCGCCTGGTCAAAATCACCAACAGTACTATTTTTAATTTCGGAGAGAAGATTGTCTAGTGTAGCTTTTTTTTTTTTTTCTTTCTTCTTTGGATATCGTTATCAGTAGACAAGTAGAGAGTAACTTGTGTGACTATGGATGATGATGATGATGATAATGGATACCCCATAATGTGAAGAAAAAGCTGAAAGATGTTACTTTTTTCCTTTTCGTGTCAGGGAGTGATGAGCTGTTACTTGATTAGCATAGACTATAGTACACTTATAATGATATTTCTACTAATTAGCCTGCATGGGTCAGACTTGATTCTACTTGTATAGCATAACGCGATAGTCAGGAGACAGTTGTCAGCGCTCTCTTTGATCATCCAGTTGTGAGAATAAATTCTCGCATTCAGATCGCAAAATGCGTCCAAGAACGGGGTTACGCATCCAGAGGATGTTAAACCGCCATTATTCCCAGGCTGCAGTTCACGACGATCGGTGCTCATCATCCAACATGTCTCATGTCTTATCTATGCATATACATATACATATCATCGCACGCATGGCGTCAGTATCAGCTCCAATAATAGGTAACACCAGCATCGCCAGGATCACAGTAGGAAAATGAGATGAAAGATGAACAAAAGAATGGTCTAATGCTATTTCTTTTTATTCTTTTCAAAAATTTACCTTTTACTTTTTTGTTTTACTCCTTATTTTTTCGTTTTTCTTGACGTGCTAGACACTAGCTTCTTCTTCAGATGCTTGGGCATCTTCTCCTGTCGCTTCTCGCGCTTTGCTTCTTTGACGGCTAGTTTATGTTGCTATAGTCGTACATGTTAGCCTCACATTCTCTTCTCTCTTTGGGAATCATCAAAAACATACCTTCTTCTCATCCTTGTCCTCGAATTTGCGACCTCGCGGCCTTCCCTTGTCAAACCGGCTCTCGTCATCCTCAGAGTCGTCGCTGTCGAGGGAGGCTCCCTCTCCTGACTCGTCTTCCGATGCATCTTCGTCCGTTTCTTTTTCCTTTTCGCCGTCTACTTTAGGTGCGACAACCTGGTCGGCCAACAACTTGCTGTATACCAACTCATTGCCTTCTCCTAGACCGAGCTTCCTGACATCCTTTTCAATGTCGTAGACTTGCTCCAACGTCTGCGGGATGTATTGATTTCGGAAGACCTCCGTGTCTACCTCTTCAGCAGCAGCCTCCTCTTCGTTTGTCGCAGACTGCCGCGTCTCATAAAGCTTAGCGATCGCCTCAGCCAGGCCAGGCTCCTCTACGGGTCCCTCCGGCACGGTGATGAAGTTGAAGATGGCTCGATCAGGTAGAGTATCCACGCCCTTGCGACGGAAGAAGTCGCCCACGTTCTTGATGTCCATTCGCAGGAACTCAAGCGACCGAGGATGATCTGGCTCCACGCTCTGCGACACATCGATGATGTATAGCTTACCGTCGTTGTAGAGAATATTGTACTCGCTCAAATCGGCGTGGACCAGCTTGCAGACCTGGTACATCCGGCGCATCGTCCCCAGCAGCTGGACATACAGATTCTGCCACTGCTGGTCCACATCGTCGCCCTTCAGGTTCGCATCGCGCAGCCGAGGATACGCCCAGCCCTTCCTGTCTCCCAAAAAGCCCATGACGAGCACGTGCAGCTTCAGAGCCAGCGGCTCTGGGCAGGGAATGCCGGCGCTGTATATCCTCCGCAGGTTTCGGTACTCCTTCTCTGCCCAGAGCTTGACCATCTTGCGGTTGTTGCCCTTGTCGAAGCCGCCCTTGAACCGATGCTCACCAGTGATGTACCGCTCTCTGTCTTTGAACACCAGGATAGCCGTCTTGTACACCTTGATGGCCCTCTGCGTCGCAGCACCTGTCTCCTCGTTGTATGATACCGCGCCGTAGACATTCGCCTCTTTACCTGTGCTGATGGCACCGTGGACCTCGCTGACGGCGCCGCGGTTGATCATCTGCAGCAGAATCATGCGAGTCCTCTGATCCAACACCTGCTCGCTCGTGGCGCGGTCGGCCTTGTCCTTGTCCCGCTCGTCATCCTGCTTCACCGAGTCGAGGCGGATCTTAACGGCGTGCTTGGACAGCGCAGAGACCTGGTCGTCGACGCTGGCAAAGGTGTTTGCCTTGGGCCTCTGCTGGTTCGATCGCGGGACCGCAGTGCCGGCGCCGGCATCGTGGAGTTGTCTCTGGCGGTTGTAGTTCTTGGTCAGGTCGCCGTCAGCGGCCCATTCCTCCTCCTCGTCGATCTGGTCGTCGTCCTCGAAAATGTCCTCGAGATCATCGTCGTCTTCGCCGTCTATGGGAAGCGGGGCATCGTTCTGTTGCCTCAGCAATTCGCGGGGCACCTGTTCGGTCTGCTCGTAACCCTGGTTCGCCGTGTACTGGTATGGTGGCTGGTGAGGCGCGGCTGGGGCTGCGACACCTTCTGCAGCGTCCATTTTGTGTTCTTTTTTATTTCTGTTTATTATTCTCTTTTTGATTGTGTAGCAGTAAACGAGATATGGAGTCTGTTGCAGAAAAATCCAGTCGTGGAACGCTTCGAGTTTGGGGTTGATGCTGCAGAAATTATTCCAGAGCAGACTTTCGATTTTTATCTTATCTAGAATTTTGAAGTTTCCGTGTGGTGGCGCATTTCTGCTTGCTAAAAAAAAATCCCGGTACTTTGCGCCGAGTCACTCCATACATTGACGTAGGACCGCAATAGTGGGGATTTTCCTTACTGACTCACAGGGCACTAAAGTAGATGAGTACATCCAGACCATGTACTCACTTTCTTGCTCACTTACTCTCCCACTCCATGCTGTGGCGAAGCTCCGTTTTGATTCCTCATTTCTAACCCCCGTTTTGAGTCTTACAACCTACATCCTTGTTCATTTTCATGAAACCGGTAGAAAGAGCTTAAATTACCATTTGTAAGTCGAAACGACTCAAATGTCACAGCACATGACTCAGCTTGTTCGTTGACTCAGAGCTTAACGCCGTGGGATTGCGGCTTCAACAAACTACACTCGCAAAAGCAAAAAACGTCCATCCATGTGATCTAAGTGAGACACTGAATATGTACTCAAGCCAAAACGCCATGCAGGAAATTAATATCAATGCCGTCATCATCGAGTTGTCAATATCTGCGCGTTTGCAAATGATTTGGCAGTTGAAATGCGGCCGTGACCATTGGGGGGACAGCTCAGTCGTTGAAAAAGGGTAGATGCACATGTCTGCTGTTTCCAATGTCTCGGACATTCCCTGGATGATCATCGTGGAGGTGAAGATTTTGTCTCAGAAAATGCCCTCGCCCTCTCGTGTTTTTGAGGACACGCGGATGCCCATGCTGGCAGGATCTGTAACCGCGAATTTGCCCATGCACATGCCTCGAATCACATTCCAGGCCAAGGCTTTGGCGTTTATCACGGGGTAGCCAAGCTGTCTAGACATGGCAATGATCAGTACATATCAGCGGAGGTTTGACCCCGGTATACTGTAAAACAGCAGATTGGCGTTGGAATCCAAAGGGCAAAGAGCCGCTTCATTCTGGTATGCTACCAATATATAATAGACGTAGAAAAGTCGTGAATGTCCAGCTCCCCTTCACTTAGATTGCTTCGTCTCGTCTCAAAAGTAGAAGAGCGGCGGGAAGTTTATTGCTGCACAACATATTCGCTTCTTCTGTAGTATTTTCACCAGATTGCACAATTATTTCATCATGAAGTTCCATGTGGCAGCTCTCACGCTCGCGTGTCTAGCAAACTCTGCTTCAGCAGCAGTCCCTCAGCCAAGAGACACTCAAGAGACTACTTCTGAAGGGAAAACATTCTCCATCACCCAAATCAAAAATGAGCGATACCGAGGTCCCAATGTGCCGGCCAGCTATATTGCGGCTTTGGCAAAGTATAGCCCTACCATACCGGAGCATATCAAACATGCGATAAAGGTCAATCCCGGTCTTCGCCGGAAGTTTGGCTCGCTTCTTAATGCTGGTAAACTGCCTCCTCAATACAAATATCTACTTATGATGCAACGAACAGTAAAGAACTAAATTGGGAATCAGGCAACTCAACTGGCACTGCTGTCGCCACTCCTGCTCCAGGGGCCGATTCCGAATATGTTCTTCCCGTCCAGATTGGTACACCTGCTCAAACACTCGCTCTTAATCTTGATACTGGCTCCTCAGACTTGTAAGTACTTCCGATGTAGGCTGAGGAAAAGAAAGTGAGAGAGTCACGTAAATCATGCCACTAACACTCTATTACTACCAGCTGGGTCCTCTCAACAGACACGAATGCGGGCCAAACCTCGGGACAGCCGCTCTATAAACCAAACTCTTCCACCACAAGCCGCCGGTTGAACGGGCAAACATGGCTCATCCAATACGGAGACGGCTCCAGTGCCAGCGGCATTGTCTACCAGGACCGTGTACAGATCGGAAACACCTTCTTTGCCCAGCAGTCCATCGAGTCCGCAGTGCAGGTATCCGAAGACATTGGCGATGACACCTTCTCGTCCGGCCTCCTCGGTGCCGCCGCCAGTGCTGCCAACACCGTGCGCCCGAACAAACAGCTGACGTACCTGGACAACATCAAGAACCAGCTGGTGAAGCCATTGTTCACCGCCAACCTGAAGAAGGGCAAACCCGGAAACTACAACTTCGGCTATATCAACGCGTCAGAGTATACAGGCAACATTCAGTACGCCGCAATCAACCCCCAGTCCCCTCTCTGGGAAATTTCCGTCAGCGGTTACCGAGTTGGCAGCAACGACACCAAATACGTCTCTCGTGTCTGGAACGCCATCGCCGACACGGGCACTTCTCTGCTCTTGGCGCCAATTGATATTGTCAACGCCTATTACGCGCAGGTCAAGGGCTCGACGGTCAACAATGACTATGGGATGACAATGGTTCCTTGTAACGCAACGTTGCCCGATTTTGCATTTGGACTAGGTAATTACAGAGGCGTCATCCCGGGCGCCTACCTCAACTATGGGCGGCTTAACAGGACGTACTGCTTTGGAGGGATCCAATCGTCTGAGGACGCGCCATTTGCAGTGTTGGGAGACGTTGCTCTGAAGGCCCAGTTTGCCGTCTTTGACATTGGTAACAAAGTGGTGGGATTCGCAAACAAGGCTCTGTAAACGAAGTACGAAAGAGGGAAACTCTATTCTTGATGGGTGAATAATGCAACGTTGGTCTGCTGACCGCTCGCGTTGGGGGTGTTTTTCGGAAAGAAGATTGCAAATGAGATATTGAAGAGAATGACGTCAAGTTTCTGGAATATTTATATTCAAAGTAACTAGTTTGGTAAAGCTGTTAATTTTTGTTTGAACGATTTTGTCTAATGAAATATTGTCCAATGAATCTATGCTCGTTGTCATCGGCCCGGTTTAAACTACATCAAGCTAATTATTCTTCATCCATAAAGAGTATTGACATTAAATTTCTCAGAGCTCTTAAACATACGCATCTCTAGATCAATCAGCTACGTTACTAATCAAGTAGAGATCATATTCATCATTAGAACTGGAACTCACGTTGTTTGACTACGCGCTCGCGGTATTAGACATATGGTATCAATACTCGTAATCTACCATTTGCCGTTAAACCGTTACCAACCGTAAAAGAGATCCGTAGCAAATCATTTTAAAACAATACTCAAGACGACGGCCAGTTATGGTACGGTGCGCTGTCCTGAGACAATGTCTAAGACAAGAACCCCAACAACCACTGAAAAGGAAACACATAGTAAGCCACCTGAAAACAAAATCTCAGATGGCAATCAACGGTATTCAATGGTGAGATAGTACGTAAAGAAGCATTGTTAAGCGTTTCCTTTTGAATAAATCCACGTTTTCTCATAATTGTTAAAACGTTATGTCAGTGGGTAGAAGTGTGGTAACACGGCTTAAGCTTCGAAATGTAAAACACATTTTAACATACGTGCTTACTTATGTACTCTCCATCTTACTGTTAAATATACTATCAATAGCTATATTCTGCAATTTTATCACCTCCAGAGATATCATCTCTGTTTACTTATATTCCGATGCGTACTGCAAGAGCCTCTTCACATGTCCAGGGTTATTGGTAAGGAAGGCAAATTGCCACTTTTCAGCTGGATCACTACCTCTTATCAATACCTACATTCTGAGACTCAAAATGAGTCTCTTTCCACCATTTCAAAATGTGGATCTCGCTCACAAATTGCGGTGTAACGCCAGCTTCCACTCCCTTTATTACAAAATCTGTTGCGGCTTTTAGATGCTATTCCTAGTAGGACGGAGTCCAGTTTAAGTAAGTGAATATTGCAAATTAAGTTATATATTCCAACTCAAGCCTCCAATTTATCTATCGTCATTCGTTTCCCCTACTCTATAGTTGCAATACTTCTTGAGCCTTAGTGCTCGCTCGCCAATCATTCCACAGAATCCTCATCGGCAGTTATTTAAGCGCACAACTATGCCTGCAGTAGGCTGAGACGTGGGCCTTATACTGTAAGGACGGCAATCCCCAAAATTATCCGCTTTTTGCTTTTCTCCATCTTCAGGACTAGTACAGTTATTATACAGCCCTTGGTTCGGCGGATTCCGACTTCCCCAGCCAACGTCCTGCTGTTGATACGCACTAACGCTTTTGGAGGCGTCTGTTGAGCGTCTGCTCTGGCATCGTAAGCTCGCGTTTAGTTCATCTCGCACCGCCAGTCCTGCGAATCTTCTCAGACGAGTTCATCGAACTGCAACTCTAAGAAAGAGTATATAATTAATGCAGTGAATTCGATGTGCTAATGATAGAGCGAAGGATGCGCTACAGGATGCGGTTGGCTTTTGCCGCTGGAGCACTACCTATTTTACTATCATTTAAGGCGACCAAGAGCATCTTAATTCATACAACTGAAGCATCGCTAGAACAAGGAGCAGCTATGATGATGGGTATATAGGTATTACAATGGGCTTATATCTTTTTAGAGGAGCAGGTCGTAAACAACACAGGGTCAGAATTAGTCAGTTGATTATGCAACTTTATAACTTATACCCCGTAACAATCTTTCAAAAGTACAACTCAGCGGGGTGCTAAGCCCCTCAAACGACTAAAAACGGATCTTTACTTGATATCGTCGTTATCTACCAACCCTGCGACATCCACTGAATGGGCAACTAAGCCATTTCGCGAAAAAAGAATGCCTAGACTTTGTTCGTTAGAGCAACTAGTGTAGTAATTCAATGGGGCTGTCAACATTTAAACTTTTCTGTGTAATAAAATAATCTCCGATGAATCTATCTCCGTTGTCATCAGCCGAGTTTCTCTGCCGCTACTACCTATTTCTCGTCGACGTGACTCGGTTCTCCAACTAATACAACTTAAATCCGTCGCGAGCGCGACTTGGCAGTGGAAAAAAATAAAGGCAATCTGCCAAAGACTCCGCTATTAATCGCTACAACTAGCCTAAATAGAAGAATAGTTTGTGAAACTATGCTATTTCACGAAAAATTCCAACATTTTGTTCGTATAGATGCAGGGTAGGGCATTCGTCAGAGGCCGTTGCCAAGAAGAAAATTTCTAAGCACGCATGTAAGTCGCTTCGTATTGGACAAGCAGATGATCTCTGCCAAAGCCCAGTGAGTCCAATTCCGTTTAGCCAGATGACAGGCCAATGAAGGCTGCGAATGGTCCGTCTCTGAGGTCATAGCGGTCAAGGAAAAAAAAATCTCCAATGGCATGACATTTGGATGTTCAATAAGTGCCAAAGTTAAATAAGGGCCTAATGGACGGCGAATATGTCGCCCATCGCCTTCAGCTCACATTTGCTAATCTTCAAGCTCTAAATCGACAACTCAATCCTCGAAAATCAATGGCTCTCAACGTTCTTGTCCTGGGGGCTGGCGAGCTTGGCCTCTCCGTTTTGGAGGCGCTTGCCAGACACCCCAAACGGAATCACGCCAAGGTTACTGTCATGATGCGACAGGCTACGCTGGACTCTGCTGCACCGGATAAGAAGAAGCTGATACAGCAAATCAGAGCGCTAGACGTGCAATTTGAGGCGGCAGATGCGGTGCAAACATCTGCGTCGGAGCTCGCCGCCATATTCTCCAGATACGATACTGTTGTGTCCTGCACGGGCATGGGCTTGCCAGCCGGGACTCAGACCAAACTGGCAGAGGCCGCGCTGGAGGCCCAGGTCCGATATTTTCCCTGGCAGTTTGGCATGGATTACGACGCCATCGGCCTAGGCAGCTCGCAAGACCTGTTTGACGAGCAGCTGGGCGTTCGAGCGATGTTGCGCGGACAAGACGCCACGGAATGGATCATCGTGTCGACCGGCCTCTTCATGAGCTTCCTCTTCGTGGCCGAGTTTGGCATCGTCGACCTGAGCACCAAGACGGTGCGCGGTCTCGGCTCGTGGGACAACAGCATCACCCTGACGACGCCCGAAGACATTGGCCGGGCGACTGCGGAGGTGGTGCTGGATCCTCGGGGCCTCAGGAACCAGTGCGTCTACGTGGCCGGCGACACCCTCACGTACGCGCAGGTGGGCGATCTATTGGACCAGCGCTTTGGCACGCGATTCCGGCGCGAGCTCTGGGATCTGGACGAGCTGGCGAAGCAGATGCGCGAGGAGCCGGACAGCACCATGGTCAAGTACAGGGATACGTTTGCACAGGGCAGGGGGGTTGCTTGGAGTCAGGAGAAGACGCTGAACAGTGCGCGAGGGATGAAGCTGACGGATGTCAAGGCGTATCTGGAGGCATGGATGTGCAGCTAGACGAGTGATTGCGGTTACTAGGTTTAGTATCTTGTATGTAAAAGTATGTGGGAGGAGCTTGTTTTGGGTTATCTGAGTTATCTGAGCGATGGCATTACATGGTACATGGCACTTATCTGATGGAAACGGAACAAAAGTATTAGGTCATTATATGTTTATCAGCGTTATCAGTCTTATCAGCTATGAACGAATGCTACCTTGATGGCCCATTGTAAAAGAGTAAATGGGATGAATGGGGGGAAACGTGCATTGGAGATGGGTGGCACGCTGCATAATATGTATTGCTTGGGCGGATAACCCATTTGCTACTACGGAGTACGAGTACTACTGTAGTAATTTGTTATTCGAAACACACAAAGTACCGCATACCGCTGCGTAATCTGCAGCAGCAAACGATGATCACGATGTGAATAAGAATACGAAGTATACACTACAGCTGTACCCCAGACGTACGGCAACCCATACAGTGCAGTAGTAGTACTTTAGTAGGTACCTGTAATACTCCGGACTTGTACTTGGACTCTGTCCTGATGGACACGGTAATCCTGTTGCCAGCATCTCCTCGGGGGTTTCTCCTCCTCCGTCCGCATTCATTTCCCCTGAGATAGTAAGCTGCGACAATTCTACCGCGGGTTTAAATCGTGTGTACTCCGTACGAAGCTGCACCTTAATATTGGTTTAGGTACTTCATAAAAGGGAGCAGTCAGTAGGCCTAAGCCTGCATTACTCGTATGATGGGCGCCGGCTGTTCAGGAGGAAAAAGCGGTCTCAAACGCCCCTTGTACCCTCTGCTTCCCCGCATTATTCACTGCTATTATTACTAGTGCTAGGACTCCGTACAGTAATAATAATGTTATTATTACCACTATCACGAATATTGTCTGTCTGCCTATCCTTCGTTCACATGGCGCGCGGGCTGGCGCAGAGCCTCGGAAACGAGCTGAAGCGCGCAGCTTGTGACCCGATGACTCTCTGGCCATTGCAGCCTAGAGAGGCCTCTAGAGAGGCCTCTACTACTACCTAGTACAGTATTACTAGTAATGACGAGACAGCCCACTGGGCGTTTCAAGCCACAGATAACACCAGGATTCGAACGCATCGACTAAGCGACTGACTGATAGCGGCTGTCTGTCCGCCATGTGAGCGTCTTGCCCACCTATCAGCTTGCAACGTGAGCTTGTTCTGGCTCTATGTACTCACTCGAGTACTCTGTACTCCGCATCTGGGAGATTTGCCTATATACTGCGCAGGTACTCAATACAGAATGTCAGGTGAAAGATACAGAGACGAAAGCCGGGCACGGGATGCCTCACCCCCGGAAGCCTAAAATGGCCCGGAAGCGGTGGCCGGTGTAGCGCTCCAAGTAGCTGCACTTGCACTACTACAGTCCTAGTCCCTATTATTCCATGGTGCTATAGAAGATACGGTACTTCGTACTTCGTACATGTAATGATGACACTGTCATTTGGGAAGCGGTTGCAGGTCCATCCCCACGGCGCTGGAAAGGTTAACTACAGTACTGTACTTGCGGATTGTCGATAACAAGTACCGATACACGACGCCATCCACTTCCTTGTCTCACTTACAGTCATTTACAGCACCGACACACCCGAAACCACTGTACCGTATACCTCTCCCGGTATGACGTGGGAGATATCGCCGGTACCTGGCAGTATCCACCAAGTTCCCTGTACTCCGCACTGCACGCATGCGGGCCTCTCGCCGCTTTCCTCTTCCGGCGTCTGCCTCCTTTTCTGCAGTCCCCGTATTCTTACCGTGACACACCTCGTCATGTTCTAGATGCTATCTGCACACCTTCAGCCTACACAAACAATGCACTCCGTGCCCATTTCCAAGTGCTGCTGCTCCATCCTTCCCGTCAGCCTCGCAATGGCGCTCTTCCGCTTCCAGCCAGCAGCCCCTTTTCCCGAGAGCAGCCGGGCCAACTCTCTTCCTCGGTGACTGCGCCACCAGCCCGGCCGTTTCCTTGGATAAGAGTGAGTCACGTCATGCGCTCGCCGCCAGCACGGCCAGATGACTCCCCCCAGGCCAATCAGCACGCCATGCGCCGGGAGGACGAGATACCAGCGAGATAGGCGTCCCAGACTGATATAAGATCGATGGGCAAGGCCGGGGCAGGGAATGTGAAAGGGTCTATTTGTCCTCCTCCTGCTGCTGCTTCTACACGGCTCTCTGAGCTTCTACTACAAACCGTCAACACCAACCCGATTTCTTCTTGGACGCGCCCTATTCCCTGGAGCGCGCCTTCTGTAACTTGAGTTGCGTCACTGTTCGTGTCGTTTGCTTGTTTGTAATACGTACTCCGTACTCCGTACCAAAGTACTTCCTCTGTAAGTGAATCCGCCTTTAAGCGAAAGCCCCTGTGCTAGTCTTGCCATCCTTGACTAACATGTCATCCCTTATCCTCGCTGTCATAGTTCATCTCTTCTTCCTACATACGCCCTATTCTAGTCGACTTTGACATCTTCATATTCGACCATCTTCTATCGGCATTCGATCAGCTACGAAGCTTCTCTCTCTTATCTGTCCACAACAAGAGTCATACATACACCTATATAAGTCATAATGGAGGCCATCATGGATCACAGCTCTCTTTCATCCTCTGCCGTCAAGCGCCGCCAAGTCCAGTCCAAGCGCGGAGTCCTTCGACGCCGTGGAACCAATTACCTTATCAGGTCTACCGCGAAGCGCTTGGTCGAGTCTACAAACCACGTCGTCTACCACCAGTTCGCTTACGCGCAGGTGCCCAACTACCCATGCCTTTCTGGTGCTTGGGAGGCCCGGCGGAAGGACGGAGGCTCCGCCGAGGGCCCCCGTCCTCTACGATCACAAATTGAGAGGGATCTCCGCGCCGTCTTGGCCGCTTCCCGTGAGCAGCAGAACAAGCGTGAACACCGAGCGCCGGCAGTATCACCTCGCAATGAGGAGGAGGAGGGTCGGGAGCTTGCTCGCAGCGGGATTCCGCTCCCGAGTGATGCGAACCGACTAGTGAGACGACCCAGCCTGGAGCGTGAGGAGGCTTTCCGTGTTGCAAGCACGGCCAAGGGCAAAGTTCACATCCGCGCTTCTCCCGAGAGTGACGACGCGCAGGTTGCGGAGCTTTACCAGCAGGGCTTGCTCTACGACAATGATGAACAGCGTCCTGAGGAGACCTTCAACCTCAACAGCATTCAGCATGAGGAGCCTGTGTATACTGTTCGTCCTGCGAAGCGGGGTCGCAAGTCAAAGAGAGCCAGCAAGCCTGTTGCTCTCGTCCTTTCCTATACCGACATTGGCGAGTATAGCGTCAAGACTTCAACAGATCAGCTTTCAACAGCTGATGACTCAAAGATCAGCGAAACTTTCCCTCCTCTGAGGGTGGTCTACGAGCAAAACACGTCAAACCCAACATTTGATGTCGAGACATCTCAGCCCCCAGATTTGATGATGGATGACAGTCTTTCAGATTATGACTGCTTCTCCGATAGTGAGCTTGACGATGACGTACCTTCCCAGACGGAGATTCTGGAAAACGCAAACAACCCGTCCTCAGAGACTTGGATTATGCTAGGTTGATCGACTTGTAGCAGGTCTGCTTAGGATCCCCCCGTGCACCGCCGGGATTTTGGAAACTGGACAGGTGGGAGAGCCTCACCTCAGACTGGTCCATCACATAATCTAGCATGATTACTTTTTCTCTTGGCGTTTTTTTGGGGGCGGTGGGACGGGATTTTCAAGGATCGGGATAGATGTGTATACTACAGCCTGCATAGCGAGTGGTGTACTAACAGATCCATGACGACAGTTTGCATTCCAACATATGGATGGGTGGCGATGCGTTTTCTTTCTCTTAGTCTTTTAGATGATTACGAAATTTGTTCAACTAGGTGTTTTAGTCAATTATCTGATGTCGCCATGGCGCGTACACTGATGGAATATTACTTATGATTCTTTTCTACGATTAAATGTGTGCCTTACTTGAGTGATGGAGATTCCGACACTAAGTTATTACAGTGCTTGTCATCATTTTGCACCCTAGGAATTCTAATTGTTTTTGTTTCATAGCCATGTTATTGACCTTGTCGAAATTACCAGCCATTCAAGTCTGGCTTAGACTGGCGGCCGAACTAGAGAAGGCTTGGTTGGTATCATCCTAGAGCGGCCCCAGTCTTCAATCGAACTCCATTTCACACAAGCGGACTGCGAATTTGACTGCGTCTTGGGCTTGCGCGCTGTTGGGTCAACCCACGTGAATGTGTACATTGCTGTGTTGCCGTGGCACATGACGGCTAGGCGGAGTGCTTCTAGGCAGTGATCTGTGTGGATTGCCTGTGTTAGTATATTCTGATAGAAAGATAGTGGGGGTTAGTGTTGGATGGCTACGAACCGAGATGGCCGTGGAGGTATTGGTCTTCGGCCGCGGTGAGGTTTGGGTAGTAGAAATCTTTGTAAAGATAGAAGCGTAGTTGTCGCTATGTTGAAGTTTAGTTATAAATGCTTTTTTGTAAAAGACATAAGTTGGGAAGTGGAAAGCGTACCACACAGTGCAGCTCGTGATATACGCCGAGACTGGCAGGATATCCGCCGCCGGTCAATTCAGTCATGTTCGCGAATGACTCTCCCGCTTTCTCTAGCTCTTCAACAGTCGCATTGAAATAGACAGCTATATAACCGTCAGTGCTAGATCCTTTAACTGGGGTGATGTATACGTACGTCTTATCAACGCGTCCCACGCCTCATTCTGTTCTACTGTCGGAGGTCCAGAGTATTTGCTCATACTTTTATAGTCTGTGGCCTTGTCTCCGTTGACTTCGTACTCGACATATTGATGCGCGGGGGCTTATAGATTGTGAGTTTTCGAGTTTAAAATCCATGTTGAGACCGGGTTTCGACTTACACCAACTACGTCCATTGACGGCCCTAGTGTAAGAATTTGAGCGGCCATCCATCATGAGTGCAAATAGTAACGCAACACATAGGATGTGAAGCAGAGAGGAGTATACTCTCCCCCAAGTAAAGGCTCTCGCTAGGGTACTTTTTGCTGCTGGTGAAAGCGACTCATTTGAATCGGCTGTATGCATAAGCCGTTCAGATTCATCATTATCAAAAGAGCTTTTGCTGATTAATATCCTAGGAATAGCCATTCTGGATGTGAAGCAAACAACCTCTGAAGATATAGAATAGTTGAGAAAGAGAAAGAAGAGGCTTTGTGCATGCCCGCTGATTCGGACAAATTTCGCTGATATAGTAGACCCTACCAATGTAAAAGCCTGACACTGCCCAATATGCATCGGATTCTTAACTTGAAAGACCGAGTTAATAATCGCCTGGATAGATAACTAATACATCACGCTAAATACGCATATTGCAGGGTGCATCTCTGCTTATAATCTTAGTAAGCGTCATAATACTCTGGTCTAGAACATGCAGATTATATGCCGGCATGGAGCAGTACAGCTACGTTGACTCGCGACCGATACAAAGATTACAATAAGACATGGGGGTTGAGATCATTGCAGAGTGGAATCGGTGGAGAAAAAGATTGTGCAAAAAGGTCATGGGTTGCTTATCGAATCAACTTTTCGAATTCCGTTATACCGCTTCCAAGAATTCGCAACCTACTATACCTACTTTCTCCTTCTCCCACGCCTAACTTGACAGTACTCCAGGCCTGCAAATATCAATATCAGCGTCTAAGCAGTATAAACTTCAATTACAACTCGAAAATGTATTTGTCCAACATCTCAATCGCGGTACTCGCCATACTTGTTGGTTCGGCCGTAGCTAGGCCTCTCCCAATAGGTAAGAAGATGCTGAGACAGCCCACTGATAGGATCTAATACCGTACTCTATAGCGTTTAAGCAAGCCTCTACTGGTGGTAGGCCCAACCCCGAAGGTGTCAAAGAAGTAGCAGATATATTCGCCCGTGACGGCCGACCTACTCCCGAGGGCGTTAAAGAAGTGGCGGACATCTTTTCCCGCGACAGCAGGCCGACTCCCGAAGGTGTTAAAGAAGTGGCAGACATCTTTTCCCGCGACAGCAGGCCGACTCCCGAAGGTGTTAAAGAAGTGGCAGACATCTTTTCCCGCGACAGCAGGCCTACTCCCGAAGGTGTCAAGGAGGTAGCTGATATATTCGCCTGAAGTTAGTTCAAACCCTTAAAATAAAATAGCAAAGGCGTTTGGTTATCTTAGCGACATGCCTGCTCTCTTCAGCACTATATGAAGAGACTGGAGTCTATTTCTGTGTTAAGAAGCAAATATAACCTCGAGAGAATAAGTCACAATATTGATGAGCTTGTTACTTGTACATTGTATAAATCTAAGCTATTCTTTCAGCCGGTGAAGAGATCACATGTCAATTTGGAACAAATGATCCTCTTCGGTCGAACCTACCAATTATTCAAGGAATAATGGATGCTCTCGTATATTTAAAGGAATTGTGTAATTACATTGAGATTAATTTCCTTTTACCAAGACTGTGTAAACGAGTAGAGCTCAATAGAGCAGCCACACGGCGAAGAACGATGTTGGTTAGGTAATATGTCTTGCCAGCATCGGCATTTTGACTGGGATCGGGGAATAAAACCTATCTGCTACCTACACATTGCCAACGTGACGATAACTAACTAGATTTTTACCCACTTTTCCCGATAGATATACAGTGTACAGAATAGTATTGTCCCTGTTTCGTATTATAGTGGCTCAATTTTGCCTTGCTCTTTTCATCAACTACAATTAACCATTTTCTACTATAAAGTGGGTCGTTCGAGTCGGGACCTGCTGCGACGGGGAATGGTGGTGTACATTGTTCATTTACTACGTTAATGATCTTAAGCTATATATTCTCTATTTGCGGTATAGAAAGAAGAGAAGAAAAAAAAAACGAATTGAAAGTAGTGGGTGCATGTGCGATTCTTAGCCTACTAAAATAACACTTGAATGCAGACCGCATGCTCCATTCCGAGATGAACTTTGAGGTGTGAATACCCTAAAACGACTACTCCGATGATAAAATTAGTTTTTATCAACTGACTTATGGGACAAGGATTTAATCTGGTAGATTCGACGGATTCGCTCTTCAATACCAACTTCTTAGTACTTGTTTGACGTGCTGAGGGAAATTTTACCGAATCAACGACTAACAAAGTCTTATTCTTACAATATATTTGAGAGGTAGCTCAGCTCTGGCTCACCCTATACCATTGGTGTTCACTTGCATTGCATAGGTACATGTAGGCTTAGAGTACGCTCTGACTAAGGAATTCAAGTCGAGCCTATATTTCTGCTGCAACCTTAAAGCGGCGATTCTCCGACAAAACAGGCTTGTAAAATTATACGCCGCATTTCCTTCATGGCAAAGTGATTTCATCGAAAGCTACGATGATGTAATGGCTGTTTACTCGTGACAGCTCTCCAGGAACTTGGCGCGCTAGCTACACACAATGACGGACACGATATAAGCCGACTTAAATATGACGGTGTCATTACTGACGGAACAATGCCTCCGATTCAAGGATAGCGGCGCTTGAATACGCCATTGATGGCGCAACGATCTATCTAGGGTGATTTGTTCCTCCAATAGCGCTGACCGGATTTAGCCCTGTTTTCGGCAGGCCCGCTATCCCGTGAGCCGGGGCACTGAGGTAGTTTCAATGCTACCTCTCAAAATGCTTAATAACTTTAAAGAAAGATTACAGAGAAGGTTATATTGAGAAAAGAGGGATACGCATATTATTTGCATAGTGACGTAACAGTATATCGGCACTGTATATGTGGTGTGTATAAGAATTCACGATTGAAAATATGGATGCATGTGTGCTGACGACATATTTTGGGATTGACTAGGCAGCACCCGTTGTGTGGCTGGGGGCCGGCTGAAGACGCCGGTGTCGGTCTTCCTTAGTTATTTACTAGGAATCCAAGACGTTGCTATCCAACACTGCCCAACGCCGACACGTACATACATCAATAGAAACACTCGTCTATAACTTGATCAAAATTGAAGCTGTTTATAAGCTATCTACATCAATCGGATCGTCTTCCTTCTCCTTTAGCAAGGTCCTCTTCTTCCTTACCACTACTGCCGTCTTTATTAGTAAATGACAGCCGTTTAAGCTGTTTAATTAACCATATTATAAACTGCTGTATAAGAATACCAGGCTCCCACTCGGCTTCCTATAATAACAATGTTATTTATGAAGCTATTCTAATAGCTGGATTTGTAGCCGGGCCTGTGGCCGGGCCCTTGATAAGGCTGCCGCCAGCGGCCTCGTCAAAGCCCTCATTAAAGCCCTCGCCTCCAACGCCGTTGAATTCATCGTCAGACCGGTCTGTTAGCCGGTCGTAAAGCCACTGAATTGGCATTTAGCCGCCAAGCTTATCTTGCCGATGGAGACGAAGTAGGTTGTACACATCTTTCCGGGTAATTAGCCTGACATCCGGGTCATCGTCACTTTGCAATTGCACGATAATCTGAGCCGATTTGATCCCGCTATTCCAGGTCGAGATAATCTGGTCCTTTTTCTTCAAAATGCCGTCTTTACGGAAGCTTGGCGCTGCCCCTGCCTCAAGTGGTGGGTAGTTGTGTTCGCCGGCATTGTCACTAGCTATACGTTGTGGGCGCCAAAGGCTAGCTTCGGCCCCGGCCCCGGCCTTGGTCAACAGCTTGATATTGAAGTGATAGGGGCAGCCGGTCTTCTGTGTGCTGGTCTTCCGTCTTTTGGTTTCGTGAACTCCTTCTTTAGCCGAGGACTTGAACGACCGCCCTTTGGCACAGCGAATTACAATCGTATGAAAATCGCTCGCCGTAGGTTTTTTCTTATGGATTGAGAGATCATAGCCGTCATATTTCCAACTTCCTTGATATAGGCAACAGCATCTTCCCAGGTTCAAAAAGAACGGTCAAAAATGCAATCCATTATCTGTAAATAGCTTATAAATAGCTTCAAATTTGATCAAGTTATGAGTGTTTCTATTGATGTGTGTGTATGTTGGCGTTGGGCAGCGTTGGACAGCAACGTCTTGGATTCCTAGTAAATAACTAAGGAAGACCAACACCGGCGTCTTCCTCCCCCAGCCACACAAGGGGTGTCGCCTAGTCAATCCCTATATTTTAGGTATGATGAAAGTCATACCTCCTTCAACGAGGCGAGTGGATCTTCGTTTCAATTTAAATAATACGTACTTCGTATGAGCCACTGAAATATAGTACGGGTTTGAGAAGCCATTGCGTGACAGGACTAAGAAAATAAAGCAACGTCTTTCTACTTCGTACATAGTGAGAGAAAAGAGAAAACAGGGCTAAAATGTAACACACCTGGTGACTATGAAAAGCATAAGCTGTTCTTGCGGCTCGAACTCTTGGTATTGACGGTACAAGCCATTGTTCGGCAAGCAGCTGTAGGAGGTCTAGACCTCTATGGAGAAGCACCTTCTCGTAAGTTATTGCGGCTAGATCGTCTAGCGGTAGGGTAGTGTGAAGAGAAGTTGACAAATAGCTATTTGAGTGCGCATGCACTCCGTACATCTTGATGAGAACTCGCTGATTAAGGGGGCAATGCAAAGTTCCAAAGTGTTACCCTTGCATAATTCTTCATCAAGTTCACAAGAAAGTACTCCCTACTACTCGTGTTGTTAGTAACTTGTATACACGTATAGCGGTGAAATCCCGGTGGCATGGATTACCATGACTGCAGGGTGTGCGTGGTTAAGGGTTCACTAAGCACTTTATTGAATCTTTATTAATGTACTTAAATATTTTGTCGAACCATAATTCCAAATACTTGAGGCAAATCCGGAAAAGGACCCGTGTAAAAAGAAGAAAAGTTGCTCGGCCCATGGAGTTGCTCACCGGCCCGGGGGCACGGACACATATTTGAAGCCTGAGCTGGTCAAGCGATACTTCTGCGGGCCCCTTCACGTTCGCAGCTCAATATTAGCCTATTACCTCCATGCAGCAAGCAACAGTATCTTGGATTGTAGCCTTGTTGAGCACATTCTTTTTGTAAAAGGCATAACGAACGATTTTGCGGGATTCAAACGTCTTACGTCCTTTTGCTATGATGTCAAGTAAGCACTGTAAAACAAATGAATAATAGCTCCCAATAAATGGTAGCGTTGAGCAAGTTAGGCGGAGCGGACTTCGAGCTTAGGCCGTGTTAAGTAATCGTTGAAGAGGCTGAATCCCGGGCTATCATGGACAATCCTTACCTCTTTGGAATTCCAAATAATTGAAACCCAAGACTTTTCTGGAAGTTCAAGTAACTGACCCCCGGGCTTCCCCAGAATTCCAAATACTGATTGAATGATGTGTTAGCGTGGCGGAAGTTCCATATTTAAGCGATGCTAACACGAATATGATTTGCTGCCGTTCCAACTAGCAAATGCATCGCCCTGTTTGAGTCTTTGAACCTTTGAACAGCAACCTGCCCCGTAAATAGCTCCCGCCGCCGCCGACTACCAATGGCGGACGGAACAACAAAGCCTCGAAATCGGTGTTAAGTAATAAGATACTAAGGAAGAGTATTGCTAGCCTCAGTATAGCGGACGTGCTCGCACCAAAAGGTGAAAGAAGAAACATCTCACTCCCGGCATCCTTATCCACTAGCCTTGCCATGTTTAGTGCCTTAGTTCCGTTAGCCGATGACCGCAAGGATGCCCTCGTGAATCCGCTTCTGCTGACGTTCTATTTCTTCTTACCGGGTGATTAGAAAATTGAACAACTAAAGCTTCAAAGAAATGAATAGTAAATGTGTTCTGCCGCTGTAGTTACGTAAACAATTAATTCCATATCTCTTACATCTCAGTTTGCTTCTCTTGTAATTTCACACGGGGCAGCCGGCAAATCTAGTAGTAATATCCCAAAGGGGAAAACGCTAGGAGTGAGAATCGAAGCATCCGCCCCGTTCACCTTGTTAGTCTGCCCGGTGCAGTTGTCTATCCGCCCGTCCACCTAGTCAATCCGCCCCATCCGCCTTGTTAATGTGCCCCTGCATCATCGAGACCCATTCTGGCGGAGCTTTCCAGCTCGGCGACCCCTGGAAGCTAACTGCAAGCAGCCATCAACTCACTTACAGACGTGTGCCTGGGGAGTGTCTCTCCGTGGATCACGAACTTACTATGTCGAAAGAATCAATCGTCGGACCATGAAGTAGAGCCGGGCCGGTTATGATGGCCGTAGTGTAGGTGGCGTGTTGTTGAAAACTCATAACGACCTCACCATGGTTGTGAATATATAAGCCCAGCAGTCGCTGCAACATCGAGACTCTTTTTAGCCAGCCTCGATCTCAGTATCAGTGTTACCTCCTTTCCCTTCCAGTTTCACTACCCCTCAGACGATCATCATGTTCAAATCGGCAGCTCTCCTTGCTCTGGCTACGGCCGTCATGGCACGAAAATGCCAAAACCTCGACATCCCCATCTCCATCTCAAGCCGAAACGCAGTTTTCAACCTCCCAAACCCAGTATCAGATATTGACGTCACCAACTTCTTCCTTGCCTCCACCCATCCAGGTACCAACTTTACCGACAGCATCCTAAAGGGAGTAAGTTTCCATCCATCCCCCATAAGTCTTTAGGATGTTTTCAAAAACGTTATTAACAATCTTCCCTCCAGTACAAAACAATCCACGGCAACTACAAAATCGGTGCCACCTACTGCCAGCCAGACCATGGTCCCGGCAAATCCATCCAAGTCTTAACCCACGGCATCGGTTTCGATCGCAGTTACTGGGATCTCCCCTTTAACAACTACAACTACAGCTACGTCGCCCAAGCCGTCGACGAGGAAGGCTACTCAACCTTCGCCTGGGACCGCGTCGGCATTGCCTCCTCCTCCAGGGGCGACCCTGTCAACGAGATCCAGCAATACCTCGACACTGCCGCCCTCAAGGAGCTTTCTACCCTCCTCCGCGATGGCTCTGTCAAGGGCATCAAAACCAAATTCAACAAATTCGTTCACGTCGGCCACTCCTTCGGCTCCGCCATCACCTACAACTTCATCAACGAGAACCCGGACTTCAGTGACGCCGCCATCCTGACCGGCTTCAGCCAGAACCCCAACTTCATCACCGGCTTCGTCCTTGGTGCCAACTTCAAGCCCGTAAAGGAGATCGCCACCCTGGCAGCCCACTATCCCGTTGGCTACTTTGCGACCGCGTCCAGCATCGGCGTCTACATCGAGTTCTTTGCGCCCGGCGACTTCGATCCTAAGATGCTCGCCAACGCTTTCGCCACCGGCCAGCCAGCCACCCCTGGCGAACTCCTGACCATCGGAGCCGGCACCGGCGATGTCAACGCCTTCAAGGGCCATCTCCTCATCATCACAGGAGGTTAGTTTTCCCCAGTCGCTTCATCTTTTCCTGAATCCATAAGCCGTATAAATGTACATTACTGACACTTAGAATCTTTCCAGAGCGCGACATGCCCTTCTGCGGCGGCAACTGCGATGACACCACCACCATTCAGGGAGCTTACCCTAACCTAATCGCCGCCTCTAAGACCTTCTTCCCTAAGACCTCGTCTTTCAACACGACCGTCGTCCCCGGCGCTGGTCACGGCCTCAACATGGGCTACACTCACAAGGCCGCATACGCCTCCATGTTCGACTTTCTTGGCGCGCATTCCTGTTGAGATAGGACGGAATAACCGAATAGACTCCGAGGAAGAGAGAGGGGGCTGAGAAAACAATAATTGTGTTTACTTCGCCCCCCTATGGTCCATTGCCTAATGTACATCTATTAGATTTAGTAATAGACATTAATATTGTCGTTTAACAACATGCACAGTCCTTATTGGACCTAGTACATCGTGTGCCGTGCGCGAATATTAATCAACTAAAGCATCTGATATTAGCCCACGAACTAAAAAAAAAAAGAATACCAATTTATGCATAACTAGTTGAACATTCTTTCTAGGAAGATAGTCTATCCAATAGTTTCTATAGCGTTGATTCATCAATGCATACGCCCTAGGTAATTGAAACCACCTGCCAAGTAAACAACGCCAACAAAGGTTTTTCCATCTTGAATTCATAGCTCAAAATCTATGTGCGGCGCACACGCTTATCTCAGGTAAAGAGGGGAGAAAATAAAACAAGGATGATCAGCCCATAAGCAGCCAGGCAGAAACTTTCAAGGCCATCTCTTTTCTAATCCTCATATCCCAGGAAAAATCGAAGCTAGTTTCACCTCGGATAGGATCGAACTGGAAAAAAAAGGTCCCTGTGACTCTAGTCATAGTTTCAGCTTCCCCAATCTTGGCAGACCTAAATTCATCAACTATTGATGCCCAGAGTTTTCTCTGCTCAAGCGGATGTGCCAAAAAATTCCTAAGCCACATATTATCACTCCGTTGATCCTATTGGGCGAATTTTTTTTATTCAGCACGTAATAGGGTCGAAACCGGGTCACCCCAGTCTATCCCGCCGTTCAATGAAATGGTGCCAGACGCATACTTTATGCATACGCCTTTGACTTGGCAGCTCCGCACGTGCCGTCCTATTAAAGTGCCAATACTAGGAGTGAAATAGGTCAAGCTGCGGAAATTTTTACATTAGGTACGGAGCAATCTATAAGGTTTTACTTGTGGCGATAATCAGATTTTAGGAGCTAGCGAAGGCGGGTATAGGTGTTAAACGCCCGGCTTTCTCTTGCTACCTAGGTGACTAGAGGAATAGGCTATTGGATTATTCCATCCCTGATTACCGAGCCTGCCTATTCTAATTCCTCGTTCATAAAATCTGGTAATGCTGACACTGCTTAAAGGCAAGCTGAATCAGTCCTAGTTCCTCTTTAGTTGAGGCCTCTTCATAATTCAATGATTCGCTCGCTGCAATACAGCTTTTCATCCTACTTAGCTCAAAGCCGCAATCCCCTCATTGCAGATCGTCGCTGATTTTCCTTAGAATGGGCACCTAGTCATGGACCGAAAAGGTGCGGCGGTAGCCTGCCTTGGCCAACCCTAGTTGGTCGAAACCGGAGAAGCCATCTGCACTTCGCGGGCCAAGGATTCCACTGCGAGCTATGACCACTTCTATTGGACAAAAGTCGAATAATTTGTGAATTATTGCGGATATTTCAATCGTTCATTGCTTTAATGGGAGAATTCCGAGCATGTCGTGCATATGAAGACTGATATTATGTAAAATAAAATATGCCAGAATCTCCGTAGTGTTCTGATGTGATTGAAATATACCCCCTGTAGTATCTTGTGGGTGACACGTGAGTCCCTACCATGCACAACGGAGTAGCTACTCACTGTAGGCTGGGTTGGGGGTATAGCAAAGCCCTGCAGCATGTATCCTATTATCCTGAATTCCACTGGAAGCATCAAATGCCCCGATTTCTCATCCAGGTGGCATTTGATCGGGAAGGTTCATCCACTGAGGTATTTCTGGGATGGCCCACGTCAAATATGCCGACATTTCATCCGCCGTTTTGATATAGTCGTCGACGGAAGGTTGCAACATGGCCCCGTTCTGAACCATGACGCCAGCTGATGGCATAATTTGAAGTGGATTTCTCGGGGGTAAGCCCTGACTCATGAGTTCGGGTGCTACCTCTAGCGGAGGATAGGTTGGTCTTAAAACTGGCAGCGAGTTTGTAAAGTCGCTGCTGCCGCTCTTATCTATCGGCATCTCGTATAATATGTTCTGACTCGCGTGAATTAATGGCGACTTGCTGTCATTTGCCGACGACATCGTCTTGGGACTGCTTTCCGACTGTGCTTCTTGAAGCTGTACTCTTCCCCTCCGAAAGGAGGCTAATGCTGAAAGATGGTGAACCTCGGCGGAGCCTGTGACCTCGGCGGGGTCGATTGGTATACTAAGGCGGAGAATCAGTCAACGGTACTTACTTGTACTAATCGGAAATTCAGAACAAACCTGAGCGTTTCTTGATATCTCTCGGCAATATCCCGAAAGCCGAAAAGATGGCATAGTGGAATAAGGCCCCGGATCTATTATCATTAGCAGCTAGCACGTCAGACGCATCAACCAGGAGATGAGAAACTTACAAACTGTATCGGCGCCTCCTTTCCGCGATTATGAATGCCCAGGAGGAAGCTGAAGTTGGAAATGATATTGTCTCTAGTTACTTGCAAAGTCTGGGGAGACTGATCCACAGTAGCCGCGTAAATAATCTGTATCTTGGTCGATTCGATAGTTGCATCGGAACAGAAAAGGTCGTCGAATGCGGTTGGGCTAAAGTTCATTCCAGTGCAGATAATGTGGGACACTTGCGTCGCATGATAGCGACACAAACTTTGACAATGCGTACGGAAATTAAGCGGTGCGTTTTTAAACGCAGGTGCTAGAGGGAAGTTGTAGCCGGCTAGCGAAATTCGAGTGAGGTCGAAGATGACGGCATGAATAAAGAGATGTAGAGCAAAGACACCCCCAAGTATTCCTTTTTCTTTCAACACATAGAGATTGGTATCTGTTAGGTAATATTTTTGCGGCAAGTTGGCGTAAAGTGCGTTGAGTTGATCAATGATTCTAACAAAATGAGATGATGGTTCCCAAATGCGCATGTTATCATCGGCAACTCGAATAAGCCTATAAGGCAGCGTTAGCATGGGATGAAATAAGAGGATTAAAAGGGTAAAAAGGAGGAGAGAAAAGTACATACTGCATTACTTTCGTCCTCAGACGCACAACTAAAATCATGAGAGATGACAAGTCCAATTCTGTAACGGCAGCATGCATTCCTGAGCCTTCAATTTGTAGTAGATAGTGGGGCGATGATGAAAGCTGGGATTCAAAGCAGTCGTCGGGACAGGGCAGAGGGATTTCTGGTAGGTGGTCTTTCCAGCACATATTTTTCTCGACGCCATTGGCGGCAAGGCCGTCAATGACGAAGCTAGCCCAAACGATGCGGTTTTCTACCTCTCGTTGGAGCATCTGGGCTGCAGTATGACGGTTGTGAAGAGGTTGTGGCGAGTCCAGGCTCAGCAGCCTTATGGCGCGATGCAAAAAGGCCAGCAGGATGAAGACCAAAGCATGCTGATCCTCCCGAAGACCATACTCACAGAGAAGGGCTACTGTCTGTAGAGAAGCCTGGTTAGGTAGGCTGGCTAAAACTAGAACTTGCTTGACAACTCACCATGAGACTTTGCACCGTGGGAGCATGCAATTCTCCCAAAATCTCCTTTCTCGCTCTCTCAGCCCACACCTGCCCAGGGATCGCGCTTGGAAGTAAATCGCGATCGGGACCATCAAGGTTCAGCGTTGCATCAAAGTAGATGTGCCTACAATCAGATGAAAGGGATTAGATTGCAATTTCCTCTAGTCTCTTGGACTGAAAAAAAAAAAAAAACCTACCTAGCACCAAGGGCGCAAATAATATAGAGCAGAGGTTCTCCATAGTCCTGCGCAATGCTCGCTGACTCAAGCGACTGCATAAAAGAGGGGCGATGAATGAAAGAGAGACAGCGGACGTGGTGAGTTCGTTCAAAGTAAGCATTAATCAGACGAAGTCGAAGATTGTGGTCTTTTGGTAGAGTATCTGTGCATAGGCTTCACCGGACGTTAGTAGATGAATCACCGGAAACGAATCACCCGAACCAAAAAGAATTATCATTCTGTTTCCTTTTTACCTTTCAATATTGACACCAAAGGCGTGCAATAGCGTGGGATGTGTCCACTGGCTATCATCCAAGGGCTGAACTGGGGCCGTCGACGTGAGTCCCGTAGCAGCAACCGTAGAGCTGGCCACGGAGCTGGCGGGCTGAGAAGAAGATTCGCGTTCTTGCTGCTTATCCAGCTTGGAAGGATAGACGCAAGGCAAACTACGCAGGATGCATCGGCGACAGGACGGCCGAGTCTTGGTGCAGCGATGCTTAGACGACCGGCATTCCTCGCAGGACCCCACCCGTCGCTTTTCAACTCCGGCAGCCCTGAAGATGTCATCTGCGGATTTTTGCATCTCTTTGCGCGAAATGAACTCGCTCTGCGGACTGAAGCCAGGACATCCGACGCCTAGCCGCAGACAGTTCCGGCACTCGGGCATAGTCTTGTCGCATTTTACCTAGTCCAGAAAAAAAAGTTGATGAGAAATGCGTTGAATAGTAAACATCTTGAAGCCCGGAGAAACTGGAATCTCCTAAGATTCTTCTCTACTAGCCAAGGCCTCGATGGACTCTGCGTACCTTTCTTGATCTGCAGACCAAGCAAGCTGCAGCGCGGGCTCGGTCAGCTAACATTATCCAGCGAGACTCGGATACTCGACAATTGCCGTATAAGGGAAGGGAGGGGAGCTGGGAAAAACAAAAACGAAATGCAAAGAAGAAGAAAAAGCTGCTGCTCTCACCTATGGTTGCCTTCGGCGCGTTCTCGTTTCGAGCTGCAGCCGCGCCACTGCGCTGAGATGCTGGCGAGCCCATTTGCTAGCTGGGAGTAGTTTCACTTTACTGAGGATACTAATATGTCATCTTTCTCTCCCTTATCCCACAAGAGTCGCCGTGGTGAACTAGCATGGTGGAGGGGGGCGGTTCCCTTTGAGGATAATGGAGTTGGCTTCTTGAGAAGACGAGCGAATGCGAGGATTGAGAATCTAAGCATCGCTACCTGCTCTAGTCTCCAACTGTCGGGTCCCCTTTCGACCGCTGACTCTGCGTCCAATCCAATCCCAGAAGCTTCGGCGGAGTCCCCGCTAGTGTGTCGCGCTGTTCAACGCCATCTGGGATGGGGTCGACGGAGAGCTGCCACTGTGCCCTGGCTAATATTAAACCTGGTGCATCTGACAACCAGCCAAGCTGGCGGTGGGGCCAGGGTTTTGAAGGTCTTGGACGAGTCGCAATTGTTGGCATCGGATAGTGTCTTCGTTGTCGATGCTGGCAAAAAGGAAGATGAGGCTTGAATCGAGACGATGCTTGGGTGCTTAGATTGAAGCGGCCGTGATGGCGGTCGGTGGCCTGAGTCATGAGGTGAAATGGAGAGACAAATTTGACACGGTTAATGCGTGGGGACTTGTGTTTTCATTTAATTGGTTTTTTTTTTTCGACCCTTCTGTCTTGCCCTCTAGAAATTGAAAATTCCTTCCCGTACCTTCCATCTCGTTTATGATAGGTACTATTACTATTACTACATGTACTACGGCCTGCTCCTATCGATAGGTACCTATATGGTTATAGTAGTAATAGAGAAACTTACATGTGATTTTACGAGATTCACTTATGAAGCAGTACGAGACTGCGTAGTAATAAAAGATGCGTGGCGATTCAGCATCACCTCGTGCCTACACCAGCTGAAATCGTAGCCACTCCAGAAACTGCACAGACACCTCCTGCGCGAGTAAGGCATGGAACACGTATTCGGTAGCTGCCGCTTCCTACCTACTGCGCGCCAAAAGAATAGTACTTGACTGCCACGAGTAGTATCAAGATAGTAGGGAGCGCTGCTGTTTCGTACTTGGAGAGTCCTCACCGGGCTGCTAGGGATTTAGGTGCATACAAGTAACAGGCCAACATGCATTTGGGCACGCTATCCCGGTCCGTCCAATGGCAGCTACAGGCACTCATTATTCCGCCATCTTCACCGGCTTAGTGGCATTCAGGATTCTTCAGCGGCACAGGGAAGCCTGCAGCAAGCCACAGCGGCCCTGCCTTGCAGAGTCGCAGACCCAAACTTTGGCTTAAAATCAAAAATGCTCCTAGCTTAACGTGACAGTTACAGGGTGTCGATCGCGGGGGGCCCTGTTGTTATGGCCTGGTGCTATCCGCCTGCGCAACGCAATCATGCGGTAGAGACGCGCAATCATGCCGCACAAGGATAGGTCAGTAGCCGGTGAGCTTGCTTGGGGTCTTTGGAAAGAAGCTGCAGCTCGCGATCGTCTTATTTGTGCGTCCGAAAATAGACCACGGGAGTGCCGTGCCGTACTCCGTGTGGTGGCCAGGCACTATTACGCCCTATCATGAGTCGAACCATTCCTAACTATCAAGTGATTGGCTGCTGCCCAACACTGCTAGGTATTCCGGGTTACGAGTAATTGAATCAAATAGTTATATCTAGGTGATGGGTAATAGGTAGTAATATGAGAGGTGTGCTGCGGTAGGTAAACGTAGCTTTATCGGTAGAAGACCTAGGTATATATGCGCAAATGTATTTTAGTACCCTCATGATTATGTTGGCCGAACACAACGCTGCGATTCTTTGCCTTCATTCTGCACGCCACTTTCCTGCATAGGAGCATCTGCTTTTAGAGACCTGGCTCATACACTATTACTTTCGGAATAGCCACGCAACGCTACACGATCTTTATCGAGCAGCTAAGACATGCGCTACTTCGTAGACTACTTGTATATCCGAACGCTCAGAGACCCCACAACCCGCCGCCCTTCATTCCCGGTTTGGGTGGATCTTCCGCCGTTGGGGTCCAGGAGCATAGTGATGGTGCTAGTACGCGTAGCAGAAACGAAATGGGGATTCTCTGTGTATTTGAAATCTGCGTCGTGTCCTTAATCCGTTTGAGGAGAAAAAATTGAGAAAGGCAATTACGAAACAAAAACAACCAGCAATCCTCTACATTGGATCTGGTGGCGGTGTGGAACTCAATTGTTGTGAGAAAGTTGAGAAGCCCAATAACTGTACGTTGAAACGGCGCAATTTAACCAGCGCGTTAATGAGAGCCCCGAGTATAACTCCAATTGGCTCTCGTAGTGCTGCTGAGATGCATACAGGCCGCCTCACAGTTGCCACGTGAAAAAAAGAACCTGCCCTCCATTAGCAGCAGCGCGCACAGTGGAATCAATGTAACAATGGAAAATGTAACGGTAGTTTAAGCGTATGGTTCTGAGTAGTACCAAGTGCAGGACACCTGTACTAAGTCAGCGCTAAAGACCAGGGTCAAAGGCCATATTTCGGCAAAGGACCGAAACAGTATTATAGAACAAAGATAGATGCTCTGATCAGTAGATACCTTAGGTACGAAGTACTACAAGATAATTCCCACAAGTACCTACCTACCATAGAGATGTTTCAAGACTTGTTTGTCAACTTAATAACTGGATTAGGAGAGATATACGCGATACAGGTCAATTTCTTTTTTGAAGTAGCCACATGGCCAAAACAACGCAAACCCTGCCAGTACTACGGAGTACTTGTGCCTTATTTTCAAGTGCCAAGAATATTTCTTCTCGTTGCGGCAAGAGTACAACCGGAACGCACGTGGCTGCATTAGGACTTCGACAGTTCTAAATAGGTACCAAATAGGTAAGTAGGTATAGTAGCCATCTTATTGTGATATGCTTTTTCCAAGGGGCCCTTGTGTGGCCCGCATTCTCGATAGTATCTTTTATGCTTGTACTGTACCTAGTCAATTCTGGGAACCTCGCCATTACATCCCAGCCCAACTCCGTGCTCGTTCCTAACAAAGAAGAAGAAGCTCAAGTTCCTGCTTTGGGCTCTTCGTCTTCAAAACTCTCACAGTAAAACGCCCTTTTATCCTTCCGGCTATAAAACACGAGACAATCCTTTTTCAATTTTCCAAACTTCTTCGTCTCCTCCCTCCAAGCTGTCAGCATAGTTCTCTGCTTATTGCCCGTCTCTGGATCCCAAAAGTATACCACCTCGTCGTCCTTAGACCATGCGCGAACTTTTTTCCATTCCACCTTGTCTGGGACATCAGATCTTCTATCCCGGGCTTTTCGCAGGCTGAGTTGCCGCATCTGTTGTGTAAGGGCATCCTCCTCTGCCTTGTCCTGGTCCCAAGCCAACTCATCGCCGGATGAGTCTCGGGTCTCCATCCTAGGAGCCTTGGCGACTGATGTCTTCGGAGTCGCCGAACTGCTAAGTTCCCTTGTCGTGCTTCCTTGTACCTTTTGATCCTTGTCGTGAGATGGTTTCCTATCGTTCGATTCTGAGCTCTTTTCTTTCTTTTTGGAGAGGCTGTTCTGATTCCCAGTCTTATCACCGGCCTGTGTCTTCTTTCCATTTTCTCTAATAATCTCCCCATCTCCGGATTCTAACTTTGATATTCCTAATTCTGCCCCAGGTTTCATCCGTGATTTGCTCTGTGGCTTTGTCTGTGTCTTCGTCCGTGGTCTCGGCTGAAAGCTCTGCGGTTTGTCATTTGGGTGCTTCGGGCAGACCAAACAGCCCGATCTCCGAACAGCCTCTGAATGCATACAAGTAGTCGTCAAGCATTGGGACCACTCAAATTTGCATTTTATAGCCGTTTTGGATTTTTTATCGACGCTTTCCCCCTGACAAAATCCAAATTCATGGTCATTGTTGCTACAGCCACATCTGGTACAGCGCCCCTCACGATTGCCAGAGTCAGGCATATTGAAGCTTGACAGGTGAGCATCTGTGATTACTTTCAGTCGTGAATATGATCACAAAAGATCCATGAATACATAAAAAATGCGTCTTAGGCGGGGCTATCAATATTGTCGGATCTTGACCGCCCACGCTGCTCGCCTTGCAGCCCAACCATGCACAGCGCGATGGAGAAGAATTAGATTGGCTCCCGTGAGCTGCATGCAAGGGAGCATGCAGGAATCAGTATGCGGGATGAAATAGGGCTAGTACAAGCATTGTAGGAGAACCTTTGGAAGATCGGTACGGAGTACGAAGTACGACAGCCACGAATATTCTTGTGTCTCCATCAGCATGTGACATCATATCTGCATGGGTTGACAGTCTAAGAGAAGAGAAGAAAAAAACATTTAAGTCTAGAGTCTGGAGAGACAAGTCTCAACACACTTCACAAAATGCAGGGAATTTACACACAGACTACGAAGCACTTATAGGTAATAACTCAACATCTCAATCCCCTGAGCGTCTACCGAGTCATTATACCGCAAGAGAGCGAGTACCAACATATGTACCTACATGTGCATGCGTTGAAACTGATGCCCAACCACAGGTGCTCAGATGCACCCTGTAGCACACATCCAATTCTTTTCATCATGGAGGTCATGCCATACATCAGTCAGCTCCCCATGACACGAAGTTTAGAGGTTGGTATGTATTTAAGTTTCCTGGCGAGTGCGCAGTTTATAGCGTTTCACTTACTGTACGAGAATACTTCGTACGCAGCACTAATTATCGCCTGTACAGTGCCGTTTGCCTTCGGTGATACGATATCCAGCCGAAACTGACCAACTGGCCGTTAGAGATAACCCTAATTCCGACACCGCCCTTTACTGGCTGGCTATAATCTGATATCAGCTCATATCTATATTGCAATATGTATTAGCTCACTCTATTTGACTGGCAAAAACCACCAAGTAGGCCTACAAGGTATCTTTTTGGGGCGAATAAACGCATGCCCGCTATCGCAATGGAGATCAATATCTTATCAGTGGGGACTTGGACAGACACTTCGTGATTCCAGCTCGCTGCAAAGGGCGCGACTCGGCGACATCCGCCGGCCTGTCTGCAATTGGATGCGCCCTAATCATGGAATGTCGTTAGAGATGCTTCATTTCGGCGGGCTCTACGAAGTACGGCTCTTTGCATGTGTTACGCAAAGGTGCTAAGATAGGAGCGCTCGGAGAGAGCTTATTTACACGACCCCACCGCGCTGACATTCAAACTTGCTTCAGCTAAGTATAGTAACGACCGAGGATAAGGATAAAGGACAATTGGGGCCCCCATCGCTCTTCCGTCATCTTCGTCAGACCTGCATCTAAACTCGGGAAGCTGAATGAGACACGGGAGCCATATACGCGAACACAATGTCTCTGCGAAAATTTGGAGGACTCAGCCGCCAGCTGGCATCATACGCCACGATAGCCTCGAGGGCTTCGATACAGCCGCTTGCGCATCGGCTGGGATCAAGCATTCGTTTCGGGGCGCTTGTTCAGGGCGTCGATGTGAACAACATTTCTAGTGAGTAATCTCGGACGTCAGAGAAAACGAGGCAGAAACAGAAGAAACATGAGGCTCAATCTCTCTATGTTTCACCTTGGCCGCATTCCTCGCTGGTAACGGATATAGTTAGTACATGTATACGGCAAGAGAAATCAGCTGACATCAATGTCTCGTAGATGCCGACTTCGACCTCATCAAAGACGCTCTATACAAACACCAAGTCCTCGTCTTCAAGGCACAGTATGACATATCTTCCAAAGCACAATACGAAATCACTCAACGATTCGACCCTGAAGCGACAGGCTCATACGGCCACGGGAAGACGCTCGACGCAAAACGATCCATCTTGCATCCAGATCTGAAGACGATTCCACACCAGCCACAGGTCCAAGTCATTGGAAACGGCTTCGTGAAGGAATACGAAGGGCTAAAGGACATTCAGCTGCGGCACCCCCACCACAAGACGTTCCACGCCACGGCTATACCTGAAGAGGAGGACTTGGACTTTACTCGGTTCTACAGATGGCATATCGACGCGGCGCTGTACGGACTGGCTCCTCCGGTGGCCACCACCCTCTTCGCGGCCCGGGTGCCTCGCGGCCGCACACAGACGATTCGATATGAGGACACGGGCGAGCAGATGGCGGTCCCTCTGGGCACAACGGCGTTCGCGTCGGGCTACACCATGTACGACCTCTTATTGCCCGAAGACCGGCAGTTCGCCCTCTCCACCAAGGTCGAATATGCCCCGCATCCCTACGTGTGGATGAGCGGTGCCAAGTCCCGTTCCGACGGTCTGGGCCTTATCTCGGAGGGCAAAGAAGTTCCGTTGGACAGCCTGCCCGAGATTGAGCAGGACAAGATCCAAATCCTGCCCATGTGCTGGCGCAACCCGCAGGACGACCGCCTGGCACTGCAGGTTCACCCGTCTGCGATTCGAAAGCTGCACCTGGCTGGCGGCAAGGTTATCGACGATCTGGAGGAGGTGCGCAAGATTGTTCACCGACTGCAGCGGCCTGGTATATCACCCGAGTTTGTGTATGCACACAACTGGGAGGAGGGGGATTTCGTCATCTTCCACAATAGAAGCCTGATTCACTCGGTTGTTGGCGCGTTTGCAGAGGACGAGGTGCGACTCTTTCGCCAGTGCAACATTGCAGGCAGCAGCTTGCCCGAGGGGGCCAGATACTTCTGAAGCCGTCCAGTGTCATTTGACGCCCGCGATGCTGGTCGACGCGCCGCCATCGGCCGGTTATGCGGCTCGCGAGAGTTGCACTGCCGATCTCTGGGTGATGAGACAGGCAGAGAGCAGAGTGCAGCGAGATATGGCAAACGGGACTGGCATCATACCGCCACAATCCAACCCACCGCTCCCTTACATGTTCGATCCTCCCGAAAAGCGGAAGACGGGACGCAACATCATCATATCATGTGGCACCCAAAAAGAAATAAGTGAGCGGTCGAGCCAAGCCAAGACATGCCATGCAACATTCGAGGAGGGGGGGCAGCATCTTCTAACCCCCGCATAATACGGAATAAATAATATGTACCATCATCTATCATTCTATGGAGTACGGAGTTCAGTACGGAGAAAAACTATGGGGGGCATCTTTTATACAGGCTGCTTCCTACACCGCAGGTCGACGCGGGAATAATCACAAGACGCTGGGGAGATAAGCGACCCTAGTTTCGGAGACAGGCTTAAATCCAACCAAAAATCATGTTCTCATGACCCTCGATCTGGGCCTCAGCAAGATGCATCGCATCACGAGCCCTCCTGCAAAGCGCGGCCGCTGTGAGTGGCTGCTTCACCTCGCCGCAACTGGATGGCCGTCAGCGATTGTGCCCTGTCGGCTCAGCTGCCGGCTTCTGTAATCCGCGGCGTCTAGCGCATGCAAGGAAGGCCGGAATAGGCTATCTAAGGCGTCACTTCGGGGGTGATTCGCCCGCGCTAGCTCCCCACTGTCCCGCCATAGCTGCGCTGTATTACAGAGCGGCTAGTGGGGGATTTTCGGGGGAGGCTTTTTAATTTTCGGGGTCACAGGCCTTAACTAATAGTGAGTGGTTGGCTGATTGAGCGGTGTCGGGATTGATAGGCAGTGCTGGGAATTAGCCATAGATGGATAACGCTTGCGTCTTCATGCCGTAACGGGCAAAAGTTATATATCTGATTAAACCCCAGTGCTTACCTATCTCAACTGACTCGCCTGCCTATTTCTCTTGTGACTCAATATTTTTTCATTTTTTTTTTTTTTTTTCACGGGCATTGCTTACTTGCCTCCTGATTCTTTTTTTCTTTCTTCCTCTTTTTTCTTCTCTTGTTTTTAAACAGTCATAAGACGGGAGTTGGTATTGGAACAGCTCTTGATGGCCAGCAGTTGACCAGGCAGACCTCTTCTCTGACAACCGTTGATTGATCTCTTCGGCTTCTCACTCTGTCAGCGTCACAACTTCGCCTCAACTTCATAAGAAAAACCCCAAAAACAACCGACACGATGACGCCCCCTCCGCCGCCCGACCCGATATCCTCATCGTCCTCAGACCTCACCCTCATGGACCCGGAGCCCATGGCCTCAGAATCCACGCCGCTCATCACCGGCAAATCCACCGAGAGCGAGCTCGAAGATGGCGCGCACAACCACCCACCGGGCAAGCCTCTGCCCAAGATGCAGGTCTTCCTGCTGTGCTTCGCCAAAGCCATGGAGCCCATTGCCTTCTTCGCCATCTTCCCCTTCATCGCGCAAATGGTCGCGCGGAACGGCAACCTCCCCAAGTCAGACGTCGGGTTCTATAGCGGCCTCATCGAGTCGCTCTTCTCGGCCACGCAGATGGTCGTGCTCTACTTCTGGGGCTATCTCGCCGACACTGTTGGCCGCAAGCCCGTGCTGCTGTGGTCGCTCGTCGGCATGACGGTGGCGACCTTCTTCTTCACCGTCTCGACGACCATCTGGCAGATGATTATGTTCCGGTGCATCGCCGGCCTGTTTAGCGGCTCGGGGTTGGTGATTCGGACCATGCTTTCGGACCATACCACGTCGGAGACGCAGGCCGTGGCGTTTAGCTGGTTTGCGTTTGCAAACAACATTGGCATCTTCATTGGACCGATTATTGGCGGCTTGCTGGCAGACCCGACGGAGCAGTTCCCAGGCCTCTTTGGGGGAATCCGTATCCTTGAGGAATATCCTTATATCCTGGCCGGTGCGGCAATTACCTTTTTCAGCGTCATCAGCATCATCTTGTCTATATTGTATCTCGAAGAAACCCTCGAACCGGAGACTCCTACTACCACTACCACCGGCACACCTTCCGCGCCGACAGCTCGATCACAGCGACTATCCACCTTTGAACTCCTCAAAGCCCCCGGCGTCGCCATTGTCATCTGGGTCTACACTCACGTAATGTTCCTCGCCTTCGCCTTCACGGCCATCCTCCCCGTGCTGCTCTTCACACCCGTCAACCTCGGCGGCGTTGGATTCTCCCCCTTCCGCATCTCCGTCTGGATGGCCGTCCAGGGCGCCAGCCAGGCCACTTGGCTCGTCGTCGCATTCCCCATGCTGCAGCGCCGTGTTGGCACCAAGGGATCCCTGATCGCCTGCATTGCGGTATACCCCTTGTTCTTCGTAGGCTACATCGCCATGAACCTCCTCCTCCGGATCGGCACTGAGCCCGCCGTCGCGTCATTCTGGGTCGTGGCCGCTGTCGTCGCGTTTATCGGACCCGGCGTATCAATGGCTTTCACGGCAGTCCAGCTAGCCCTCAACGACGTCTCTCCCAACCCGCACGTCATGGGTACGCTCAACGCCCTGGCAATGACCGCCGCTAGTGCCATCCGGTCGTTCGTCCCGGGTGTTTCGACGGTGATATTCGCCATTGGCGTGCGGAACCAGATCTTCTGGGGCCACCTGGTGTGGTTGGTTCTTATCCCTATCGCAATGTCTCTGTCTATATTCGTTAGATGGCTTCCGGAGGATAAGCAGTCGCATAAGATACCTCGTGATGATGAGGAGTAGAGTAAAAGAAGAGCGTAGACTTTATTTTGCTTAATTTATCTTTTGGCTATTGGATATAAAAAGGAGCGCCAGAAGAAACAAATGAGGGAAGATTTTTAAATGAAAGAGAATACGCCTTCACAACTACATTTATAAAGGCGCAAAAAAGGATTAAGTCCTCTTTGGAGGTCGCTCAGGATAATGCATCAGCATAGAAAGCATTCAAAGGTGTCTTTTCTCTTATCATATGTATATATATAGGCAAAATCAATGCTGAAAATCAATTGAGATTAAATCACCAATTTATCGTCGTCGTGAATACGGAGTGACCAAGCTCAAATTTAATCCAGGCTGCATTACCATTACATCGTAGTTCTCGACCCATCTGACATAATCATTCAAGAAACATCACAAGTATAGACAACTGGTAGCACGAGTAAATTAATATAAACTGAGAAAAAACATAATAATTTTCTATATATGATTCTGATTATTAACCCCGTAAAAGGGCGAAGAAACGAAAACCCAGTTTTCCCTTCTCCCCTCCCAATTACATCGGCTGAACGTAAAGTATTGCGTGTGACGCCGTGCTACCATGATATATTTTCCTTTTAAAAAAAACCTGTATGTAAATGTTTGGAAATGAAAAAGAAATCTCGAAAGAAAAAATCTCAAAAGAAATGCCAATCTGTTCTTTCTTGTAAGCGAGTGCTGCAGCGCAATAAATGCAAAGACAGCTTTCTTCCATTCTCTCAAGACCCAAAAAAGGAAAACCCCCATTCCTATCCTCATTCTCATCCTCGTACACCCATAAAGCGGACACTTTCGTTTTTCTTCTTCTTTTCACATCTGCTACCTCTTGAATGTGAACCCCTCTTAGTCAGTCTTGGCGTCCTCCTCGTCTCCGGCCTTTTCTCCTCCTCTCCACCGTCTCCACTCAAAAAGCTTCTTGGGCTTGCTCCTGATAGTCTCCTTCAGCTTAGCCTCGCTTCTGTCTAACCAGGCCTCAGCGGTGGCACTGCTGAGAGGGTACAAAGGAGTATTCTCAGGGTGAAAGAAGAAGTCATCAGCGTTGTAGACAGAGTGCGATGCAATAATGTCCATGTCCATGGCGATCTGCTCGCAGTAGCTGTCCAGAGGAAGATCGTTGACGTCGTGGCCAAAGGGATTCTCAATTTCCTGGCCAATGAAGAGGAGGCCGAGAATGATGTAAGAAGCCACAGTGGTGGCGGGGATGGTGATCCAGTTGAGCACAGCAACCATCTGGAAGGGAAGTAAGATGACGTAAAGCCATGTAATCTGCTGGAACAAAATTCCGTAGGCGATGGGAAGAGGAGTTGTCAAGACACGTTGGCAGCCGGTGTAGGCATCGTTGAGGGCGGCAAGGTTGTTGTAGGCGGTGGTCTGCTGCATGGGCACGGGGAGCTGGCCTCGGGCAATCATGTTGTCGATGGTGACGGCAATGTGGTTGATGATTTCGAGCGGCAAATTTCCCACGGGCTTCTCCGCTCTCTTGAGCAGCTTACGGGGGTTGCTAGCAGCGAAAGAGAGACCCAGGTAGTCACCAACGTCCTTGAAGAAGCTCATCTTGCCAACTCCGCCGTTGAGAGGCATGGTGGCGGTGGCAGTCTTTGCAAAAGTATCGAGATGGCCGACCAGATGCTCGATATCCTGGTATGAAGTGTAGGGCTCGAAGCGCAGGCTGTGCTTGAGGGCAATCGAAAAAGCAACTACTAGGTTCATGGCGCTGATCTTGTAGATGATCTGCTTGCGCGGGTCCACGTCCGGCAGCGGCTTGGCATGGATCCAGAAGACTCGTCCGAGGGCCTGTGATGATGTAACCAAGGAAGCGAAGAAACGTCGACCTTCGGCATAGCGCTCGTATGCCGTGGAACCGCGGAAGCTGAGACCCGTAGAGACGACGAAACCGAGGACTGTCAGGAGGATAGAGTTGACGCCAATGTTGGCCACCTTTTCGTAGAGAAGAGTGATGCATGTACTCCAAGCGGCCATACAAATCAGAGGCACAATCATCTTAGGCAGGATACTGCCGTGCATCTGCAAGAATAGAGGCCATTTGGAGTGCTTGGACATGTCACGAGGGCCGGCGAAGTAGTCCTCGATATTCAGCGTGTGCCGTCGGTTTAGGGGGATCGAGGCAGCCATTCTTGAGCCCGGAACATTTGTAGTCTCTTGTTCTAGAGGAATCTCCATGCTGTTACCAGGATGCTTCTCATTGCTCTGGGTTTGGTGGTCCACGACAGTGACCTCTGTAGGGTCGAAACCGCCGTCCGACATGGTTTCGGCCGATCTTAATACTGCCGGCGGAGGCGAATGCTAGTTGTGACGATGGTAAAAAGATGGCAGCGAGGATGACGTCTATTCTGTCGAGAGCGAGATGATGAAGAGCTGCTCGCGTGACACTGTCTAGAGAAGGGTAGAGTGATCAAAGAGTGAATTGAATGGAGCTGAAGAGACACAACAGCAAGCCACACAGCAATTGAGGCAAGCTGCACGAGGAAAAGGAAAAGCACACCGCTGCGATACACACAGCAAGAGACAAACAAACAAACAAGAAGAAAAAGGAGGATGGGGGGGAAACAAAGCAAGGAAAGATGCAGGATAAGTAATAAAAAAGGAGAGGCGAGGCAAAAGAAAAAAAAGAAAAGAAAAAGGCCGGCGGTATATACTGAAAATATCACTGGACGGCATCAAAGTACTGGTACGAACCAGGTTCAGGCTTAGGCTTAGGCCCATGCGTTCGAGTTTGTTCAAGCTCCGCTTCCACCAGCTCCAGGAATTCCACGAGGCACCGAGATCCAGCCAATCCTCGAGCACGGGCTACAGTATGCGCTGTAGGGCTCAGCAGTGGACAAAGTAGATGGATGGATCCCCTAAAGCGCCACGCACTTAGTGAAGGAGTTAGCGCTGTAGCGCCTGTCAATTGAAGCTTCAGTTGGACTCCTTCAGGGCTGAGACGCCGGATTGGCTTCCAGTTTTTTTTTTTTAACCCCTAACAGCTAGAGCTAATCCAGGCACGAAGTACATGTACTCTTCATGCCTTTTTTCTTCTTTCTCTCCTTCAGACCTTTCTTCTTCATCTCCGCTCTCTCCAAGCTTTCTTCCTCCACTTGGCCATCCATTGCCTTGTTTTTTTCCCTGCTTCGCCTCCTAGTTCGTTACCAATGCCAAGGGTACTTTGAGCCTCTTCCTCCTTATTCTTCTTCCGCTGCCCCTGTTTCTTCTTCTGCAAACATATGCATGCCGGCGTCTCCATAGCACAGCACTCGAGCCTTTCGATTCGCCGACCCAAGCGGTGGGTTCCATTGAGACCCGCCGTCTGAAACAAGTGGCTTCCCAGGAGGCTGCTTACATACATGTACATGCAGCCTAGCTCTCGTGAAGGGGTACTCTGGAGGCAAGCATCTTCAGGTATCGGCTCTCAGTAATCCATGGGGTAAAATACGCTGCAGGGGGAAGATGAGAAGTCGCTGACATGCAGCAGGTGCATGACTGTCTCGTCATCTCGACGACCCTCCTATGCCTATGGGGCCATGCATGCCGAACTACGCCACGCACCACCACAGGACCCCAAATCGGACATGATTTTCGACGTCAAGAGACGTGTGTGTGCTGGATGCTGTAGAAAAGGTCATCTGTAGAAACATTGTCAACACCATCAAGGTCGGAGATGCAGCCAACTGAGACCAGCAGCAGCGACAGTCCAGTTCTCAGCTCCTGGGCCGCAAGCCACCAAACGGCTGTGGAGGCTCTTCGAGGCAGCCATTGTTGCAATCTCTTTAGCCGTCCTGCACTTGGTCCAATACGAGCCCGCCATCATACCTAGCAACGGGGCCGTTCAACCAGCCGCAGGACCTCCCGAACGGTGGCCCCCTTCGCTCAATTTAGCTACTTTTTAGGACGAGGCGTGATCAGAACTCATTAGGCTTTTCGTCCTGGGCCGGCACTCGCAGCCGCTTTCCAAGCTTCCTAGTCGCTGTTGACCTCTGCCATGCTGGCACGTCGCTGGCCGACAAGTCAAGTGCTTAGCGTCAGCGTCTAGGGAGTGAGGAAGCCGCTAAAAAGTGTTCAGGCACAGAAGGCGATGTACTAGTATGGCGAGCTCATGCCAACAAATGCGAATTACTGGCCTGAGGTCCTATTCCATACAAGGGTGGGTCAGGAGAGGCCGCATAAATGGGGAAAATTCTCAAGCCGTCAATTTCCAGGCCCCGAAAATAAGAGAAGATGAAAAGACGGCAGCCGTATTGGGGGGAGCCTTGCGAGACAAGCTTTGAAAGTCAAAGCCAAGTGCAGTTAAGCATCAACGGTTGGCAAACGATTGGCAAATTATCCATCTTGGCTTACACGGATACCTAAGCTAGCCGACTCCTGTTCCAACAGCGCAAACGCAGCCCAAGAGGCTGCAAGCTCTTTTGCCCCCAGCTACTAATAATAACGCATGTCTGTCGACGGGGCAGTCTGGGCATGCACGAGGTAAGCATGTATGTACCGGTACCGTCTGGAATTTGCGTGCACGGGGGCGGCTCAAGTAAGGGGGGGCCAAAGAACTCTTTTTTTCCTTCCGCATGGGCTTGTTTGATCGCGATTTCCTCCACATCGAATCGTGAGACGATCCTTGGAGCCTCATCCAAAACAGCAGCAGAAAAACATGCCATCCCATGCAAGGGAGTGACTAGGAGCGCATACCAGCCCATCCATTGTCCCAATACGCATCCATTTCTAGAGCATCAGCACACGACCTTTTTTTTCTTGTCTTGATTTTCTTCAAGAGAAATTGTGCCCTGAATTCACGTTTGCCAACCCCCCGCTACGGGCCGTTTCGTTAGTTGGCCAATGTGACAATGTTGATCTCAAATTAGTATTGTGGCGAAGCACTTTTTTTTCTCTTCTTCTTTCCTTTTAGCACCACCAACCTACCTTTTAGCTGCAGAGGATTAAATTATCCGGCGGTTTCGTCCCACTCTTAGAAACAGCGGTGTTCTAAAAATATCCACGCTGTAGCTAAAGCGAGTAGTATGCATGACTCAGCGCAGCTGCTTAAGGCAGCTTATTGAGGCTCAACTGGAGAACTGGAGATACTTTTCTCATCTTTTAACTGCGGGCTAGTAGCAAGGTTGATTCTCGAGATTACATACGAATATGTCATAGGCATGTCGAGAGGCGCTGAGTAGATTTCCATTACTATTCATGCTGCATTTCGGCATATCGCTTTAATAGGTAATAGCTGCGCCCAGCAAGGCTCTGGCTAGTGGTGTCAGTTAAGGATTGCCTGTTGCCACCCGTCTCTATCGCTGGATGCGTGTAAGACAGCCAAGACAGCCTTTCCCCTAATAGACTTCAAGTTTCAAAAGCATGCCTAAAATAAGGCCAACTAGACTATCAGTGGAGTGATTTGGTTACAAAAGAGACGTCATAAGAATAGTGGTTGCAAGGCAATACATCATTGGTTGTCTTGCCACAATAGGTCTGCATAGTGCAGTAGTTGTGGCCTGATTTTGTCAAGACACAAACTTGGACCTTTGCTTATTTTCTTTTAGTAAAGGACAGCCTCTTAGATGTTTCAATTCTACTAATGTGCTTAAGTATTGCTTTTACGCTACTGATACCACCGCTATTCCACTCGTGGAATACCACGAGAGATTTGGACACGACGCTGAACCAAGATGCAAATGCGGGGAGGTAAGAACCCAAGGACACTTCTCGGAGTGTAGAATGGTAAAACCCTTCTTCCGGAATTCCCAGAAGCGGTACGCAGAGAAGGGAAGACAATCACTCAATTTCTGCTGGGCCCAAATGGGCGTAAGGCTTTTTAAAAAACTAATGGAGGACACCAGCCCCTATAGCACCATCCCTCAAGACCTAGACTAACACACTCACATACCCTTTTCATTTGTTCTATCTGAAACGTACCGAACGCGAGGTCTGAAACCACGGTTCCTACCGTCCTATTGCCCAGACGAGGATTTATGCAACTGCTTACTTAGTGGACGTTAATAATAAAACAAACAAACAAACAAACACAGCTATTCCAAAATGAAAAGAGAGCGTCTCCAAATACTATCTGGCCACCTATTCAGATCATGTTGTTACGACCTTATCTTTTATAACACATTGATCTCCCACAAGAAGCTGGTTCCGTTATGATAATTTCTACCGTTGCGATTGTTGGCCTAATCGTTTGTATTACTGGCGTAACGGTTTGACGTACCGTCACACAGATTCTCCCTTAGTTTTCTTCTAGTGATAATCGCCACGTGTATATCTGTCCTGTGCTTAACTCGCAACCATTCGCGTTGTTTTCTTACTCTTTTCTGCTTTTACATCTATGTCAAATTTGATCTCTGGAGTTCTTCTCTTTATAAAGTGGCGGTGGATTCATCCAAGCGGCAACTTCCGCGAATGTTCCATATGGAGAAGTATGTTGGCTGATTTAGCCTATATAGCTACATATAAAACCTCGATAATCCCATCCCCCGCAGTTAGCATATACGAATTCAAGATCTCAGATGTCTCAGCTATAAGCGAGATGTTATGTAGAAATGTCCGCACCCAAATGTGCGCATAAGACCGCAAGAGAGCTTGTAAGTCCTATCTCCGGAACTTTCCGTTATCCCCTTCCGTTTACAATGGTGGAGCTCTTACTTCATACTTTGTACGCAGAGGCAGATCAGCCCCCTCAGTAGCAACCTAGACAGGCCGGACGAGTGCTCTGCTCTTTACAGCACCGTGAAATCCCGGATCTAACACGCCCCATAGCAAATACTGAGGTCTGTTGTTCTCTGTCAAGATGAGCGTTTGGCAGCATCATCCTTGGTTAAGCAATTATCTGTTTCAATGGACTTTGTATGATTGAATCCGATTATTGTTACTCAACTCAATGAAGATCTAGTAAAGACACAGTTTTGCATGAGAATATCAGACGGAGAAGTGTGATTAGGTGTATCGCTGACAAAAAAAAGCCAAATCTGGTTAATCAAATTACTGCTAAAGAAATGCCACAACAAACTATGTATGCATGATTCTGTTATGTCAACATTTATAATTCTCTATACGGAATAGCACATACAGAAATTTGATTATCAATTTCTTTTTCCAATTATAGCAGTTTACATAATGGACAAACTGCTCTCTCTGCCTTGAAACAACAACTCGTTCATGTCGAGACTGACACACACCAAAAGCCTAATCCTCATCGGAGTTAGCGGAGAGCCAATCAGATTGTACACATAAGCCGAGGCCCATTTGTCAGCTGCAGGTGTGAGTCTTTTACTCTCGTCTACGCCAAAGCGGGCGGCAGAAATCCTTGAGAGACCCAGTTAAAAATTAACATACGTCCGAAAAACTATCGAATTCTAACGCCGATAGCGTAGCTTCGCGGCAGATGGGATGTTCGGAATCGGCAATATGAACGCGGTTTCAGTCATGCTACATGCTTATACGCTGGATCTATGCGCCGAGGACTCCACATCAAGGAGTTTTCTCGAGTTGATGATGTCACAAAGTATAGGTAGCCATTCCTCGAAAGATGTATAAAGAACCTCAGTCGCTGAGTATTTCAGTGCTGAAAAGGGAGCTCTAGTATTGCCTAATAAACACCAATTCTCATTCAATTCACAACTATTGGAATTTCCCATTCATTGCAATTTGAACTATTATCCACCATGGCATCCAACGAGGCCAAGTTTGAGGGATGGGTTGCGCACGACAAGGAATCTGTCAATGGCAGCATGGTCTGGGAGAAGTTTGACGTAAAGCCTTGGGAAGAAACAGACATCGACATTAAGATCTCACACTGCGGAATCTGCGGCACTGACTTGCATAAGCTTCGATCTGGTTGGGTAAGCAGCTTATTCGATGCCCCGTAGCTCTCTCAATTAGACTTTCCAAGGCTAATACGTGATTCTCTCATTTTCTTCCACAGGGTCCGACAGCATATCCCATTGTAGTCGGCCATGAGATTGTCGGCACAGCCGTGCGAGTTGGCAAGGAGGCCGCAGCACAGACTGGAATCAAGGTCGGTGATCGAGTTGGAGTTGGTGCGCAGAGCGATTCTTGCCAGTGCCGCAAGCCGCCTCAGACTGTTGAGGATCACTCAGATTGCGAGGCCTGCGCCAGTGGCAACGAGGTCTACTGCCCGAACTCGACGAACACGTATGGCGCCAACTTCCTCACCCCCGCTGGTGGAAAGAGTATGGGCGGCTATGCTCTCTACCATCGAGGCCCGGCCAAGTTCACCTTCAAGATCCCCGATAACCTCCCCAGCGAACATGCCGCACCCATGATGTGCGCTGGTGTAACTGTCTTCTCGCCGCTTGCGCACTTTGGTAACCGTGGCCCTCTCGACCAGCGACTTAAGGGCATGAAGGTTGGCGTGATTGGAGTAGGCGGCCTGGGTCACTTTGGTATCCTGTTTGCAAAGGCGATGGGCGCTGACCGTGTGGTGGCCATATCCCGTCGTGCGGACAAGCGACAGGACGCTTTGGACCTAGGAGCTGACGAATACATCGCCACGGCAGAGGACGAAGGCTGGGCGAAGAAGAATTCCAAGACGCTGGATCTCATCATCTGCTCCGTTTCGAGCTCCAACATGCCCTTGACCGAGTACATTGGCATGCTCAAACGCGACAGCGTTTTCTGCCAGCTCGGTCTGCCAGACGATGGTCAGTTCAAGATTGGTGCCGGAACAATCTGTTCGGGACGCCGGTCGCTGACCGGAAGCTTCATGGGCTCGCCGCACGAGATCGTCGATATGCTTCAGTTTGCCGCGGACAAGGGAATCAAGCCGTGGGTAGAGAAGTTGCCCATGAGCGAGGCCAACCGTGCCATTGTGGATATGGACGAGGGAAAGGCAAAGTACCGATATGTCTTGGTAAACGACGAGGTTTAAGGGTGTGGTGGATGTTCTGGTCATTGTTATTAGCATGTGTTGTGAAAAGGTTTGGCCCAAGAGGCTAAGTGTATAGATTACGCAGGATTAAAGCATTTATGAGAAAAGAAAATCAAATTATACCAACTATTCTTTATTTTGAAACAAAAGAATCGAGTCATTGCTCTTTTATTAACTACTCGACAACTTCAATATCACACACTCCAAGAAGAAAGCTGCTCAAATAATAGGGTTTGATAAGCATGCAATCCTACCAATTATCGAGATCCTGAGCAGATTTAACAGTCATTCATTTGCATCATCCACGGTGCATTTCACAAGAGCCAATATCTATTTTCAATACCTTTTCCCAATGTCCGTTTTAGGCCCATTGCCCGTATCAGTCCCATTGCCCGTATCAGTCCCATTGCCCGTATCAGGTCCATTGTCCGTATCAAACCCATTGCCCGCGTTAGGATCGCCGTCACAGTCATGGCAAGGTCTCTGCTATAATTTCCGCCATCGTTAGTCAAATCACACATTCACTATTCTTCGGAATTACTTACCCCGACGCATCCAATACACGGCCAAGCTTTGGCACAGGCACAAATACAACAGCATTCATCGTCGTTGGCGGTGCAGATGCCGCGCTCAGCCAAGTTAACTGCCTCTCCGTGACTGGCTGGGAAATTAATGGTTTTCATGGAAGTCGGAGAGGCAGTCGTGAGAGCTCCGCAAAGGGCGAAGAAACTGATGTACCACTTCATTGCGACGAAATTTGTAAGGGAATGTTGGTATGAGGAAGGTGATTTCAGTGTTTGCTCTGTTGTGATGATGACATCTAAAAAGAGTCAACTCCTTGAGAGCCTAGATTCTTCTTTATGTACTTTTTTTCTAGCTTAGACTCTTGATCAAATCTAGCCCATCTTGTGTTTGCTTTGTTACAATAATGAGACTTGAACGGAGCCAGTTTTTTGAGAAGTCAGCTTCGGCTTTGTATACTTTCTTTTTGACTTAAGCTTTGATCAAGATCACAGACTACATGTAGATAGAGCTCAACGTTTTGGCTACAATGCATCTGTTTAGCACAACTCTAAAACTTGAAGGGCTGTTTCTCTACTCTCTTTCATCATCAAAAGTCGAGGTTGCTTTGGTGTGAACTGTTACCTTTGTTCAGAAGGAGAGGTGGTCTTTCAAGGATGAAAAAAAAAAAGATATCTATAAGTATGTTTGTCATAAATTAAATACAGTCATTGTGTATCGCTCTAATACTCATACCGAATCTAGGGCAACCGTCCTTCCAAAACTTTGGAGGCTGATCAAATCATACAACATACAACCACAAACCATCATCCCCTAGCAACTCTCACGCTTCCTATCATGAAGCTCGCTAAATGATGCGCGCATATAACCATGTTACCCCCTCTATAAAATAAAAAAAAGAAGGATATAAGAAGGGAAAAGCTTCAATCCGCCATTTCGTAGGTAGTCTTCTCAAACGCCCCAGAATCATACAAAATCTTCAATCGAAGACAGCCATATACACAGCCAAAATACCAAAAGCCACAATCACCATCGACCAATTCCAGACAGCTTCTACCTGAGCGGCGCTGGGAGTTCGGCCGCAGGAGGCTCCGCCGCAGGCGCCTCGACCACATACTGAGGTTTGTTGATCATGCCGCCTTCGTGTGGCAGTTCGCTCAGCGGCGCCCTTTCTTGATTGTGAAGCTCGGTGGGTGGAGTTGACGGGACTACCTTGTTGTATTGCTGTCGTTTCCTCCACCAGATGAATAGACCAAGTAGCAAGCCGAGCACAACAAGCGGCACCACAATCCCAATTGCGGCCTTGGCACCTGTCGACAAGCCAGACGATGAGTCGCCAGAATCCGAGCCGCTTGTATTTTTTGCTCCTCCCGATTTTGTCGCTGTTGTTGCTGTGCTTCTCGCCGTCTTCGTTGCCATGGTTGTCGTTTCCGTGTCGGTCTTTTGGTAAACCATTCGAATGCCAAAAGCGTTCAATCCCCCGGGAGCCGTAAAAGATCTCTGGACCGTGCTCGTGATGCCATTGTTGCTTACTGTCATGGGCAGCTCTGTGCCGTCCCCCCCAGGCGCAATCCATGTACAAAAGAGCGTTGACCAGACACTCCTAAGGTTACTCGCCGTGACGCAAGAAAGCGATACATCAGTGCCGTAGGTCGGACAGCACGTTACGGTCGTAATGCTTTGCGCACCGATGTTGTCATGGCAGGCGGAGTAGTAGCCCGTGGGACATACTAGGCCTGGCGAGAAGAAAGAGGTCTGGTCGGTGTGGAAGCCTTTTGGGAGGCAGGACTTGGAGAAGTCTATTCCGCTAAGAAAGGAAGATGCGAAGATGCCGTCGCAATCGGGGGGACGAGCGAAAGATGTTGTTAGAGGATTGAAGGGGAACGAGGTGACGACGGGGATGGACGGTTTGGTCGCAGCCTGAGTAGCCGTTGAGTCTATGGCCGCCATTGTGGAATATGGAGTGTCTCAATGAGTCAAAGTAACGGAAAGAAGAAGAAGAAGAGAAGAAGAGGAAAAGAAGCTGTAACAATTCAACGTATCAAAACGCGCTCTCTATAGTTAGTGCTGGGGGGGTCTCGCTCAATGAAGCTACCATCAAACGCAAACTCGATCAACTACATGTACATTACACACATGGGGAAAAGAAGAAGAGCAATGGAAGAAGAAGAAAGAGCTGAGTTGAGCTGTTTGCACATGAAACACCAGCCAAGGCCCAGGTCCAAGGCCCCCCATCACATCACGCTACATATACTATCTCCATGCAACTAACACACGAGACACTAAGTACGCTCCCTGCTCCTCCTGTCACTTTGTACATATGCTACGACTCTGACTACCTATTCAGAGCACCATAATTTCCCTACTCCTTAGACTACATCAGCGTGCATACAAAGCCAGCAGTAGCAGCCAGTCACGATGGACCCCAAGCCTGGTCCGGCTGGGTCAGATTTTTCCGAGCGAAGGATCGTCCTCCATGCCGCGCCGCGCCAGTGCCCACAAGCGAGGCACGGCTTCAGCTTTTCGGACGGGCCAATGGAGCGACAAGAGCAAGTGGAGTTTGGGGCCAATCTATTCTGAACTCGTCTGGGCTGGATGAGTGGACGAGGTTTTGTTGCGCGGAGTTGTGGTTCCCGGAGGATTTACTAGTACATAGTACGTGATAGTAGCAGGGTTGATCTTTTGGAGTCTGGGTTTAGTCATGGTTAATTTCGTTTTCGCTCTCTCTTCTAGTTTGTATTTCCTTCATTTTTCTCTGTTACGTTGAGTTTTGCTTGTGTCTCTGCATGTCTAGTCTGTCTAGAATACTAATAGTCTGATTCCAAGGCGGCTATTAGAGCGAGCGCCTGAGCCGCGCATTTATTAGTCCCGCAAACCAGCTCAAGCGACACCGCCACATTGTTTTCTTTTTTGGGCGACACCACCATAGGGACCCAATAGAAAAGAGGCAGAGAGAGAGAAAAGAAGAAGAAACCCCGTCGCAGACTCTGCCGCAGAAAACGGGGCCACAAGGCGCCAAGGAGCGCTACGCAGCTGCAGGGGGTTCGTGATGCCTTGTTTTTTTGTGTTGTCCAGGTGGCTGATGGCTGTGAGATTTAGATCAATGGGATCTGCATAATACACGCCACCAAGGCACATTTGGTACCTCCTAAGGCTGGCACCGCTAATACAAAGTAGCCCAGGAGGTGGCCCAAGTATTAGTTCGGGTCTGGGTTGGTTCTGAATGGGTTGCTTTGTGGTAGTGATGATACAACAACAGCCAGACAATTAATCCCAGTTTCATATGATTTTCTTCTTATTTCATGCATTAACCTCTACACTCTCAACAATTCATCGTCATTATGTCCTATCTTGGCTGCAAACCTGGGAATAACGTCAGAATATCAGATATTGCCATCTCAAACTTGAGTTTAGCGATCCCAGCAGCGCCCCAAAATATAGCGCCCCTCTCGCTATAATTTATAAATCACAGCCTTTCCAATCTATGGATTGAACAGGCCATAGCCGCCAGCCCCACCACCTTCTTCTAGCCTCGAACTGCTTGCTAGCCTCTTTTCATCTCGACAACCAACTGCGATCTCGAAGACAGAGCTGGAATTGGACTGGCCTATCACCAGGTCTAGCATCTCCATTATCTACGGCTATCGCTAGCCATCAAGCTGTCTTAAAGCTATTATCGACAGAGGGAGAAAGCGGCCAACGTGCTGGGCTGCTCCCTAGCCGAGATGGAGCGCTCACAGCCAGCCTCGTCCAATTTGATGGGTAAGTCAGTAAAACGAGGTCACAATGATTATTCATCCTGTACCACTTCTCACGATGGCTTCACTTGATTTTTAATTGCTTTAAGCAATGATACCATGATATATCTCGTAAACAATTTTCACGATGATGTGCCCAGCACTTACTCTCATAACCAACCCTTCATCTCACCATATAACTTTGGCATCTCTCCATACTCTCACCAATCTACACTATCCTCATACACCCAACTCTCATCTCACTCTAACAAACGCAGACACCCACAACCGCCTCGTCGCCGACCTCCTCACCCGCTACCGCACCCTCATGATGCTCGCCACCGTCCAGGCCGAACAAGACCGCAACAACGCCAACCCCGAAGCCATGGCCGTCACCGGCATATCCATCAAGATGGAATTCGACGGTATGGTAAGTACTTTCCAACTCACACCATTCCTATGTAAAGAAGTAGAAACGGCAGTAAACTCACTAGCATAATCTTCCACAGTACACCTCCATCAAGGAATTCCTCACGCTCTCTCGCAAAATTAAAGAGCTCTGGATCTTTGGGCCTCTCGGCACGGAAGACGAGGATCGGAAGGCGAAAGAGGAGCAGCTTGACCAGGATGTTAACCGGGTATCCGAGCTGCTTAATCAGATGGAAGAGTCCAAGATGAAGAACCTGGCAGAGGGCCACGGTGGGACGTGGCAGCCGCTCGTGAGGGAGGAGATGGAGAGTATGATTGCGGCTGCGGCTGCGGCGGCTGCTGCTGCTACTGCTGCCTCTACCTCTACGGCTGGTCGATGATACCCACGCCTTAATTGTTTAACGGATTACTTGTTGTGTTTACTGGCGTTGGGGGTGCACTAGGAGTTGGGGTTCATAGAGGTGTGGACAGATACCATCAGACCTCGTCGATTACTAATATCACTTTGGAATAAGAAAAGGGAGGGAAGGTATCCATTGAGAAGAAGAAAACGCCTTGGAGCCCATAAGGACATGAAATGAGCTCTTGTCTATAGACACAGGTCTAAAATCTACAATTACATCAACCCCTTTAGCCCTCTCCGCCTTCGGGATCCTCCTCGTCTTCATCGCCGAGCTGCTTGTCGACATCCTGCAGCTTTCCATTTGACTTATCAATCGTCGCAACCTTCATACCTCCGGCAGTGAGCCACAGGAAGTGATTTGATCTAAACTGATCAATCTGTGTAAAGAAGCTGTGGAATCTAGTGGGATGAAATGTTAGATATGCCCTTACATGATACTGCGAAAGGGGAAAAGAAAATTCAAAACTTACGAGTTCTCCTTCTCCTCTACCCCAAAGATGCGCGAGTAAATATGCTCCTCCTTGAATGCCTCAAGCTTCTCATCATACCTGTCAAAGTCGATATCTTCCCGCCCAAGCGTCTCCTTTGCTCTCTTGTTGTAGTTCTCAAACACTGGCCGCTCCAGCAACAGACCCAAGCCGGGCATCTTAGGGATGGCCATCTTTTGAGGGCCGTAACTCTCCGTGATACGGTCTAGCGTCGTTCCACAGCGCACCATCAGAGTCACCAAGCCGACCATTTTGCGGATCTGATGCATCATGAAGCTCTGTCCATGGACCTTGAGCGAGAGCCACTCCGTGTCGCCGATGATAATGGGCTTGGGGTTTGCCACAAAGGATCGAATGTGTCGCTTTGATGACGGGTCGCCGTGTGACTTTTGTACGGTGTAGTTGTGGAAATTGTTGGTTCCCTCATATTTGTTGAGGGCTTCCTGCAGTCGCTGGATGCGCTCGGGAGACACGCGATAAGCACGCTTGGCGCCAATGTATGCCGCCTTGATGTCGCGCAGTGCAAAGTCTACGGGACCCAACTCGCGGCGCTTGGGCTGAACCGTTTCGAGGATGACTGCAGGCCTTTGGCCCGTGGCATCTCCGTTCGCTGCGGCCGGCTCGGCGTTTTCTGAGGATGGCTGCTCTTTGTCAACCATGACGTAGTCTTCATCGTCCTTTGCTGTCTCCTCCTGAGCAGCAGCTGGTTTCGCGACCTCTTCATTCTCCGCCTTCTTGGACTCATCTGCATCCGCTTCCGGTGAGATTTGTTCAGAATGCAGACTCTCCAAAACGGCGGCTCTTGTCTCGGCATCCAGTCTGGCCAAAATGGGCTGAATCTCCTTCTCATCCACTTCCGACCAGAAATCCTTGACGTCAGTCAGTCTTGCGTTTGTCTCTTCTTCAGCACCGTACTCCTTGTTGATTTCGACCAGCTTCTTGCCAAGGAAGCTCTGAGGGTGTGGGGGCAGAAGGCAGTAGCTTGGCATGAGATATTCATACCACCTCGAGTCGCAGAGTTGATAGCAGTTGTAGCTGTTGTTGGTCCTCTGTATGCCCCAGACTCGGATCTGCTCTGGGAGGGCCTCGTTGATCTTTTCAACAATATCGTCGTCTTCGATAATCAGCTTCAAGCTAATGACATTGCCCGCAGCATGCACGCCCTTGTCGGTACGGGCGCAACGAGCCAAGCTCGACTTTCGAGGGTCGTCAGCATTGGCCTTTGAAATGGCGCCAGCTTTGACGAAAGCCCGGAACAGGTCTCGCTCGATCGTCTCCTCCTCGCCGTTCAGCTGCATGCCCTTGTATCCGGTGCCGGCATAGCCAATCATGACGGCAACCTTGCGCTTCGGCCGACGGCTTTCCGCCTCAATCTCTTCTTTGGAGAACGGGTTCGCCTTGGGCGTATCGATGTCGCTAATCTTACGGCGCTTGTATTCGCGATACTCGTCATGGCGTTTTCGCTTGTCTACTTTGGTGCGGCTACAGTCTGATCAGCGCCGTTGGTAAATGCGGTAACCCACCCAATCGCAAAGCTGGTATTGGAACACCCACCTCCATTCTCCTCGGCCTCTGTCGCCTTTCTTTCCTCCCCTCTTGCTGCGGTTGTTCTCAGAGCTCTGGTTGGCGCTGTCAGTCTCGCCTGATGCTGGACGTTTGCCCTCGTTGCGCTCAGTTGAGGGCGCGCTAGCAGCGACAGGAGCCTCGTCGCCGGCCGCCATGTTTGCATTGAGGTTGTCGAAAAATCCTACAGCCTGTTACAAAGAGTTGCACCAGGTGCTCTGTATGGCGAAGGAAAAATCGATATGCGATACGGCGGCTAAACTTTTTGGACCAGAAAGAATTTCCTCCACAAGGCTATAATAGTGGGGCAGCGGCAAGTATCCACCACAATCGATCCATTGGAAGACGGACAAGGCATATGGATGAATTACCCTGTAGAGTCCAGGAACAGAGCGAATTTGTCCATTACAGTGGTGCAAATGATGGGGAAAGGGTTAAAAAATTGCCAAATGCAGAGAATAGCAAGAATTTTGTGTGCATTAGGCAGCATGGACTTAGTTGTGGGTGGACTTATAGGACTTCTCTCCCATTTCTCAACAATATCTTCATTATCACATGCCTCTCTCTCTTCAGGATCTAAGGAATAACAGGCCCTGAAACGAATGCCCCAACAGTTGAATCAATAGAATATCAAATGTAGAATAATTTACTCCGTATAACCTAGATAGGTAAAAGAGTAGTTTATTTTTACTAGGCTTAAATTAAGTTATATCCACGTGTTCAGTTGCCAACGCCCAGAATGTTCCACTAAACAAGGCCAACCTTCAAGTACGTTGAGCCGACGTCATACAATGGAAGCCCACCATCTTTCAGCCTTGCCGCGGTAACTCTTTCTACGCTGCCTCTCCCTTCAGCCACCTTCTCTCAACACTCTCCATGCTCGCGACACGCTGATTCTCGTCTTTGCGAGAGCATCTGAGTCTTTCACTCTTTATCATCAAATGGCATCGGTGCAGCGCCGCGCAGGCAAGACTGCTCCCGACCTCTCAAATTCCTCCGACAACATGGGCATCTCTACGAACCAGGACGAGGCCTCAAAGCGCAACCCGCCATACCTGCCCACGCCTCTCGAGAGGATCGTTTTAGGTGTTTTTCCTGTCATTCTCGTCTTCGGCACCATCTTCTCCATCGTTTCGCCCGACATACGAGCCTCTCCGTATGACCACGTGTCGCAATCCCACCACCAAGACCCCAGCATCGCGCCGAGCTACTTTGCCCGAAAGAACAATCTATTCAACGTCATATTCGTGAAGCGAGGTTGGGGATGGATCACCTTTGCATTCGTATTTTCTACCCTCATGCAGCCCACCGGCAAGACGCCTCCCGCAGTCGTTCTGGCGAGGAGACTCCGCGCGGGGGTGCGATGGGTAGCCGTCACGGGCTGGTGGTTCTTCGTGACACAATGGTTCTTTGGCCCTCCCATCATTGACCGTAGTTTCCGGTGGACTGGCGGCAAATGCGAGTTGGCGCAGCGAGAGGTTGCTGTGGGCGATGGCACCGTGAAACAGATGTTGACAGCCGTGGCCTGTAAAGCCGCGGGAGGAAAATGGAAGGGAGGACACGATATTTCAGGCCATGTATTTCTCCTGGTGCTAGGCACTGCATTCTTGATGCAAGAAGTCGGTTGGCCAGCTCTCAGATTCAGCGGATGGCTAGCCGAAGAGAGATGCCTTGTCATGTCTGATGGAGCGGTCAAGAGCGCAAGCGTAGAGTCAGAGACTATAATTGGAGAGAGCGCGGGAGAGCCTGCGTTCAACATTGGGGGAAAGACGGCGATAGGCATCATGTCACTGAGCTTATGGATGCTACTCATGACAGCCATATACTTCCATACATGGTTTGAAAAGGTAGGCCACAAGATTCATTTCTCATGTGTTGGGCGTTTAAGACAAGACAGAAAGCTAACACCCATATCACAGTTTACTGGACTTTTAACCGCCATCATTGGCGTCTACGCCATATATTATGTCCCTAGATTTGTACCGGTTTTGCGAGGGGTGATTGGATTGCCAGGAATATAGTTGTATGAGCAGGAGCATGAGCATGAGCATGAGCATTGGATTAGATAGAATGTATGAGTGCGGAGTGAACGATACTGTATAACGACTGAATTGGGAAGAGACAATAGTCATATTGAATTATTAATGATACCCTTCTCCTTAACTGCCTACCTGTGTATACCAACGCGAATCCCCATTTGAAAATATTAAATCTGTCAAACTTGAGATTTTGCCATTGAGGGGCATCTCTTCAGCGTTCCCCGCACGGACCACAACTTCATGTTCGTAATCTTGGTGCATAAAATACTGACGTCTTACATACATTGACATCATCACCATAGCTATTGTATCATCACTACTGGTCGAACCATCAACAAATAATTCATTTATTTGGACTTGATATCTTCATAATGTCGCGACTAAAAGCCCCATCAAACCTCCACGAGCTCGTCAAAAGCACCTTCTCCAAGGCGCTCTCTGCGAATGAGCTTCACTATTTCCCCACTCAAGTCACCATCCTACATGTCAATTCTATCCCCGTACGTGAGAATCATCTTCTAAGTCATACATCTAAAATAAAATAAAATAAATTGCCCAAAGCAATTGATAGCTGACAATCCCCTCATAGTTCCAACTACGATTCTCTCCCTCTTTAGCAAATAAACCTAAAGGCCCTCCTCCGGATGCCTCACAGCCTCGCAAGCCGCCTTTTGATCCCTTTGCCAATCCCCCGGCCTCACTTTTCATCACTGATTTGGGCCCGTCTCATTTCCTCGTACTGAACAAATTCGCCGTTGTGCCGGAGCATTTTATTCTCGCAACGAAAGAGAACAAGCCGCAGACTCATGTGCTCGAGGAGTCTGATCTAGAAGCCACGCTCGCATGCATCGAGGCTTACGAACAGGCGAAGCAAACAAGCGGCCATGATGGAACATCTGGATCTTCGGGAGAGAAAGGATCACATGATGATGGTCTATTTGCATTCTTCAATGGAGGGCCCCATTCTGGGGCGAGTCAGGCCCATAGACATATTCAACTCTTGCCCATCTCCCGGATGAAGGACGGCCTGGAGGATAACACCGCCTGGGATGTACTCGCACAACAAGCCGACGCACTACAGAAGACTCCATTTATTGCCTTTTCAGAATCTATCAACACAGAAATGTCCTCTGCAGACCTCTTTGCCGTTTACTCCCGCGTTTACACAAAAGCTTGCCAGGCAGTCGCTCAGGAGAAAGGAGCCAAGATTGAAACAGTTCATACTACGGGCGAAGCCTTGATCAGCTACAACATGGCCATGACAAAAGACACATTGGTTATATGCCCACGTACAAAGGAAGGTTCTCCGATCAAGAACAGCGATGGGTCCGAGACAGTTGGGTCCCTCGCACTAAACGGCACAGTCCTAGCAGGTACAGCACTAGTGAAAAGCGAAGCAGAGTGGGAGGCATTGAAGGAGAGTCCAAATGAACTACTCACTGTACTGAACAGCATCGGTATTCCGCGAGAAAAGTCGGGAGATGAGCAGAATAAGCTGTAAGAGCAGAGATGATAATCATGAGTGATTTTTATTAGAAGCAAAGCAAAAGATCTGATAGAAAAAGAGAGAGTCTATTCTGTACACTGTAATCTGACATCGAGCTCTGTATGCGTGCGGGTATGCGTCCGTGGTATCACTACCTTTGCGCCTTTAACAAATGTGAAATGAGATGACAAAAAGAAATGAAGACAGATTGCCTTGTCCCTCCTCCCTAAACGCCTGTTGTGCGAGGCCTTGTGCTCGCCATGAATGTGTGTAGTCCGACGAATGTAACAAAGGAAAAACAAAGAAAAAAAAGAAGAATCTTTGGCGCAATATCAGTCTCGTGCTGTGCCTCCCTCAGTCTTCAGATGCAGGTGCGACATCATCTTCCTCACCATCTTCAACCTCAGTCTCATTGTCATCCTCGACTCCTTCCATTTCATCATCCTCGCCCTCATCTTCATCTCCATCCTCGTCGTCGTAATAGCCCTCCCAACTCTCGTCAATCCAATTGGCTCCCAGCTGTCCAGTGGACTCGAGATATTCCCATCTACGATGACAGGTTGAGTAGCCAAACTTGTACGTGCCGCCATGGTCGTTAATGTAAGTAGATACTGCCATCCAAGAGATTTTGGCTGCGTCGGGATGTTGGCCGTGGCCCAGCACCTGCACTGCTTCCTTCAAAAGATGGATCTGGAAAAAAGAAAAGAAGAAAAGAATGGTTAACAAGATGGGTTCTTAGGATTGGTGATACTGGAAGAAACTTACGTCAATATTCGTCCACTGAGGGTCTCTGACCCTGTGCTCTTTCTTCTTCGTCAACGTGCGGAATCGGCCACGAAGGGTTGATTCTGCCTCCGTAAAGTTCCCCAACCTTTTGATATCTTTGTAAGAAACGTCCAGCAGCCTTGCTTCCACAAGGAATTGGTCTTTAGTTTCTCTATCGGTAACGTCAAGTGGCAGCGGAGGGATCTGCGTCGGGGGTTTCGGGGTCCTGCGTCTGGTCGCCGTTCGCCTGCGCCCTGCTCGTCGAATTAGGACCCCGTTGGATGGTAGAATGTGTCGGAACCGTGGGGAAGGGTTGACGGGAAGCTCGCCGTGAGCAAGATGCTCGTGTGGCTGCATGATAGGGGCCATCTCCATGGAGTGTGGTTGGGTACCTATAGGAGCCCGCCAGTTCTCCTCGCTGTTCTTGCCAAGAGTTGCCTCACTCGTAATAGCAACTTCAGGATTCTGAGAACCTTCAAAAAGACCACCATTGTGAATGGCCATCCAGGCTTGGTCCAGGGGTGGTTGCTGGAACGGGTGATTTGGTACGGTATTGAAATCGAAGGAAGGCGGCTCGAAGAGGTTGTCTCCATTTCCAAACGGTAGTTGGCTAAGCTCACCAACTTGGTCTTGGTAGTCTTGCGACTCCAAAACTTCTGATTCTTCGACTGTTGGGAGTATCAATGGTGACAATTGCTGTCGATCATCTTGCTGCTGCAGCTGCAAGTATGGATGGTTGAAATAGTCCGGTTCCTGTAGCCCTCATGGGTTAGTAAGTACATCATCCACCAGACATCAAAGTAGGCTAAGAGTATAGCAAAGGACAAATCCTACCTCATAGTCGGACAAAGGCGGATAATGTTGGTCGTTCGCCATCATGGGCAGAGGATAGGTAACCGAATCCTGATCAGATTCTGGCAAATCCCATGGGAGGTATGGCTGGTTCAGGATATCTTCTTCTACCGTGTTGGAGAGAACTAGCTGCTGCTCCTGACACTCATGGTAGAACGGCTCTACAAAAGGGAGAGAAGTGGCTGCGTCCCCATCGCCATTACTTATGTCAGATGCGTTCCCAGCGCTTTGGCCGCACGGGAGATATGCTTCGTACCGAGCAGGAAGGATGCCTGCTTGGTCTTTTACTAGTAAGCGTGTCAGGCCCCAACTACAAAATACGAGCCATCTCAACTGACCGTTGCTATCCGTCTTCGGATCATCCATTTGCCTGTGAAACTGGTTAGAGATGGATCTCCTTGACGCATGGCAATGATGTAGACTCCCGTCTGAGACGATGAAGGGTGGACAAGGGTAGGGGCATACACTTCTGGTTCAAACAAGGCTGAACGGGTAGACAGACCACGATATGGCCAAGGGTCACAAGTAGTGAAATTTGCCTGGGTGGGAGGTGCTTCCACGGGATCAACAGGGGAGGACGCGAGCGTCTATAGGCGTTTCAGCTATCAGAAAGAAAATAGAAAGATTCCGATATGAGCTTTGTCAAACTTGAAGACAGCTTTGATGGTGAAGCAAAATGGCTATCCAGATGGAAAGCTTGCGAATGTCAAAGCGTGTCAAATTTTTTGAATCTAGAATTCTGGTGAAGAAGGAAGAAGAAGAGAGGAAATGTTATTTTTCTCCTAGGAGACGCTTGGGGGAAAAACAAATAGTGCTTCATTGAAGACTTGCCAGCTGGCAGCTGCAATAGTCGAATAACAATAAGAGAGCTATCGAGCTTCTGTCACTTGGCAAGCGTCTAGAGCGCATACTGCCTTGTTGAGACTCTACATCCCACTCCCACATTGTGTAATTTCAACTTGGAATTTCTCTTCTTGTGCAGATTATTTAGAAGAAGGATGTAAAATGTTGGACATTTCAGATTATACTAATCCGCCTTATTCGTCTTTTGCTAACCCCCTTTCCATCTTCCTCAGTCTCCTGTCATCCAACACTGTTGATAATCTCGATAGCGGAGAATGCAATGGCCATTGCTTCCCGTTGCCGACAGTTACTGAAGTTTGAATAAAAAAAGAAACAAAGTAATTCTAAAGGGGTTCAAGCAAAGCTTTGTTCAATTCCCTAAGGGATATATTTTCAAGACCCCTGAACGCTCAAGCGGAAAAAAGTCCATGCTCTGAACGCCACCCGCCGGCTGCGAGAGTTGAACTTTAGTGAATGTACTCCATAAGTAGACGATCATCTGCCTTGTATTACGACAGGGAACTCAGATCTAGTGGTAGCCCGGGGAAAAAAGTAAACAAGTAGGTTACATAGCAAAAGGTGGAAGCCTCATAGAAGCTACGAAAAAGTTCCGCGAAACGAAATGGCAGCGGGAGCTTGCATAGAGACAGGGGCTAGCATTTGCTTCTACGCGTAACTCTGTTTAAAATTACATCACCAAATGTTCATTTCTGAACAAACCGTTTCGTCAATGCTGCGGCACGGCAAGCCCGCCAAGATTAGCATCAACGATTCAGGTATAGCGGCCGTTAAATCTTTGTCCCAAAGACCAGGAACCTGGGATCTACCATCTTTCCACTCTCCACAGTTATATTCACTGAACAAGATCCTGGATGACATGCATCATTTTGGCTGTTGAGCCCCACAGAAGGTGTTTGCACATGCGGGAACAAACTGGGGCTTGCCGGTAGTTTGCTTGGAAACTATGGGAGGTTACCAGGGATAAGGCATCGTATTTACATATGGAATATGGGAGAATCAGAGAAAATGCCAGTTCTCTCAATCTAGGAGCAAGGGTCCAGTAGCTCTCATGCTTTCATCTCGTATACGTGTACCTATGCATTGAATGGTAGAACACTTCTAGATTTTGTCACCCTTGGTTGCCTAGGTGAGATGTAAAACGCCTTGCACGGAGAATCAGATGTAGATTTATCAATGGAGAATTCAGCTGCCATCTCCACCACCCTAGCTCCAATATCTTCTCTTAATTATGCTGTATCCAAAATTTGTTAAAGCTATTTACTAAACATGTATGTAACCAAGCGATGTCTTCTTCATTATAGATTCAGAGACTTGCTGTTTCAGATGAAGCATCAGATGGAGCCTAAAAGGAATATGAAATCAGGGCATTCTTTCAGCACTCCTTGTTTATTCGAAATTAGTAAACACCAAAACTGTATTCCGCCTCATTTAAACAGTAGCTGAATGTGTTTTACGGTCATGCATCAGGTATTCGGGCCACGCCGGTAGCACAGCATATCTCATGTACAAAGCACGGGCTTTTAGCAAAAGAAGCACCACAGAAGGGAGAGTCTTTCTCTAATTTTTTCATCTCATCTCAGATTGCACAAGAAACCAACGCCTTGCCGGCTCCGTTATTTGCGACGGCATCCTTATGTAAGTAGATCCCATCATGTGCGTGCATTGTACGTAGGGAGCGCGGAAGTTCTAGAAAGGCAAAGCATACTAGGAGACAGTTCCCCATCCGTTGCGCTTGATTCTATTTCTAGCTCGGCAACTACGGGAATTAAATTCGGAAACGGAACAGTCTTGACGGCCGTGGTGAGATGATGAGAGGCGGCAGCTTACGCCGGATGCACTGATGATATTGGATGACCACACATATGATATCAAACAAGAATAAGTGATTTAGAAAGAAAAGAAGTAAAAGATCCATATGAATAACTAAAGTTAGTTTACATACAGGAGTACTGGTGAAGTTATACAATCGTGTTCAAACTCTTTGTGTACTCAATGTCTGAATGAGGTATTGCACCCGAATACCCATAGCATTCAACATAAATTGACCCATTTCATTGCTGAAATCTTTCCAAGTGGTTGGCTTTTTGTGCAAAATCCAAGACATAGCCTCACCATTCTCTTCCAAGCATCGCTGCCACCACCAGCTGCCTGCATATCCAAGAACCGACGGCCCATCTTACACACCTACACTCAGTTTTCGCTTTCGGATATGCATTTTCGAAGACGGCAAAAGCCACCACAACTTGACCTTTCTCACGCTCCAGGTCGTCTAAGTTGGATACAGCTTTAAACACAGCTTTTGGCTAAGTAAGATGGCTGTCACGCGCTCAGGTCCCCCTATATTTACATTGCCGCAAGAATTTGCCGCCACCTCTATCATACAAAAATATCCGTGTAGCTTCGCCGCATAATTTCCCTACAAACGATTGACTAGGTATGCTTAATCGTGACGTGGAAGACGTAAAAAGCACCAGTCTTTTTATGTTCTATCTATGAACTATACTACTATTTCTTCATATGCCCATTGACAATCTCATACTATAAAGCCTAAGCAGGTATCCAAGTCGTTCACTGCGTATTCTTTCATAATCCTCCGGAGAAAAAGGGGTGGTGGCGTGAAGATCCGATCAACGGGACTTCGGCACGCCGTACCCTCTCCATAAAACGCCATGAATGCCGTGCAAAGGATCAAAGTTCAAATAAAAAAATAAAGAGAAGAAGAAGTGAAAAAATAGGAATGTATATATATGTACATCCAAACGAGAACAGCAAACTTCTGGGAAAAGATCCACATGGCTGTTCCTAAATAATCCCCGGATGCTACTCCCGAGGCAGAAGGCGCTGACCCTAGAAAATTAAACATCAGGCTTAAATGCCAAATGAAAGTTTTGTTAAAAAAAAAGAAAAAAGAAGAACCCGCATACGCCAAATTCTAGTCGTCCCATTCCTCGTCCAGCTGGTCTATCAGTCGGTTTTCCGCTTCGTTGTTCCGGCCGATGCCACTGGACCCAAGATGTTGATAGCCTCTCCTGCTCGGTAAAAGGCGTCCGCACGACGACAACAAGATGATGAATAAATCCTACACGCTTACATTAGTGGAAAGGCAGCCCCGCCTTGGGCCGGGAAGGACGCACGTTGAAAAAGCTCCCAATACCGGCCCAGAGACTGTAGTTGGGCAGCTGCCGCCATCCCCGGGCGTGCGCAACGGTGCGGTTGTAGAAGACGCCGCCGAGAATGTACACAAGTACGGCGATGACGAGAATCAGCCCGAACACGCTTCCGGGCCCGACGCTACCGGGCTTGTGAGGCTCAGCATGGGCACAAGCGTGTACGGATCGAGCTTCAAAGAAGTAGGAGCATTCCTCGGGATCGACGCCGACGAATGAGACGGCAGTAGTGGTTCCCGGATCTCGATCGCACAAGAAAGATATTGTAGCCGACTTCTGTCTGGACTTGGAAGTGCTTTCGCTTCGTTCAATTGTCTCGATTTCGTGCGCGTGGGCAGGGGATGAGAGGCCCTCGTTATAGCTTTGCAGACCCCTCTTGTCGAAATAATCGTCGTCATCGTCGTCTTTTGGGCTCGACTTGCTCTCTCCGCACGGAGATCCGCCAGTGTATTGTAAAACAAGCTTCCTCCCTCGACTATGTAGGTCCATTGACAGAGAGCTGCAACAATCATTAGCGCGCGGAAACAAAGCCATTGTTCGCAAAAGCCTCAAACAAACCCAATTGAGTAAACGCTATCGTGGGACGTGTAATAGGCGCTAACGTTCACCCACTGGCTCTCCTTCAGCCCGACCACGTCGCTAACGGGATCAACCACCGCGCCGCATATATTTAAAGTAAAGTTCTTGCCATAATCGTAGCCCCGAGAATGATAGTCCTTATAGATGACGCCTGATTTATGAGACTTCTCATCCTTGAGGGGGATGGCTGTATCCGGCCGCAGATCGAAAAAGCCACCACTTGTTAAAGAAGTTGCTGTACACGCCGGCGCAGGTGTTGTTATTGTGGCAGTAACAGCAGCGTTGACACCAGCAGCGGCCGTGGCCAGAAGCATCAGGATGTGAGACGGTGAAGTGACCATGTTGGATAGTAGGATGACGTCGTCGCGTCAGTGGCTTTTTGAAAATAAAGAAGGTCTAATCAGATGGCGGGGAGTTGAAAAGTCGCCTCGAGGGGCTCTGTGCGTTGCGATGCTTGCGCTATCATCAACTGCCGCGTAATACGGGAATAATATGAGACACGGAGAGAAATGAGCGACTCTGTCCCGAACGGAGGCTCTCCAAGGCCGGTGGCTGTCGTAAAGCCTGCGTAGTGCTGAATATCCCACAAAGAAGCCGCCACAGTCTGCGGTTTGATACCTCAAAAGAACGATGTTGGTAAATGATCTCAGCCTCGCAGACTAGCCTCAGCGCAGCGCCACGATGCCTGCTGCGACCAGATGTGAGTTGTCGTGAAGTCACGGGATCCGCATCTCGTCTTGGTTCTTTGATTGGCCAGTTCCTGGCCGATGACGTTGATCAGCGAGCAATCAAGTGCAGCCGATCGGGAAAATGTGTTTGTCCGTTTCGGTGCTCCAACTACTCGACGCTTAGCCTAGTCGAGCGGTTTCGATCATTACACGGTTCCAAAGCGCACGCGCCCCTAGAAAGGCTTTTGAATTTTGAAATCATCATCGTTGAGCCCCAATGGCTTGAGGCAGTGCCCGTATTCGTTTGCGTATAAGCTGCTTTGAAGAGACTCTTAAAAGACACGAAACCCTCAAGAGAAATCTGTGCTTGGCCGGCTTTTGGGTTTCTCATTGACGTGTCAGAATGGCTCGCCCAGCTAAACAAGCCGCCACGGAGCCTCATGGCTATGAATTCGGAGGACCGTAAGTTGCGACTTCACAGCATTGAAAGATGAAAGAAGAATTCATGTGATTCTAACATGATATCACTAGTCTTGGAGCCTTTGGCATCTCCTTCGGCCTACCCGTTCTCGTGTACCTCTTCACCTTTTCTTGCAACGACGTCTCAGGCTGTCCCGCACCTTCGTTCCTGAGCCCCAAGACCTTATCTCTAGACCAGCTAAAGCTCGAAGTTGGCTGGCCTGAGGATGGCATCTGGGGTCTAGCCAGCTGGAACGCCTCTGGCGCTCTGGCAGGCTATTATCTCCTCAACCTGATCTTATACGCGATTCTCCCAGCTGCAGAGGTGGATGGTACGGTTCTGCAATCTGGCGGGCGTCTCAAATACAGATTCAACAGTATGTGATGCGAAGATCAAACCATTGCATGTAAATATACGGGAACATCATGCTAACGTTAACAAAAGCAATGTACTCGAACATGGCGACTCTTTTCGCGCTTGCTGCGGGAACAATCGCGCAGGGCGCAGAATTCCCCGTCTGGACTTTTATCAGCGACAACTACGTCCAGCTCCTCACCGCAAGCATCCTCCTTTCCTACGGCATCGCCACCTTCGTCTACGTTCGAAGCTTCAGTGTCAAGGGTGGCAACAATGACAACCGCGAACTGGCTGCGGGTGGCCACACGGGTAATATGCTGTACGACTGGTTCATCGGGCGTGAGCTGAATCCTCGCGTCACGATCCCCCTCATTGGAGAGGTCGACTTGAAGGAGTGGTGCGAGCTTCGACCGGGCATGATGGGATGGATCATCTTGAACTGCTCTTGGTGCGCTCAACAGTATCGCAACTATGGCTATGTCACAGACAGCATCATCTGCATCACCATCGTTCAGGCGCTTTACATCATCGACTCTTGGGTAAACGAGGCTGCCATCCTGACGACCATGGACATTACCACCGACGGATTCGGCTTGATGCTGTCGTTTGGTGACCTTGTCTGGGTTCCTTTTGTGTACTCCCTTCAAACTCGCTACTTGTCTGTGTATCCTCGCTCGCTGGGCCCTGTTGGGCTCCTCGGCACGGGTTCGCTTATCTGCCTTGGTTTTTACATCTTCCGATCTACCAACAGCCAAAAGAACACCTTCCGCACGAATCCCACTGATCCAAGCGTTGCTCACCTCGAGTACATTGAAACCAAGACTGGCAGTAAGCTTCTCACCACGGGCTGGTGGGGGATCGCGCGCCACATCAATTACTTTGGCGATTGGATCCAGGCGTGGCCGTACTGTCTGCCCACCGGTCTCGCTGGATACCAGATCCTTACCGCTGGTTCTTCCTCGGCCGACGGGGCTTTTGTTATGACTGATGGCCGACAAGTAGTCCAAGGCGACGCTAAAGGCTGGGGCATGCTTATTACCTACTTCTATATCGTGTATTTCGGAGTCCTTCTAATCCATCGCGAGGGAAGGGACGATCTAAAGTGCTATCGCAAGTATGGCGAGGATTGGAACAAGTACAAGAAGGTTGTACGATGGAGGATTATCCCTGGAATTTACTAAGGCCATTGTGAGTGGCCAGCTGTGGTCTGGTTCGAACGAAGGGACGCTCCTTTTCTCTCTCTTTGCCGGGGAAACCACCGAAGCAGCAAAAGGACCCTGATTTGGTCAGAGATGCAAGTTGGGTGTGGTTTACAAAAACAGGGTGGGAAGTGAACGGAATGTCAGTGGCGTTATGGCGCCTGCAGCCACCTGTCGGAGCCATTCGGCGTTTCTTGTCAAATATTAGAAGGAAGATAGCAATAGTCTATATAATCGTAATCCTGATGGCATACTATGCAGTTGGCCGACCGTGTTGTGCGTTGCAGTCAAGCTAAGATGTTGGAACGGATGCAGAAACAGCTCCGGTGTTCGGTGCATGGCTAGCTTGATCCTGCAACCTGAGGAGCAAAAGGGCTAGCGGAATTGAGCATCCCATGCGGACGGTTTGGAAGAAGCTTAAAACCCAACCTTGGATGCGTATTTTCTTAGTACTCCGTAGCTCAAGTATGTACAAATGTGCATGCTGGATGGACGAGACGGGCCGAACTGGTCCCAAGGCTGAGGAACACCGGCCCAGATGACCGACTGATTCCCAAGCACGGCATCGCCAGGCCGTCTCCGTGGGTGCTTATTTCTGTTAACCTATAAGGGTAAGAGACACCATCTTTTTAAGGCTATTTTCCCGGATCCAGCGAGACAGGGTCCTGGAGAAAGCGTTGTGAAATGCGTACAAGGGAGCTCAGCTTAGAATTTCCGTGTATACTACCTGGTAGAACGTGAGCATACAAGCAGCATACCTGTACAGCTATCTGAACCTTGAGGGTGAAGTGTTGGAGAAGCTCTCCGCTTCGCACGTGTCGACTGTTAGCCAGTGCAACGATGCCACGATGCGGCGTGCTGAACGTAGCTATCTGAGATCTACTACCACCTGTATGTACATTGTAATTGGAGAAGCTTGAAGATGTCGGCGATTCCTTCAAGCTGGATCAACAAACACATTGGGGGCGTTTTTTTGGAGACGATCCAAACTGCGGTGGTGGAAGAGGATTGGTGGAAAAGTTGTCAGATACCCAATTAGGACAGAAAACAGCAACTTGGCGAAACTCCCCGATGGTCTTTTTGTTCACAGCCAAACGGCCCGAACAAAGGGGCGCTAACAAGGAGTTGAGAGAAGTTGGAGCATCGGGGTAAATGCGGGGAGAAGTGCGGGAGCGGAGTCACAGCCCTTGATCGGCACTCATTTGTGTTTTTTTTTTTTTCTTTTTTTTTTTTTTTCGCTGTTCAAGTGTTAGCCAAGAGCTGCGCATTAAGATACTATACACGGAATGGAAAGGATCATGGTCTAGGGTTTGAATCCTTGGAAATATAGGAAACGTAGCATCATACACATGTTCATATGTGAGCGCACGGAATACGCGGTTTTCGTATTGTAAGTAGCATGAAACATCTTGGCCATGTGCCGCTCAAGCTAGGATAGCGTTTAATGAGCATCGGGAGTTTACTCCAAGGCTTGACAAGCTTGACTAACAAACGAGACCGGGACTTGTGCCTGAGTGGCGCTCGGGAGAGGCAGCAAAGCCGGTGGCCGGGGTTTTGCCAGTAGCAAGTTGGGGGGAACATGGAGATGATCCCCACGATGATGACGCTCCACAGCGGGCCTCTGCAAAAATACCACCCTAAGATGCTCATCAGCGGGCCTCCAGCCGTTGAACGGCCTTTGTAGAACTGGCTTGGCTGCCTGGTAAGTCAAGGTAGCGAACAGCTTTACGTACTAGCACGGTAGCAGATTTTTCTGTTCCCTTTTTGACGAGAGCGTTCCATTCAAGCGGGAGAACATGAGCTCATGGCCTGAGCCTCTTGATGCTGCCTCGCCACAGTTGCATGCTACCTCGCCCCCTGCGTCGAATCCGTGCTTATTGTAGCATAAGTACTTGTCAGTTGATTGTTTAATCATCGAGATGGCGTTGCTTGTGCAAAGTGCTGCGCTGAATAGATGGATGGATTCCTGAGAACCTCTTCTCTTTCGGTTGTGCTGTCCTATTGCCGATATTACTTGCCATACGAAGTAGAAAGGACTCCTCATACAGCACCAGATATCCAAAAGTGCCAGCGCCAGTGTAAGTGTCAACACGCTAGCCAGCTCGCTTGGCCAGCACTCCGCCGAGCCGGAGAAATGGCCCATCTTGTTTGCCCATCTCGCCGATATTGGTGCGCAGGACCAATGCCACCTCTCTTGAAGCAATGAAACGATCCATCGTAGATCGGAAATAATCAAGGCATGCTACTCGATGGGGCTGGAAGGCGTCGACGGAGAAGACTCAGAAGTTCTCGTGACCGTGGGCCCAGGCTGTTAACCCAGAGAGCCGCCCCGCAGCCTGCGGAGAAGTGCTCCGTATCAAGACGGGTATGCCTATGATGCCATGTCGTCGTTCAGCATCAGTTGAACTGTCGAGGCGAACTTCCGGATGGCGCTGAGCAAAACAACGCATGGCTCATCGGCCCTTCTCTTCAACTCTTCCTATTGCCACAGCTTGGCTATGCGAGACGAGGCCAACTGCTGCTAGCTTGCATTCACTCTCTTTCTCCAGCTGTTCTAGGACTCCCCCGCAGCGTGTGTGCATGCGCGTTCGGGGAGGAGGACCCAGTGCCTGGCCGATGCAACCCTCCGTGGTCTTTGAAATCTTGAAAGCGTTCCGGCGCTCTCGGGTTGTCACCCTGGTGGCCCTTTGTAGTAGCAGTACTAAGTGAGTTCGGCCAAGGGCATGCGATGTTCGCAGCCCCGTTGCAAAGTAGCGTGTTCTCGCCGTTCTCCGAATACGCGAGTGCAGTGGTCTATTGCCTCTGTAGCTAGCTAGCATTGGGTGCACGACAGGCGCCTTTGTGATGCACTACTAATGTACGGAGTACAAGGCGTAGAATATTTCATTTTAACAAATTAAGGTTAAAACAAGGGCTGTTGTGATATGAAAGAGAGACATTGAACTGAACTGCCCGGAAGGAATAGGCAACCATTGCTATTAGCCCTGGCCCTGAGGGGTTCAGCCACCATTGTTCAAAGCACAAGCAAAGATATACTTTTGTTCCTGGCGCAGATAAGTATAGGTACATACGAAGTCATTCTTTACCCTATCAAAAATGCATGCCCATGCGCCTAACCACCTCTCCATTGGTGCTCGAGTAGCTGGCACTCCAGGCGCTGAAGACCACTATGGTTGGTGTGTACCATCGCAGCAGTAGGTACATGTACGTGCATGAATAGGAACCTGCCGCGCTATGAATGTCCAATGCAGAGTACCTGGAGCTAAAAAAGGTGCACCATGGGCGCTTTCCTGTTTACTGAACTGAGCCCCTGGCAATTCGTCCGCTCCCGGCTTTAAAAAAAAAGAAAGTACGCGATCGATATAATCCGTCTTCCGATGCGGCTATGTAGGCCTACTTCGTAACTCTATACAGTACCTTATTCTCCATTCGTCTGCTCTTCAGCGTGACATCGCGATCGACAAAACCTATTCCGCTGCAAGGTTGGGTGTTTCGATTGTCAAGCATTGGGCTCCTACAGTATATGTGCCCTGTATGGAGCACTTGTAGTACAGGTTAACCTCTAGGTGCGTCCATGTTGCACAGAGGCCTAGTACTGTATTCCGGAGGATGAAATACACCGGTGGCCGCCACTATTCTCACCAACGCTTTGAGCTCGTCCAGATCCCTGCCCATGCCGTGCCATCACAGGTCTTGGCGATGTGGGGCTGTAGCTGGCAACGAGAGATTGCCTCTCCTCCACTCAGCTTCCCCGGCCAAGTCCCAAGTCCCAAATCCCAAAGCCAGGACCAGGGTTCAAGGCCTTGCAGTAGCTCGAGTGCAGGGGGGAGGGAGAGAGACACCAAGGCCGAGCATGGACATTAGCTGCAGCGCCGTCATGAGCAGACCGTAGGGATGACGAAAAGAAAAGAGAATGCGTGACGGAGAGGTACGAAGTACAGCGCAGGGAGAGCATGGGGCGAGGTGGGCATCAAATTTCGTACATTGACTGTCGATGCGACTCTGCCTTGGAGTATATATGCTGGGCTTCCGCCGCCCTCATGGACAGCTTTTCCGGTTCTTCAAGCGAGATCCTCATCGCCAGCCGCTGATCCCGAGTCCCTTGGTCGCGGTTATTCAAATTCAATCATGAAGACGTTGTCACTTTTCGCCTCCGCCCTTTTGGCGGCAGTGGCCGATGCAGCTGTTCATGTAAGTTGCGTTCCTATCTCAGTATTCATGCCAATTGCTCTAAGACATTGGCTTCCCCCCTGTTTGAATATGCACAGCTGTTTCAATGGACCTTGGGATGCCTAATTGGCAGCCCATTGACTCTTCGTGCCAATGCGCTTGCACAAACACGTCTGGTCGCGAGGCCCTGATTCACCTGCCAGCTTGCCCCAGCCGCCTACCTACTATTGTTATGATACCTTGATACACTACACAAGCCCTTTCCTTATTGCCCCCCCCCCTTTTTTTTTTGATCATGCAAGAAGCAGCGCAGTCAAACAAGAGGAAAGCAGTTTGGACATAACTGGCGAGACGATCTTGCCTTATACTGCTTTCAGCGCGACCACTGCTGCTGGTATATCTTTTGATCAACGGGCCCCTTTCTTGTTTCTCTCTCTTGTTTTCTTTTTCTCTCACCACATCTTCACGGCGTTCTCAGCCACCACTCTCTTTAGCTATGAGGACATCATTTGTTTTGGCCGCCTCTGCGGCGATCGTTTTGGATCTTGGTGCAGCTGCTAACGTTCATTTGAACTCACAGCCCAATACTTCTCAGCCCGCACCCGCCCCCGCCGCCCATCCCCCTGCATCGAGCGAGGCATACTCGCCTCCTTTCTATCCCTCTCCATGGATGGACCCTAACGCCCCGGGCTGGGAGCAAGCCTATGCTCAAGCTAAGGCGTTTGTGTCGGGCTTGACCCTCCTAGAGAAGGTCAACCTCACCACTGGTGTTGGGTAAGTTCCTCGCCGAGTTTCCTGCCGTTTCGTTAGTCGAGCGGGTGCTGATATTTTTTCTATAGTTGGATGGGTGAGAAATGTGTTGGCAACGTTGGTACCGTGCCTCGCTTGGGCCTGCGAAGTCTTTGCATGCAGGACGGTCCCCTTGGTCTCCGATTCAACGACTACAACAGCGCGTTTGATGTCGGCTTGACTGCCGCCTCCAGCTGGAGCAGATCTCTCTGGCAAGACCGCGGTACTGCCCTGGGTTCAGAGGCAAAGGCCAAAGGTGTCGATGTCCTTCTCGGACCGGTAGCAGGTCCTCTTGGCCGCAACCCCAACGGTGGTCGTAACGTCGAGGGTTTCGGATCTGATCCTTATCTAGCAGGACAGGCTCTTGCTGAGTCTGTCATTGGTATCCAGAATGCTGGTACCATTGCCTGCGCCAAGCATTTCCTTGCCAACGAGCAGGAGCATTTCCGCCAGGTTGGAGAGGCCAACGGCTACGGATTCCCCATCAACGAAGCCTTGTCGTCCAACATCGACGACAAGACCATTCACGAGGTCTACGGCTGGCCTTTCCAAGATGCTGTCAAGGCTGGTGTTGGTTCCATCATGTGCTCGTACAACCAGATCAACAACTCGTACGCCTGCCAGAACTCCAAGCTCATCAACGGATTGCTCAAGGAGGAGTATGGTTTCCAGGGTTTTGTCATGAGTGATTGGCAGGCTCAGCACACTGGTGCTGCATCCGCCGCTGCCGGTCTTGACATGACCATGCCTGGTGACACTCTATTCAACACTGGTGCTTCTTACTTTGGAAGCAACCTTACTCTTGCTGTCATCAACGGCACTGTTCCTGAGTGGCGTGTTGACGACATGGTCACCCGTATCATGGCTGCCTTCTTCAAGGTCGGCAAGACAATCGACAGCCTCATTGAGACCAACTTTGATTCTTGGACTACCCAGGACTACGGTTTCGTCCAGGCTGCTGTCAACGAGAACTGGGAGCAGGTCAACTTCCAGGTGGACGTTCGCGCCGACCATGCCAACCACATCCGCCAGGCTGGTGCCAAGGGAACCGTTATCCTCAAGAACAACGGCATCCTGCCCCTTAACAAGCCCAAATTCCTTACCGTCATTGGTGAGGATGCCGGCCCTAACCCCGCAGGCCCCAACGGCTGTGGTGACCGTGGCTGTGATGATGGCACTCTCGCCATGGAGTGGGGTTCTGGTACTACCAACTTCCCCTACCTCATCACTCCCGATCAGGCGCTCTCGAACCAAGCTATTCAGGATGGCACTCGCTATGAGAGCATCTTGTCCAACTACGCCAAGTCTCAGACCCTGGCCCTGGCCGGTCAGCCCAATGCCATCGCCATTGTCTTTGCCAACTCAGACAGTGGTGAGGGTTACATCAACGTCGGTGGCAATGAGGGTGACCGTAACAACCTGACCCTTTGGAAGAACGGTGATGACCTCATCAAGTCTGTTGCTTCTGTCAACTCAAAGACTATTGTTGTCATCCACTCCACCGGTCCCGTCATTCTGAAGGACTATGCTACCCACCCCAACATTTCTGCCATCCTCTGGGCTGGTGCTCCTGGCCAGGAATCTGGAAACTCTCTCGTCGATATCCTGTACGGCAAGCAGAGCCCCGGCCGTTCTCCCTTCACCTGGGGTCCTTCTCTGGAGAGTTACGGAACCCAGGTCATGACGACTCCCAACAACGGTAACAATGCTCCCCAAGATAACTTCTCCGAGGGCTCCTTCATCGACTACCGCCACTTCGACAAAGTGGCCCCTGGCAAATCTGCCAATGCTCCCACATACGAATTTGGCTTCGGCTTGGGCTGGTCCACCTTCAAGTTCTCCAACCTCAACATCCAGAAGAACAATGTCGGCCCATTGAACCCTCCTAACGGCAAGACTATTGCAGCTCCTGTGCTAGGAACCTATAGCAAGAACCTCAAGGACTATGCCTTCCCCAAGGGCATTCGCCGAATCCGCGAGTTCATCTACCCATACCTCAACAGCGTCACCTCTGCCAAGGAGGCATCCGGAGACGCCCACTACGGTAAGACCGCCAAGGAGTTCCTCCCTCCTGGAGCCACCGATGGCAGCCCTCAGCCTCGTTCTCCTGCCTCTGGCGAGCCCGGTGGCAACCGCCAGCTGTACGACATTGTCTACACTGTCACTGCTATCATCACCAACACCGGCAAGGTCATGGACGACGTGATTCCTCAGCTGTATGTGAGCCACGGTGGCCCCAACGAACCTGTCAGAGTCCTGCGTGGCTTTGACCGTATCGAGCGCGTCGCCCCCGGCCAGAGTGTCATCTTCAAGGCTGACCTGACGCGCCGTGACATTTCCAACTGGGATGCTGCCAAGCAGCAGTGGGTCGTGACCGACTACCCCAAGTCTGTCTTTGTCGGCAGCTCTTCTCGCAACCTGCCCCTCAGCGCCCGTCTGCCATGAGCAACTGCGGAGGACAAAGTTATGATGTGAATGTTTTTTTTATTGTATAAATAGTAATTAGTGTTAAATCAGGTTAATGAAAACGCATGATACCATTTGAATTTGATTGTTTGCCTTGGAGTGCATGTCTGTAGAGTTTGGTGCAGATATCTCGGAGAGTTATAGAGCAGATGGAGATTTGATGTATTGATGACGTTGAGTTCATTGTTTTGCAGTGTCGGCGTTTAATAAGGCAGATTCGCAGGTAATACGGCCTCTATCTGGCTCTAAAAGGGCTTGGGAGCTCATTATGAGAGCCAAATGAGAATACGTTGGAGATCTGCATGCGTTTTTATCCCACTCGACACTTTTATACACTTAGTGTTGATGTAAGGCGCCATTTTGGGCTGAGGAACTAAAGTACACAGTATTCCTTAGATTTAAATGGTAATATTAACACTTCGTATAGCTGTGTATATAAACCAGTGCACTGACAGCAAGTTTATATAAAAGAATTTGTGTTACTCTTCGGAACTTCATGGGTCCAGCGTTTGCTCAAGGGGAATAAAAGCAAAACCTCCGCTTACTCAGCGGCGGGACGAACAGGGGATAACTTCAGAATCAACATCGGTTCCGCATTTCTAAGGGATCACAATAGATCTGGGATACTAAGCATCTATCGCTATGTTTGGGAATCGCCCAAGTCAAGCCATGCTCTCTTCAGCTCCTTATACAAATCTGTGGACTACAGCTAGCCTCCGTACCGCCCACAGAACGCCACTTTATCAATGGCAACATCAAACCTTGAGGGTGCCGACAGAATGAAGACGTGATTAGGGCCTTAGCCGAAGAGTGATGCGTCACTAATAGCATTGGATGTCAGCTCCCCCCAGCTGGCAAGTATGACGGTCTCTCAGCCTGGCTATGATATTGTTCTCAAAGGACGACACGCCACCATCATCCCTGCCTCGGTCGACTATGTCGAGGATCTACACGAGTTGCTTCGGGGGTCTGAGGAAGCCCCTCTTTTTGAATACCTCTTCCATCATCAGTAGGAATCCATTAACGCGGTCCGCAAGGCTTTGGCAGACAAATCACAGATAGAAACCACTTGGAGTTATTAATAAATCATTCTCAACCCGCCTTCACAACCACCGCAAGCTGTCGGCATGGCTTCTCTGGGCGGAATTGATTTGACTGACGAAAGACATTTGCCATACAATAAAATCCGGCGTGGCAATTTCAAGCTCGACCAGGCCGTAACCCTTAAATGTCTGGTTGCCTTGCTAAAGGCTAGGTACAGTAATGTATCCCTCATAGGGTAGGCGGCGGACCATCTAGTCCCACCATTTTCTGATCTGGTCTTACAGTTGAGATTGAGAGCTTTGTACCATCAGCCAAGTTGAGGAAGCAGCCAAGCGGGTAAACAACGCCTGACGACGAGGAAGTATAGGTCCGATTCGACGCCTCGATAGAGACAACGGGCACGACCTGCTGGGTTGTATCGTCTCTTACAGTCGCAATTCATCACAGTCTGACCGGATGACTTATTCCAAACCCAGATGGAAAGGGGATATCAGTTACCTGGTCCTTGTTGCTCTTCAGACGGAGTTCAAACCATGATCAGCCGGGCGGCGCGCCACCCAACTTCCGGTCGTACCGAGTCAAAGATGATGCAATATCTACGGTTACCTTCGTCCTATTAACGCCAATCCAGCCCTTAGAACGTCCACAGGCATACTCTATTCGTAGACTGTGGTATTTCGAGCTTGGCAGAATATGAGACACCCATTGGAGAGGACTGGGGAAGATGGGTTAAACGTTAGATCAAATTCGACTCCTGGAGCCGTGCTCCACGTCCGCATTTCCGAAAGTCCATCTGTGGAGCTGATAGAACCGAAATCGTCATCCGGCAAGTTAAGCATCGGAAACGCTGGTATCGGAAAATGGATGGAAAGAGTCCGTAACAACGTGGAGCTGAGTGTACTAGGAGAGGTCCGTAATGTCAAGAATGGATGCTCGATACACAGCAATGCCCGGGTAGTCGTGGTTGTTGGAACCACGAATGAAAGAGGATGATCCAAGAGAGTCATCCGACCATTGGTCGACTGTCTGGCTGCCTGTGCGGCTAAAGGCTAAATATTACTGCATTTGGCAACCAGTGTATGCAGGAGAAGGAGAGCTGCCTTATACAAAGACAGCTGCAAAGTGATAGTAAGCAGTCCCGTAACTCGTTCGATCCCTGGAGTCCCCGCTAGTGACGGGATGGCGATAATGAAAGCGTAAGACACTCGGCAGTACCGGAGGCCAACTACCCTCAATGGGCAGTCGGTGGACTCCAGTTAGCGGTGAGTTACTATATGACTTTTCTGGGCCAATGCAATCTGTGGACGACCCGCGGATTCCAAAGCACGAGTAGGCAAATTCAAGGAGGATGCTGATTTCCCCCTCGACACTAGAGATGGCATTGGTGTTCGTCGATATAAAGGTTCTGCATCGCCGTACTCCAAGACCCAAATGAGATCGGAACCCAACTCAGTTGTCTATAAAGCTCCTATAGCTTCTACTTTGGTTCATCATGCGCTTTAATCATGCACTCGCTCCTTTGTCTATGGCGCTTGCCGCCGTTTCAGCAGCTTCTACTGCTGTGACCAAGGCCAGCGCCATATCTGCCTATTCATTCACGCCTGAAGCTGAGAAGTCCTACTGGAAGGTAGAGTAAACCATCTCTTGTTGTTCCGAGCTGAGTCGTAACTAACTCAGTATAGTCGGGTATCCCCATTCTATTCAACTTCAGCACCTCACAGTTTGAGAACACTATCAATGGCAACGCCGCTGCCACCTCATACTGGACTAGTTCTTTTCTGACAGGCCATAACAAGGGGCAATACTTCATCGTCTCCCACGCCTTATCGGACATGGGGAACTCGTCATACTACCGGTCTTCGGTGCTGGACTTGAACGATTTGAACGGATACCAATCCATGATAACATACTTCAACGGCACCATTGTGCAAAGCGACTCCTCCTTGCTCAAGATTATCATTGGTCAAAACGGGTTTGAGAGCACCTCCGACGATAATGTATCTCAGATGCGTACTTGGAGCAACCATGGAAATGTTACATTCGATGTTCAATACAACGCTACGTCTGGCGCACTTGTGGACGGCGGCGTGGGCCTGTTTACATTCGGAAATGGAGTGACTTATGAGTGGGGTCTTCCCGCCTGTCAAACTGAAGGCAGCCTTACAGTCAATGGCGAGGTAATTACGGTTGATCCCACGAACTCGTTCACTTGGTACGATCGTCAATGGAACGATGGCATCCCTGTTGGAGGCAACTGGACCTGGTTCGAGCTACACGTGGCCAATTCTCGAACCAAGATCAGCCTCTGGGCTATTGAAGATAAGACTATCAACCAGGCCGACTATTTCGCCACTATCCGTCTGGAGGATGGTTCCCAAAATGTTGTTCCAGCTACCTTCGTTCCCGATTATGCTCGTCAATGGCATTCACCTGCGACTGGTCGATACTATGCTCAGGATTGGTCTTTACTTGTTGGCGATTATATCAATCTCCGAGTTTCTAGCGTCACGGGGGATCAGGAGATTGCGGGTACTACGGCCTTTTCTTCTGCTTATGAGGGATTTGTTACCTTTACTGGTGATGTTAGTGGCCAAGATATTAATGGGTATGGTGTTGTTGAGGTTGTGTCTCTAAGCTAAGTTTATTACAAGCCAACATCATTTTTAATAAATGTAAAAAGCCTAATTAATTTAATTCGTGTTTTATGTAAATAAATTATATGGAAAAGTAATATACATGTTTATGCATTAAGGTCCTAAGAAGATGTTATTTTGACGCCGGACGGCGATTTCGCTCCTTACTGTATGTGAAAGAGGGAGAAAATTAAAAAGAAAATAAGACCAAATCAAATTCGACGAATGGCGTTTCACCGCTGCTGCATCTGCATGATAGTGGCCGATAGTTATAGAGTAGATGGAGACTTGATGTGTTGATGACATTGAGTTCATTGATTTGCAGTGTCGGCATTTAATTAGGCGGTTTCGCAGGTTACACAGCCTCTATCTGGCTCCAAAAGGGCTTAGAAGCTCATTATGAGAACCAAATGAGATTACGTTAGAGATCTGGTACTCTATTTCAATTCCCTGTTACGATCACCGTCTACTGCGTTATTATCTCACTTTACACTTTTGTATGTCGTGTTTCACCTTGCTACTAGGTTTTGCGATGCCCATCGAATCTACAAAGTAGTTAATCGATCGCTAGAGTTTATTTTGTACTACTAAGCCCTTACGTGGAGCATGACCGAATGAACAGTATAAAGGCAATTAATTTCATGCTGCATCGTCCAACTTTACGAAAGTCCTCTAGCGCGATCGAGAATAGAAAAAAAAAGAGGGCGCCCGCTTGTTACTTAAAAGAGGAAAAAAAAATAAAAATAAAGGAATACCGAATCAAATTCGACGAATAGCGTTTCACCGCTGCTGCATCTGCGTGATAGTGGCCGATAGCTCGACAGTCTGGGCGCTTAAAACGGCAAAAGTGGTCCGACGGTGATGATATTTTTGGGGATGGCGAGGGAAAAGGTGTTGTTTGATTGGGCAGAGGCTGGCCTGGATTACCCCATGTCTAGTCATTTGGATGACTATGAGCGAGTGATATCGTGCATCCCCCTGGCTTGTTTTCTTGTAGCATGAGAGCGTAAACGGGAAGCTGGGGAGAGAAAATAAGCATCTACTCTGTCTCTCTGTCTCTCTCTCTCTTCTTCTTCTTTCTCCTCATTCTTCTTTGCGTTGACGAAAGCGAGAAACAAAAAAAGAAAGAAAGACAGAAACGAGTAAAATTGTTTCATTTACCAGCCCTGATTCTGATTCGTCTAGAAGCTCCGTGTTTCGAACGGCTCCGCGATTTTGAGACACGAAACGTGTGACGAGCGTCCCACCTCGAGTGCACTGCGACAAGCTTAGCAGCCTTGCTTCGAGTTTCTCCTTTGTTCGGCTCGAGCTGATGCCGTGAGATTTGCTGGACTTTTTATGATTGACTGATACCTGGAGAGATTTTCAACCCCGTATGTATGAAGAATTTTGGGCCTTTTTTTTTTTTCGCTTTACCCCATGTAGGGAGCTGGAGCTAACAATTTGACAGTCTTGGGCCTTGTTTAGTTAGCCTAGGGCCTCTGTCTCTCTTCTTCTTCAGCGCAGCGTTTCTTCTTTCTTTTCCTTCTCTTTTTTCTCCCTTCTCTTTATTCATTTCTTCTCTGGTGGTTTTTTTCTCTCCGTGTGTGACTTTGCTTTCTCTTTTTTCTGTCTAAACTCGCTGGCGAGGTGGTTTTTCTATCAGTTCTACTTTGAATTATATCGCGAGCGATATTATTTAATTATTATTTCCGTCTTTCGCGACAACATACGCTATCACGACAACGCTTGAATTTGGTCTCATCTGCCAACGAAGGACAGAAGGCAAAACATCATCACTTAACAACATTATCCTCACCAACAAACCGAACAATTCTATCCATCGCCGTTTTAAAACAAATAATACAAAATGGGCGCCAATCTTTCTTCTACTTTCGAGCCGGACCTGTCCAAGGTCGTCCTCAGCCCGACTGATCGCCACGCAGACATCATTCTCGGCGTCACCTGGCTCATTGTGATTTACATGATCGTCATGGTCTGGACAACCTGCGCGCTGGTGGATAGATGGAAGGGTCCACAGGATAGGATACGGGTTGGAGGAGGGAGGGTGCTCATGGCGCTGGTGATGTCAGCGGCATGGCCTGCAGTGGTGGTTTATCTGGCGATGGCGAAGTCGTGATTTCGATAACGAACGACGAGTGAAACTGAAGGGGGGAGAACCGCGAGGAAAGGCAAAACTGAGATGCATTGTGGTGGAGGTGTTTTTGGTGGTGGAATATCCAAGGGACGAGGCTGAGGATGTGGTTATAGGTTTGATACCGTGCCACGAGCTGGCAGTCGTTTCTTTTACGTGTTTTATTAAATCAAATAATATTGTGGTATATTGCAAAGGCCGCACAACTCTTACACTGCTTGCTTCTATTAATCGTACACGGTGAAATATGTCGGACCCCCTCAACGGGAAGCTTTGACGCATCTATCCAACCAGAGTATTGCGACGGCTCTTGTCAGATCGAATGTCCTTTCGCCCAATGATGCTCTCCAGTGTCTGCGCTAATGCCTTGGCATCGTATCTCCCTCCCTTCCCCTGTCCATCTTTCGGTCCATACAGCCTCATCGTATCAATCCCCAGCTGTGCAAACATCCGCTTGTCAACCGCGGGGCACCTCGGGCCCTCAATGTAAATCACATGCGTCACATATTGCGAGTATTCTTCGGCAGCCGGATGAGGCAAACCCCTCGAATCGGCGCAGGCGTTGGCGACGGTGGCTACGAAATCGTACCCCGAGAAGGGGTCGCTAGAGGGACCGGTTTCACGATCTGTGGTGCCGTTTAAGACCAGGATCTTGTTTCGGATGTGTGGGTTGGCGATGGCTTCGCCCACGCCTTTTAGTACTAGATTGGGGACCAGCGACGTGAAGAGGGAGCCGATGCTGTATATAATGGTGTGGGCGCTGCGGATCGCTTCCAGGACTCGTGGGTTTGCTGGGATCCGAATCTCCTGGCCGTATGGGTTGATGTACCAGATTCGGTCGATCCTTGACGGCAGGTCCTCTTCATCTTCCTTGGAGAAGTTGATGGCAGGGCGTCGCAGAGCGGGTAGGCTGCCTGGGAGATTTGCATCCTCGATGGTGTCGTGCTCGTCTAGGTCGTGATTCGTCGAGAGAGCCGGCGTGTGCATTCCAGTGCTCAGGCCTGGCAGCGGCACAGCAGCCGTCGGTGCACTGGGATGCGAGATATCATTCTGACCTGTGATGACGGTGCCGTCCGTCAGTCCCGCGGCAATGTGATGCGCAAAGTTGGTGTTCAGCGCGGGAAGAACAGCCACTCTATCGGGCACCGCGCAGATGGAGCTCAGGAGGTAGATGGCGGCTTCAAAGCTGCCGGTGAAGAGTCTAGCACCAGTGAGGAACAGGTTGCCGATGCTGGAGCCAGAAAAGTCGAAGCGGCTGCTTGGTCTCATGCGCTTGACGACTTCGAGGTTGAAGCTGTTGAAGAAGGACCGGACCAGCTCCCTCTTGGGCGATGAGATATCGTCCCAGAGCGGATGCGTGCCTTCTACGATCTCGAACCACTCGGCTCGAGCTGCTTCATAGATGATGGGTAGACGATGGTTGAATAGATGTTTGATGGCTGTGGTTTCTGGCTTGCCGTCGTTGGGGATGAGACGGACTAATCGAGACCGCACATCTCCAATACCTGTGCAATACAACACGTAAAAAACAATTAGAGAGGGTGAGATAAAAGCTGAAGAGAGTAATAGCAATGAGAGAGGGGGAATGTATTCGAGTGAAAATCAACGTTCACACTGCCAACTAACATACCCGGACCACCAAACACGCGAATGATCTCGCTCGTGCTGCCGCCATTGTCCGAGATGGGAATCACGTAGCTCAGCGTCGCCGCATTCGCCGCCCGCACGCCCTCAAAGACGTCCACGAGGCTGTTGGCAGCGCTTCCGCCCGAAAAGACGACGATGCCGCTCTTGGCCAGCGGACTGGGGCCGGGACTCGACGAGATCCTGGACAGAGGCGGACGCGATGCCGGTCCCACTGCTGGGAGGGGAAGCTGGAGCGCATCTTGCTGCGAGCTTATTTGGGCCATGGCAGGCGGGAGTTTTTCTTCTTTTTTTAATTAGGTAAAGCGTATGGTTTTCTTTGCGTGTACTTTGTATGCAGTTTGGTGGAGTTTTTAATAAACAGTTGCAGTAGTAGTTGGCTATGGCCAATGTCTTTTTGTTTAGAGTAGCGAGTGATGGATGCTTATGGTGTTCCCCTCCTCAGACCTTTGTTCTGTTCCTAGTTCATCCAGCACATTGTTTTTCTTTGTTCACTCCAATCTCTTCTTAAATGTTACCATTACACATGGACAAGTGTCCTATTGAAGCATTGCGCCCTACGATGCCTCATACGTGTCATTTACGGGCAAGTTTGAGAGCAACAAGCTTGCGTTTTTGAGGGGGGCTGATGCGAAGGGTTTAATTAATATGGGATTGCACAGCCGCGAGCTTCTCTGGATTTAGTTAAGGACGGCAAAACGTGGGGACAATGGCGCCACGTTGAAGCTTCTTCTTTTCTATTATTTTAATCAAGGGCCTGCCCCGCGATAATGATGCTCGTTTAAGTGCATAGAAAGCCTTTTTACTGTAACTCTTTTTTTTCTCTCTCCAAAGTTGTAATAAATGCGGTCGCAATAAACAAGATGAAAGAGAAGATGAAAGGATTCGACTCCTAGGTCTTGAATGAATTGTTTGAGCTGCCAAAATAAACGACCACTCATATTCAGAGTCAAGGAGAAAAAGCCCAGTTTATCTATAATCTGTGATCTTTCTCTTCAGGTTCATTACCGCTATCACCACCGCTCACCTGGAGCTGTTTAAGGCTCCGGCTTCGGGCGGTCTTGAACCCGCTTTGAACTGAGCTTTTCTGGGAGTAAGTTCATCTCTAAGTTTATAAGCCGTCACATTGTAAGCGAATCCTTCAAGGATTTGTAAGATCAAGTTACAAATCCAATAGTCTGAATGCTCCACACCTCAACTCTCTTCTCTGAAGCCTACACGGGCGAAATTTAATTGGCTAGCTATCCTATTGGCAAGAAGCATTGTCTCTATTTAGCTTAGACTCACATTCGGATTACTGGTGACATTCGAAATTGCAGATGGCTTCAAACAGCTGCAGGAGAAACAACCCGCGTCTAAGCGAATGCGAACATTTGTGGTTTGACGTTGTTCCACATTTTTGCTCATTGAGAGTCTTGAGGAGTTCAACTGCGTTGCATGACGTCGAAAAGTGTCATTCATTGGGCGAACATTTCCCAACATGATATGATCAACTGTTTTTGGACGCATAAACATGCTTTCTAAGGGCGCAACTTACAAATCTAGTGGATTTATTAGAAATGGGCCTATTTGTTACGCTGAAAGTGGGAACTGCGGTATATAAAAAGATATATGTTGGGCCGCGATCTCCATAATTATCTATTTAGCTATATAGTATCTATCTTTTCCAGCCGAGAAGCCTGAGTCAGAAGAGTTTGTGCGGGTCAAGGTATAAACAAAAACCTCCAGAATTATATCCGCCACAAATCCGTGTCGCCAAGACTTATCACAATGGGTTCGAATCAAATCCCCCAAACTGTCAAGCAATGGAATCTTGTCGACTATACTGGCTTTGATGGGCTCAAATTTTCAGAGCAGCCCCTGCCTGAAGTTGGCGACAGCCAGGTTCTAGTTAAGCGTATGTAGTAACTCCTCAGCACTTGTTGTTAAGCTAAGATGGGGAGAGGATGAAAGAGAAAAGAGAAAAGTTAAATGCTAATGTTTAATGGTTTATAGTTGAGGCGGCATCTCTCAATGTTAGTCAACTAGCAATATTACGTTTCTCAGCTGCTGATTTCTGTTATAACAGTACCGTGATTTCGTCATTGCCAGAGGAGAATACGCCTTTGGAACGAGGCAGAACGTAATCCCTGGATCTGATGGCGCAGGCACGGTCGTAGCTATTGGCAAACATGTCACACGATTCAAGCCCGGCGACAAAGTCGTTAGCCTGTTCAACCAGGGACATTTTGGTGGAGGTCTGAATCCCCAAATCATTGCCACAGGCACTGGAGGAGTTCTCGACGGCGTTCTACGGACTTATGGTGCCTTCAATGAGAATGCCCTCGTGCGCAGCCCGTCCAATTTGACTCCTCTGGAGGCTTCCACTCTGCCCTGCGCTGGATTGACGGCTTGGAACGCTCTATTCGGATCCCTCGACCACATTGTCAAGGCTGGCCACTGGGTTCTTGTTCAAGGTACTGGAGGCGTGAGTATCTTTGCTCTGCAGTTCGCCAAGGCTGCTGGCGCAAAAGTTATCGCCACAACCGGATCTCCAAGCAAGGTCGAGCTCTTGAAGAAGATAGGAGCTGACCATGTCCTCAACTACAAAGACGATCTTAACTGGGGCGAGACTGCGAAGAAACTCACCGGTGGCCGTGGCGTTGACCACGTGGTGCAAGTTGCCGGAGCAAAGGAGATGGAGCAGAGCATCGCCGCCGTCAAGTTGGGTGGCTCAATCGACATCATCGGCTTCGTGGCCGGCCTAGAGGACGGGAATGAACCGAGTTTCCTTAGGTGCCTGACCAACTTGTTCACGGCGCGGGGTATCTTGGTGGGTAGCAGAGTCCAGATGGAGGAGATGATTGAGGCGATTGAGGCACATCCGGAGACACTGAGGCCGGTGATTGATGAAAAGGTGTTTAAGCTGGAGCAGCTTAAGGAGGCGTATGAATACCAATGGGCGGGCAAGCACTTTTCCAAGGTGGTTATCGAGATTAATTAAGGCTGCAATCTAAATGGTCTTTAGAAAATAAAGATAATTCGAATGCGGCTTGGCCTCTAGAGGGGGTCTGTATAACGTCAAAAACTTTTGTTGAGAGGGGAACTCTTGTGGGTTGTCGGGGTAATAGCCCATGTAGGCAAGCGTTCCAGGCCCATTGTGTTGGGATCAAGGCATGCTGTGCTGTCGGGCCAATGAGCAAGCTCTGGTTACGCAGAGACTAGATGGGGGGATGTAAACTTGGAAAGATGATACCACCCAGATGATAGCCGTCTTAATCCGTTGCTTGTAGTCTGGCAAATCTCGATATGCATCCTCTACTTCATTTAACAGGGCACAGGAAAGGAGTCGAGCTTGTAAAGTCATCAGGCTAATTTGCTTTTCACTCTCATGCCATAAAAGAACGATATGATCATCACTGTGTGTGCCTCGGCATCACAGTCTCCTCTTCTTCATGAAATGAATTGCTTTCTTCATTCTTGCCCCAAGCCCAGTCATCTGACCATTAGCTAATGTGTGGCATTGCATAGGTAAGTGCACGAAGCAAACACGACATGTCCGGTCGGCATGTTTTTTCTCATAGAGCGTTTATGCTGTTGAGAGTGGATGCACCGCATGAGACAGAAGCGGCTGTACCTCGATGCTTGGATAAAACATTGGACCGATTTCGGAGAGTTATCTGGTAATGAGACAGTCATGGATAGATGCGACGATGCCTGTGTTTTGCCGCTCGTAGCCGCGGGACAACGAATGTGATGCATCAATAATTTGCCTCGATGGCGCCGTTATTATTTCATTAACTAATTAATAGATGGGTCCGCCATCCGTATGTATATGTATATGTATCATAAAAGGATCGTGTCGTTAATAAAAGTTCATTGCCTTCCCTTCCCATTATTGCAGAATGCCGTGCCCCCGGAAAATGATCAGCCCAATAGTTAGTTCGTAATGCGTCCGTGTCAGTATGCTTGTTTGTTCATGCCCAGTTCCCACAATCCGCCCAGTTTAAATCCTGATAAAAAACTCCACCATAGCGTAATGAATGAAAATGAAGTAGAAAAAGAAAAGCCGTCAAAATTGCGGTGTGGAATGGACCCTCTTTAGTCCTTGTAGTCGCATGTCATGCTCCATGCTTTCCACCCGGCTTTGTCGTCGGAGCAATGCCCTGTGATAAGATGCTTCTTGCCCTCGGTGCACTTATCATCCGTGTAAGCCGTTACTACATAAATCATGTATTAGTAAATGATTTTAAAATTAGATTGGATCTAGGAGGAGATAATTGAAAGGAGGGGCGGTGATGTGAGAATAAGGAGCGATGAGAGAGAGCTCTTACAAGTACAGCCCTTGTTGATATCCGTCAGGCTTAGGGAAAATGTCTCGTCATCACCCAAGCTCTTGCATTCGCCGTTCTTGAAATCATCGTCAATGACGGTCCAAACGCCTAGGTTGACGTCGTGGCAGTCCTCGGCGCCATAGAGACGGAAATCTGCGACGTGGATGTTGCGGGGGATGAAGAGGGCATTGGAGCCGGCAATGAGAGTAGCAGCGGCGGCGAAGACGGTGAAGAATTGCATCTTGACGGATTTGTAGGTAGAATATAGATTTACGAGTCTGAAAATGATGAGAGAGAGGAGTAGTGAGAATGACGATGAGGGGTTGGCTGGAAAGTTGCCAGTGGTGATGTAGCTATATAGTTGCTTTGTTGATGAGACTGGAGCTATCCAAAACTATGCTCCTCAGCCTGACTCTTTATACTTCACCTGACTCGGTCAAAGCTCATCTAAGCTTCGACTCGGTCAGACCAAGGCGAAGGCGATCTCTGACGAAAACACAGGAGAGGGATACGAAATGCACCACAGCATCCGAAATAGTGTAGTGGATCTGCGCAGCTGCAGTGTTCCTCCCGGATACGATGTGTCTCTTCCTTTGGCCTCGAGCTATCTAGCTCCCAATACTTGGACTGCCGAGGCCGCGAGTCAATACACAGTATGGAGAGAGCTCCTTATCATCCGTCATACGAACAGAGAGGGGAGAATTATACATAGAAACGAATCCATTATTCTGCTTGGCAAGCTGGAGCCACAGTGCGCAAGGAAGGCATCCCGCGTGACCTAAAACCACAAGGTTCTGCTGGCTCCCTTCTCCGCTCGCCGCCAGAATGACAGATAGAGTTCGAGTCCAAAGCACCGCCGATCACTGATCTCATGCTAGCCCAAAAATAACGAGGCTGGGTGAAGCGAGCTGCTCCACTGGATGGTGGTCCCGCATCCCGCTGCAGCTTTCGGACGTCTTGGTGGCGACCCCAAAGAGTGCCGGCCGATTCAACAAGGGTGTTTTGTGCATTTTGTGCTCCGTGCTGTCAAGGCGGTGTTCTAAATAGCGTTTCTTGTTTGTTTTCTCTCCGCGGAGGCGTCGTCATGTGCGGAGCTCATGGACCCTAAGGCCTGACATCATGACGGACTGATCAAGTCTAACTATTGCTGCTAAGACTGAGACATACACCCTAACCCTAAGATTCTACGGGATATGGGGGGCATTGCCATTGGATTCAACACAATCTGCAAGAGCACGAAATGGGATACGATAATGAGCTGCAGGAGAAGATGCAGAAAGGAAGAAAAGACGAATCGTCGTATCCATCCAACATGCACCTCCAACTCGGCATTCCCGTGCTTCTGCGCCACTGCCATGTCGTGTAACCAACAGCAGCACGGCGGTCTATGATAATGAAATGCCGGCTCGCATCATACGTAGGCTGGGTACGAATAGCAATAACAAGCAGTAGAAAGCACTCCGTATACCGGAGTGGGTGCTCGGCGAAAAGAGAAAAAGTTCCACTGCCAAGAGGAAGTCGTGGAGACCTGCATGTTTGCCATGGGAGGCAAGTTCCAAGAATCCATGCCACTGCCGCTACAAATGAGAATCATCGGGCTCGGAATTTTCATCGACGCTTGATTTATGTGGTTTTACACCTCGGTGTAGGAGCAAGGAGCAAATGCTTACATGGCACGGAGTACTCCGTAGATGTATATGCAATGTATGATGATCTGCTCCGTAACGTGAGCTGACGTCTAAATATAGGCAGCACCTCGTACACAGTTGGTATATCCTCGACGTCATGGTATAATCTGATGTGGAACTCTTATTACGTGTTGAACAAACAGAATAGGAGAGACATAATGCCAGCAAGGAGAGGACGAAAAGAGCGAGATACATGCCTATAATACCCGGCACAAGTCTGAGCAACACCTCACTTACCATAACAACAGCTAAAAGAAAATAAAGGCCAGCTTGTAATGGAAACAATGAATTATAAACATTTTTATGCAATTTTAATGTAATTATTGTGGTTGTTACCAGAAAGATTCCTCCAAGTAAGCCGCAGCATATAGCGGGGTGTGTCTCGCGCTTTTGCTTCCACCGCATGGCTGGAAATGGATCATTCGCAGATTGAACGCCAGGATGGTTAGTAATTATGCAGGGCGTGGATTGACGTGTCTAGTGCCTCCTTACATCCCAAGCTCGTAGTCTAGAAGAGTCGGTTGGTTAATGGGTAGGAAATAGAGACGAGGCAAGTCTAGTAAGGCGGTTGTGGAATAAGTGGGACTTTAAGCAGTTATAATGCTAGAACTCAACGTTAAGTAGAGGGAAAAAATCCCCCCAAAAATTTATGACAGCTCTTACGAATTTATTTAATATCGAGTAATTTTTTTTCCATTTCTTTTGTTGTTTTAATGCTTGAGGAGCCTATTAATGAATCAGAAAGTGAGCAGCCACGGTCTGGGTGACTCGAGCGGGGCTTTCAAAGACCAAAGTCATGCTCACAGAATAGAAACATAAGCTTTAGACGGATAAAAGAGAGAGTTAAACGAGTAGCAAAAAACAAGGGAATTGATGAACGAGCAGCAACAGCACCAGGCTCTTTGCGTCGCTGTTCGTATTGTTGCGACGCCTACACGTATTCATTTTGCCATTTGGGAGTATGATAAATCAACAAGGCTGACAGCGATGTCTTGGACTGCATACTGATACATGTACTCGTATGGGCATACCGTCCACTGAACTCACCCGTACTGAACCAAATGTTCGCACTGGCAGGCCGTGTCGTATCAAAATGAAAAGCATCATGTCCTATAAGCCTCAGAGACAGCCTTCACCATGCAAGAACTACGTGCGTTGCGAACATGTTGGCCAAGAAGATTGATAATGTATTCGCTTATGTACAACTCACATCGAGACATCTCTTTGGATGACTCTCAACACCTTCGGTAGCTCGAAATGGTGACCGACGTAAGCCTCCCATTGAACTGGCTCATAGCGATTACAACGCTCATTATTACCCCGCCAAGAACGCCTTGTTTTCTTGCGGCTGTATTGGGTGGTGTGCCATTCAGCCGTCCATTGACTACCTGTTTCGACGCATCTTAGCGGGTCGTGCAGCATCTGAAGCCGCACTACTCCTGATTGGAAGCTGGCTCCCAGTTCATGGCTGCAACAGCGTACAATATCTGTCATCCACCATGTCTTCGCAAGCTGAGGGCATAGACACGTCCTCGAGAACGATTGGTAGCCTTGTGTCAACCTGCCACGTACTTGTGACTCTTACAACCGCCTTGTTTTCAGCGATGGTATCGAGGTCTAGATCGCATGTCCTTTCCAGGCAACCAGCGGCTCTTCATGAGTATATATTGGGAATGGGGGACGGCGGAATGATTGGAAGTTGCAAAATAAGTTGAATCAAACAAAACAATTCATTCATATTATAATTTTTTTTTTTTTTTCGAAATCGCGCTCACTTGTTGTTTTCAAAACGCAACTTTTGGCTTCAATTTTGGCGAATAACCACAAGAGAGTCGGCTGATCTTAGCCCGAAACTTGAATTCACCTTGTCTTTTGCTACTCTTCATCATGGCAGCACTTGAGAGCATCGACAATACCATCACTGTAGGAACCAAAACAGGACAGTACACGGGCCAGGCCCTCACTACTTGGTCTGTGTTTCCATACCCTCCTGGATACGAGCCCCATGGCAGAGGTGTAATGAGATGGAGTGATGGCACCTCTTACGACGGCCAATGGGAGCACGGAAAATACTCAGGAACAGGAAAATACACTTCAACCGACGATGAGTATATTGGATCATGGTCCAACGGCATCAAAGCTGGCCACGGAAAGCTGACCTGGAAGGATGGGTCGCGTGTTTATGATGGCTGGTTTGTGGCCGGCAAGAAGTCGGGCGTCGGCACCCTCAAATATGTTAGAACGGGGGTCAGTTACTCGGGCAATTGGAGTAACGATATACCAAGTGGACACGGCATCTGGCATTGGGCAAATGGAGACTGGTGGGAGGGCACTTGGGGAGGGCCCTGGGGCAAAGATGCCACCGGAAAAGGGAAGACGCTCAGCCACTACGACAGCGGCGGTACTTACGAGGGAGAGACACATGGCACCAAGTTCACCGGCAGAGGAACGATAACTACTCCGAAGGGAAATGTATATCGTGGAATGGTACGCGACAACCAGATGCATGGTACTGGTACCCTCAAGACAGCCGATGGGACATTCTATGAAGGGACATGGTCTTACGGTCAGAAGACGGGTCGTTTCAAAGTCACCAACTTGTCGACGGGCGTGGTGAAGAAGCGCAATTTTTGAATTCCAGGGCCGGATTTGGCTTATTTGTTTGGGTTTCTTATGTACTTAACAAGATGATGTCCTTCTAAATGGCATCCTGTTTTAAATAGATGAGCGGGCCTCATATCTCGTTTGTAAACTGTATCGGAGATTTAACGTATGTAGAAGATAACGTGGTTGAGATTTAGTTTAGTGGATATATATCTCTAACAGCAGAATACATATATTGATATGGCATCTCGACCAGATTATAGTAGTAGGAAGTTGACAGTGCATGCGTGAACATAAATGGAAATCCCGGTGGAAGCGAAACGTGAAAGAACTAGCGCTGATGCTAGGAGCCAGCTGAAAATGGGCGCTTGCTATAAATGTGACGAATGAAAAGCCATCGTCAACTTCAAGGTGTGGTTGCATGCAGGAGACTGGAGACAGCTTTAGCACGCACATGTACTCTGGTACAAGCTCTGCATCTCCGCATCTTCATTGCGTAGGTGTGGTATTGTTATCCATGCGGCACTTGTATTTGACTTGACAGCATTTAAACAAGCGGATACAGTTCCTGAAACGAGTTTCTCAGATCATAATTTGGTGTTTGGCGATTGGACGCCGCTTCAGCAGAAAATCACCTGTGAGGGTATAAAAGAACAACGGAAGCTTGTTATCTACGCGCGGCGTGTGTATCAACATCTGCTGTAATTGGATCTAACTTGGTTCTTCTAAGCCCAGTCTTTTAGTCGCACATTTTCCAGGATGGACTTCTATGGCACAGCATCTACGGCCGTTGGGCAGCTCATCACGGTCACCCTTTTCATCAAAGGCGTCATTACTGACATTAAAGAGTTTGAAGACAACTTACACGAAACTCAGCTCAGGCTAAACATCCAGCTCACAACGCTGGAGTTCTTCCGCCGGCGCTTCGTCGATAGCAAGAATGGTTTGATGCTCCCTGGCCGCAGCTCAGACTTTCTTGTGCAAACAATTGTCGATCTTTTGCTGACAATGAGTGGCAAGCTTGCTGTATATGAGGCATTTATGAGGAAATATAACTTCATAGACGAAAACCATGACAATGACACTTTGTTAGGGAAAAAGGAATCGAAACTATCGTTCCTAGATAGAGCTAGAACGACTTTTAAGACGCTCAAGCTCAAGGGTTATGACTGGGCAATCTTTGACAAGAAGAAACTGCTCGCGGTTTTGGAAGACTACAAGTCGGACACGGATAGCCTTAGGGGCATGATGCAGCACTTTTCTCAAGAAGCCATATACAGCCTTGTAGAGGAAAATTCCTCTTTAAAAAACACTGGCTTGGAATCAGTGGTTAAACGACAGAAGCTAGCATCAATCGACCCGCCATCAGATTTCGCTCAGATTGATGGAGAGCTTGTTGAAGAAGGCGCTGCGGTGGAAAGGTTCCAACTGGGGCGCTGGAGCCACCAAGGAGCATCGGCCCAAGTCATAGTTGAGCACCACGATTACGAAGACCAACTACGTTCTGACGATTTGGATGAAGAAGAAGTAGTCAAGCTAAAGGAGCCAGTCAAGACACTTGCCTGGTTGCTCCAAAACTCGTCTTTCCGTGAAACCGACGGAGCTCTAAACGAAGAGCAGCCTGTGATTTATTCGCTTCAGTGCCTGGGGTACAAAGACGAAACAGAGGCAAAACGGATGACATTTCTTTACAAACTTCCATCGCCTCCCGATGGAAGCAGCTGGAGATTTGACAGCGGAAATACGCTTACAACTTTGCATGGCTTGATCACCAAAGTCGACAAGAAGACCAAAAGAGCGTTTAAGCCGCCTTTGGCTGATCGATTTAGCATTGCCAACTCACTAGCACTGACGGTGCTAAACGTTCATGGCTCACTCTGGATTCACAAGAATATCTGGAGCCATGGTATCTTGCTATTTCTTCAAGATAAAAAAGGCGGCACCTATCCCGTAGGCGCGGCTATAGAACGATCTGGTCCTGCACCAACTGCGGCTGCAAAAGATGGAGAGAAACCTCGACTGCTCGCATTTCTTGGGGATTGGGGCTACTCGAGACGCATCGATGGATTCACTGATATGAACGTCGATTTCGACATTGAAGCAAATCTATATCGTCACCCCGAACGACAGGGAAAGCCAAAGAGGCAGTTTTCTCGCATACACGATATATACGCTCTGGGAGTAGTTCTGCTAGAAATAGGCCTCTGGCGCACCGTATCGCAGCTGTTCGACAAGCAGATCAACGAGGTTCGTCAGACGGCGGAGATGAAGTTGCTCAAGGCCAAGGATGTCACGACTACACTGACGAATTTGGCGAAGAGGGAGTTGCCGAAGGAGATGGGCGAGAGATATGCTTCTGCAGTTTTAGCTTGTCTGACGGGTGATTTTCACAAGGATAGTGATGTGGACTTGTCGTTGGATATGAAGGAGAAAGTTGTTGATGTTACAGCACTGGGCGCCAATTTGTAGCATGTCAGCATGAATGTAGTAAAATAGATGCGATGAGTATACTGAAACGTATGCAATGCTGCAATATCAGTAATACTGAACTCGATTTTCATCAGTTCCCTCTTTGACAGACGCAGAGCCGCATGATGTACTCAGACGCTGCATGTACTTGCAAAGAAACAGAGCTAATGCATGCCTGTATCCTCTTCCGTCCCGCTGCATAATAATACGAGCACCGGGTAATATTTCACGCACTGTCTCATGCATTGTTATCATTATGGATGCCTGAAGCAGAAATATGCAGTCATACTTTGTATGTAGTCTACAAGACATTGAGGCTGCGTTCCCCGCATTACTGTACATCTCAGACTCACTTGTGAAACAGTGTTAATCACCCAAGCTGGTTAAACAGTCAAGCTGCTAATCATGTACGGATACTACTCGTGGACGTCGTCTTCATCAGCGACGCAGGCGGGAGAGTCCCAAGATGCCGGGATTTCGGTTGACTTGGGCCAAACTTCTGGAATCACAATCGACCTTGGCGAAACAGCTGGTTTGGTTGCGTATATCGCAGACAGCGGAATCGTCGAGTCATCTGCCACGGTAGCAACAAAGGATATAAAAAAAAACGTCGCCAAAACAGCCAACGATTCGCCTTACAACCTATTGTCACTGTTAGCAACGGCGCAGGAGAAAGAGGTGGATTTTCTCCCCATAACATGGGACGAAGCGACAGGAGACCGCGGCGGCCAGGCCACCATCAGCCAGTCCTTTTTCAACGAAAAGCTGAGCTACGTGTTTAAACGCCTCCACAGGAACTTCAAGTACCCGGCCGAAGAGATCCTTGCGCTTAGGGCTGTCATCTCGGAGATTATAGTACTGGGACACCCGGAGATTCGGGGCCATCCGAACATCGTGCGGCTGGTGGGCGTGTGTTTCGAGATTGACCACGAGACGAAAATACCATGGCCCGTTTTGGTGCTTCAAAAGGCAGAGCATGGAGATTTGAAGAAATTTATTGAATCGCCGCGGGGGAAAGAGCTGAGTATTCGGGAGCGGCTGGATTTGTGTGTTGAAGTAGCTGCTGCTATCACTCTTATGCACCGCGAAGGTAAAGTAGAGTCGCATCAGTTCATATTATTTCCGTTAAATCGGACTTGTCTCATCATAATATTTGTGCAGGCATCATCCACGGAGACATCAAGCCAGAAAATGTCTTAGTCTTCGCAGAAAAAGAAGATGATAATAAGGTGAACGTTAGAGTCACAGACTTTGGATATTCCACCGTCCACGCCAACGACTCAGCCGAAGCGCAAATCAGACTCCCCTTCTCAGTCCCCTGGAACGCCCCAGAGACGGTCTCGGACCGCGACCGTCTATTCTCCGTTCACGATGCGAAGCTGACAGACATATACTCCTTCGGCATGCTGTGCGTATGGGTGCTTTTTCAAGGCGAGCTGCAGAACAGGATTTCGTGGATGAAGGAGAACGGGAAGCTCATCCAGACTATCCAGGGTAACATTCACAGGGCAGCTGACCTTGATCCAATTCAAAAGAAGAGACTGTCGGGGTTTTTCTCTTCTGCTCTTGCGTTTGATCCGAAACAACGACCGTTGGATCTGCAAGAAGCAATGAAGGGATTTGCCCAGGTCACGTAAGTGATTTCACATTCAATGTTGTTAAGTAGACTACAACATTTGGCCTATTCTTACAAAAACGCTAGTGTGCCGCCCTTGGAAAATAACGGCTTCAGCACATACGAAATGTACATGCCGTATCTAAGCGTGCTCCCTCACCACAAAGATTTCAACGTCGAGAAGGCCCAATCCGATCACTACGCCCAGTCCAGCTTCAGCTATTACGATGCGTATTTCCCACAAGAGTCAGTTTTTGCTGGGAAAATTCATTCAAACTTCAATGTAAGCAAACGCTCCATACACCATAAGAATCTGTCACAACATGAGAGAGCATAGGTTCATAATGAATGGCCAATTAGATCCCGAAAAGCTACAGGCAACTAATGGGGGCGGACTACCGACTCTGGGGTCACATTTTCAGATTAACCAAGGCTAAAGCGGAATCGTCATCCGAGGACTCGCGTCTTTTTGCCTTTCAGACGGCATTTTGCTATGCCGCTGGGTTCGGCACGGTCTTGGACGAATCGGAAGCAGAGTCTTGGGTCCGGCGGAGTGGTAGAGCCTGGCACGATCTCACGAGCGAGATCGAGTCGCTTAAGACGGACCTAACCCCCATGATATACAAGAACCTGGAGACGGAATTTTCGCCGATAAGCTACGTGGATTACTACGAACAGACTGAGCAGCTGTCAGATGTTTTAGAAGTTTACGAGGTTGCTACGCAGAATACGGCCAAGGTTCTCGGTGATAGCCACCCGATATACTTGCATCTAAACCAACTCCGGGAGTTGGTGCTCCTTCGAAAGGGGGACTAAAGGACACCATGGCCTGATCCTCTCAAGAGACTGCAGGAGGTTGGGTCTAGACTAGAAAGATTCTCGAAAAGTGCGGTTGCACAAAGAACCTGTAACTAGTGCTAGTCGCTTAGGTTGGGAGTGCAACGGAGACGTACAGGAGCCCGACACGAACACGACGTCTGCACATCAGGGAGGCATGCAGTTTTAGTGCTTCGAAGCTTACCATGAGCTGTAGAAGCTGAGGGCGTAGATCGGAAGTTGAAGGGTGGCGGCCTATCTCGTGACGAGCTTGTCTATCGTCACCCAATAAATACCATTGTCCATGGTTTTGAGTTAAGGAAAGGGGGTTGGTTGAAGCATAGCTCAGTGTAGTAAAGCCTAAAATGACGTCCTTACGCCCTGAAGTAACAGACTTTTCGGCGACTTTTCTTGTCTAAAGCCCCTTTTATGCCAGGCAGTTGATTTGAAATCGAAAGAGTCAGCCGTATAGCCATGTCGCCATCATGTGCTCAAGTGACAAATGCGAAGCGATAATGTCGCAGTGCATGTTTCGTCTTTTGATTGATCAATAGGCAGTGCAGAAGATGCCATCGTCGCCCGATAACAGGGTGTGTAACACATGCAGAAAAGCACAAGCAACAAGTAGCGCACATGATAATTGATGTGCATCCGTGCTTTGGAACTCCATACAGAGTACTAGCCGTCCATGTCCATTTGGTGGATGACGGTGAAGTCGATGCCATATCTAGACGCATGCGACCCAAAGGGCCCAAGCAGAGCCTCAATCATGTCATGCATGCGCGTGTGACACGACAGCGCGCGCGAATCAGTCAAACGACGACGACGACGACAACAACAACAACAACAAACAGAAAGAAAAAAAAATCTCCTGAAGATCCGAACATGGGGCCAATGAGTCGTTTTTCACTCTTTTTGCTGCTGCATTAGCCAGAGCAAGAGTTTCGGGGCGCCATTTTGAGTTGGTGCAGCCACCCAACGGAATGGCGGCGAGGGGTCCAAACGCCTTCGCTGATGGCGATTGCGCCATCCCGGTGGTGCCAGTGGCCAGCCAAAGCGTGTCTCTGAGTTACGAGTCGCTTCGATTCGGAACTAGGGTTAGGGTGCTAGGGCGAAAGAAATTCTCTGGCAGGAGATCGACAATCAAAACCCCATGGGCAGGATCCGTGACTCCCTCTGGGGTCCAATTTATTAGATTAATTGGAAGGGGGAAGACGAAGTCGTCGAGCCTAATTCTGCAGGAGGTGGCACTCCACGCTCCGTATAGAGGTTATGGAGTCGATATAGCGTCGAGTCTGCACGATTAGGGAGGTGATTAAAAGGCTCCATGTCGGCGTCCTGCATCCCATCATCCATGCCTACCTGCTTGAGGAAGCTGGCGGCGGCTTAATCGTAAATAGAGTCGCACCAGGCACGAAATTGTGAAGTTGAACGGCGCCAAGAGTGAGCCGTCCATGTAACTTGTCTGCAAAGAATGACCGGCTGCCGGGGTGTGGTTCGTTCACTGATAATAAGATAGCGCAACTAAATGTCACCATCACCGTCGCTAGCAACGGCAACGGCAAGCCATCAGCTGAGGTCAGAGCCCGGCGCAAACCACCAAGGATGGATCGATGCTCAGCCATGCTGATAGTAGTAGGTAATAGTAGTTGTGCGAGATCCTGGCCGCTATCGGGCTGTCAGCGGCTCTCGGAGACTTCTGCGCTGCTCTCATCGAGGATCGTCGCGGCTCCTGGAGCTGCTAATATCGGGACTCGGAGCCGCGCTGTTGTGCTCCGTGGTAGCGATGGCGAGATCCCCGGCTCCGGGGGGCCATTTTATTGTCGATACGGGAGAGATCTCAGCCAGTCTCGCAATTACTTGCAAACGATTAGGATGGCTTACAGTTATGTCAGGCCCGCTTGGCACGTGGTGAGCACGCAAGGAGGCAAAAAAGAAAAAAAAAATAGTCAAAACAAAGCTAGAGTAAACACAAAGGAAAAACTAGACTTTTTCTCTTAAATAATTTTTTCCTCATTCTTCTGGGGCCACTGGAGACTTTATGACTAAAGGGATCCTCCGCTACAGCGTGTTTAGCGGCAGACCTCACTTGGCCTGTCACCTCCATCGGCTCGTCGGGGTGGGGCCTCGGGGGGTTGTCTAGCGGCCAGTCACAGGGCCTTTCCAGCGCTCTCATAGGCTGTCGTAGACTCCCATAGGTTCTCTGTAGGGCTCTGCTCCCAGGGCCCCCGTCCGTTAAGCTTTAGCGAGACACGCACGCTGCTCGATAACGCCATTTCTGCCCCATAGCACCCAAGCAGTGCTAGCAGTGCTACTAGCAGCCACTGAGGTTAGGGGACGTCTGCTGTGTGAACCCTTTTGGCCGCTGCTATCCATTCCAGTCCAACTCCACAGTGCCTGTGTTGCTAATAGCAAATCTGCCTGTCTGCTGACTTTGCCGCATCTTCTCTGCGTCCCAATATCGATCTCGCCGCCTTCTGCCAACCAACATCCCCTGCTTGGATCCTCCTCCATCCATCCCATCCCCCCTCATCAGTACCGACTACCCTATCCAAGTGCAGCTTGTGTCGTGTGAGTGAAGCATCATTCAGAAATACCTGCCATTCGTCGAAATCACCCGCCATTCGTCGAAGCTGCCAGATCGTCGTCTATCCACCGACCAGATTACCACCTCCGACTTATTCCATCATCCTCATCACCACCAGCGCCACCAGCTAGACCTGCTATTCGCTACCCTCAACTTCCGCGACTCAACAGCCATCGTGTTCGTATCCTCGCTCGTCCGCGCACAACTCACGGACCCCTTCCTGTCAGCGCTCTGTGGACGGGGGCCCTTATACCTGGACGGAGCAGACGGAGAGCGCTGTAGCAGCAACGGTTTGAGGGTGGTGTCTCAAAATACCACGCCCAGAGCACGCAATCGCCCTTTGCCTGACAGCGCATGAGCCGCCTGGGCGCTCGCAATCCCAATTAACCTTTGCGTCGTGCGATAAGCTCTCTCACCGCATATTATGTCCATGGAGTCCCTGGCAACACCAGCCGGCCATGAGCCGAGTTCTCTCTCCTCCACCCTATCTCGATCCCATTATGAGTCCTCCTCAATGGCTGATGCAGCCGCTGCTGCTTCTCTAACATCGACAACCCCCTCAGCGTCGCCGTCGCCTGCCCTCTCGACCTCCACAGTGACAACACTGCCCTCGACGTCCTTCTCTGTCTCTGACCCTCTTCCTGTCTCCAGCCCTACCTCTGCCTCTGTCTCTGTCTCTGTTCCTGCATCTGCTGCTGTCTCTGTTCCTGTCCGCCAGTCTGCTTCTCATCCGCCATCGAGAGACAATTGTGAGCGCCGCCGCGAGGGCGAGGAAGAAACCCCCTCCAAGGGCCTTATTAAAATGCCGTTCGATCTCGCTGGCAAGACCCTGAGTCCCTTCCTCAAAGAACACATCCCCGGCCAGTATGCCCCCGTTGGCAAGAACCTCAAGAAGGAGGACCACACGGGTGTTAGTAATGCGCTGGTCAACATCAAGGACCCCAATACCAAGTATTGCTACCGCCATCGCCCAGATTCCAAGTGTCGTCGGGCGGCGGATGAGACCAAGATGGGTACCATTCAACGGGTATGTCTCTGGAAACCACTATACAACCCCTGCTCGTACTGTTCTGACATGTCACTTTACTAACAACCATTTCCCCTCACGCCTTGTAGGAGCTCAACAACCTCCCATCTACCGACCAAGAGGCCATTACCCATGTTTGGTCCCTGTTCTCAGCCGCACCCGCTAAGCATCGCGAACTTATGCTGCAAGGCATCATCACCCAATGCTGCTTCCCCCAGCTCTCGACCGTCTCTCGCGAAGTACAAGAACAGCTCAAGATCGACTTCATCGCTACATTACCCGTAGAATTATCGTACAAGATCCTCTGCAATTTGGATACCGTTTCGCTATGTAAGGCTGCGCAGGTTAGTAGGCGCTGGCGGAACCTGGCCGACGATGACGTTGTCTGGCATCGAATGTGCGAGCAGCACATTGACCGAAAATGTACAAAGTGTGGCTGGGGCCTGCCGCTATTGGAGCGGAAAAAGCTCATGGCCTGGAACCGGCATCAACAGACTGCACACCCGAACCCACCCACTCGCAGTGCCGAGGCTTCAGCTGAGCCAGCCTCAACTCCTGCTGCCCAAGGCTCCAACAAACGAGCCATGGTTGTCCGCGATGACAGCGCCACTAAACGATCGCGAGTCAAAAAATCGACAGGCAACGGCCGAGCCCAGCTCGACGAGGAACGAAAATTTCGACCGTGGAAAGACGTATATCGGGATCGTTACAAGGTCGGATACAACTGGAAGACGGGACGATGCTCCATCAGGACGTTCAAGGGCCACGAGAACGGCGTTACCTGCCTGCAATTCGATCACAACATCTTGGCGACGGGATCCTACGATACCACAATCAAGATTTGGAATGTCGAGACTGGAGAGTGCATCCGCACGCTGCGTGGACACACTTCGACGATTAGGACTTTGCAGTTCGACGACGCCAAGCTGATTAGCGGAAGTTTCGACAAGACCATCAAAATTTGGAACTGGCACACGGGCGAGTGCATCAGCACTCTCCAAGGCCACACTGACGGCGTGCTGTCCATCCACTTTGACGGATGTAAGCTTGCTTCAGGATCCATTGACAAGACGGTCAAGATCTTCAGCTTCGACACCAAGCAGACCTGGACGCTGCGGGGTCATACCGATTGGGTCAACCATGTGCGCATCGATTCCGCATCCCGTACCGTCTTCTCGGCCTCTGACGACCTCACTGTCAAGCTATGGGACCAGGATTCGAAACAGTGCATCAAGACATTCCTGGGTCATGTTGGACAGGTTCAGCAAATTTTGCTAATGCCTCCTGACTTTGAGCCGGATGAAGACCCTAACGCTGACAGAGGGGATGCTGCGTCGGTAATCAGCGGGCGAAGTGGGCGAAGTGACTCGCCTGCGCCCTTGCTGGAGCAGACGCCTGATAACCGTGCTTCGTTTGGGTACGGCTTCGTGTCGGACCCTGCACGACCTTTGCCTCCACGTTACATGCTCACCGGTGGCCTCGATAACACTGTTCGGCTGTGGGACGTTGCCACGGGCAAATGCATTCGCAGCATGTTTGGCCACGTCGAGGGTATTTGGGGTCTTGTCGGCGATACCCTCCGAGTCGTCACAGGTGCCAACGATTCCATGACCAAGGTCTGGGAGCCCCGCTCAGGCAAATGTGAGCGTAGCTTCACGGGCCACGCAGGTCCAGTGACCTGCGTCGGGCTAAGCGACAGTCGGATGGCGAGCGGTAGCGAAGATGGAGAAGTTCGCCTCTACAGCTTCGAAGGCACCAGCTTGGAGGAAAGAGGAACACCGTCATGAAGGATGCCAAACACATCGTACCAACACTAACTTCCTGGCTTCCACTGTTTAACTACAACGCCATTGGCAATCACTGCTGATTTGCGCCTTTTGATCTACCTTGGCTCTTGATACCATGTTAGCAATTGCACAAAGCATGATACCTTTTTGGACATTTTACCCTTTGGTCGTGTCGAGTTGATGATATTCTTTTCACCCTTTCTTCTTTTCTTTTTTCTTTTTGTAGGGTTAGACGGACGGTATTTGGTTTGGGGAAACTAGGCTGCGCCGGCTGCGCATGGACACACTTTTCTTTTCTTTTCTCTTTTCTCATTACAAAACACAAAACATAGAGCGATTTCTTGTGATATTTGGGCTGATTTGGCAGCAAAGCAAAGGGAAACGGATGCCCTCGGTGGGCAATAGGGAAATGGCGTTTTTTTCTTTTCTTTTGGGACACAGGAAAGCAAAGACTGGAGAGTCTTAGCAATTTGAAATGTATGAAATCGAATGATATGCATCGGTACCATTGCGACCCAGATATTTTGTTAGTTTTGATGATAATTTATCGGAACAGAATGCACATGATTTATTTTCAAGGGCACCATGATTGTATGTTTTGTGAACCTGTAAATGTCTCGGTGAAAACTATGAATGCCATGTCTTTCTACCTAAGCGACTTCTTATAAGCTCCTCTGTCTTTCCACTGCACAGATAGCCTGTTGCAGACAGGCTATCCGGACAACTTATACCAACCGAGATCACATGACCCCCTCAAGACCACCTATACTACAACTTCTTCTTTATCCAGGCTTTGCTCATCCCAAAATAAACTCCTTCCAACATGGTCCCTCACCAAAAGAATCCATTTCATCGCCTCTTCCAATCGAACCAATCGTCACTCTCTCATAATACTCTCTCTTTGGCTCTAGTAGCATCACCCGGTACCGCCACTCGTGATCATCCGTGTCCTTGTCCTTCCTATCCCCTGCTCTCACATCTCTCGCCTCGCATAATATCAAAAACTCTCGCGTACATGGCGCCGGATTCTCTTTCAGCCATGCCGTAGGCACCATGATCAGGCCAAGCTCGTCTCCAGACTTGCCAAAGATCCCAAGCAGCTTCCCTGGAGGTGGACCTCCCTTCGTCGGCCATGGTGTTTTGGTCTCAGCGATCTCGAACATGGCGGATACTGTCCAGAATTGCAGATAGCCAGAGTATGGCCGCATGCTGATGACGTCGAAGAAGTGCTCGGGTGGCTCGGACGCAGTTAAAGTGCGTGGAGTTGGTTCTGTCTGCGAGCAGTCGAAAGGAAATCGCTTACGAACAGGCCCGCCATAGAAGTTTCGCGGGACAGTTGCTGACATTCGCCCGTGCTTGTGAACAAGACTGCAGCGAGAGCCATGGGGACCGTGTCTATGATACCAAATGATCCAGGTTCGACGTCTCAGAGCCTTCCGGATGGCTTTCATATCGCGTGTGTACCAGTCCCACATGCGTGGAAATGATCCGCCCTGCCAACCCGACCATGACCAGCTCGGGGCCCCCTCGCGGCGAGTTTGCTCGTGTTTCAGCGGGTGCCATAGGAGGAGCCAGTCAAAGTACTTGACGGGCAGGCCGTGACAGATATCGCACTTCAACTGCATCCGGATGTGACGAGCAACACCTGCAAAGGCGTTGTAGATATCGGACGACTTTGTCAGCTGTAAGTCCGAGTAGTTCTGTATCGGACCCTCCACCTCACTGCCGATGTCGTTACCCTCCCCGGCGAAGCTTGGTGGCTGTTTCGTGGAAATGACCGATTCATCATCCCACGTGTGTTCCTGGAATGTGACTTCGGACGTGCATCGAAGCGAGACTTGGCCATTGCAGAAGGTGAGAAGCCTGGTGGCGAAGTGTCTTTCCTGGTATCTGAACGAATATTAGTTACGCGCGTGGTTGAAAATAACTTGGGTATATACTTACGTCCATCCTCGTCCGAAATAGAGAAGACCTTCGATTCCATCGTGTGATTTTTGACGATAGGCAAGCCGAAATCCCGGCGCAATCTGTTCTATTGGCTGTTTAAACTCTCGCGTGCCAGGCCGAACTCCCTTTATGCCCGAGTAGGCACCTTGACTCTCAGCGGCACAGATGACAACATAAGCAGCGCCATACACATAGTCCATCAAACGAATGGACTCCATTTTGTTCGCTACAATGGCCGCTTCTTCGCTCGTCATATTGTCTACGTCAAACAGGTCTTGGAATATGCAAAGACTGTCGACCCAGAGATAGCGCACGCCAATCTCTCGCGCCACTGTCATAGCATCCTGGATGGTTGCAGGAATCTCGTTCCATATATCCTCCTGGTCAAACGCACCCGGCTTCTGGAGGTCGGCAATGTTTTCCGTCGTCATGCAGAAGAACGGTTCCTTTCCCCACATGTAACTGAGCGCGGCATAGCGAGGATGACCACTGGCGCGAACGAGGCAACGATCTTCGAGGTCGATTAAGCGCAAGTCCGGGATGGCACCAACTGGGTTTGTCCAGCCCAACTTCCTCATGTTGGACCGGTTTCCGCAAACTCCAGTGTGGTTGGTCTCACAAATGGTCAACCAGCGTCGGACAAGTTGAAAGTCTATGCAGCCGGGTTGAATCGGGCGAGGAAGGAAGTGTCGTGCATTAGGTGGAGCTTCGCTGGGGACATCGTTCACAAGGATCGAGATGTCGGGGAAGAGATTCATCTGTTCCATGCCAAGATATCCTCCTGAGCCAGTGCGTCCGTATACTCTCAGAACGCGAATTTCACTGTGGGCTACCCACGGCTGGTTTCGGTCTCTCGTGCCGTCCGTAGTCCAGCAAATCTGAGCCTTTACTGGTAAACCATCGTCGCCGATATCTGGCACCCGATCTCCACCGAGGGCCAGCAGCACTAATCGGCAGAAGGGGCAGTTCTTGCGTTGTCTCATATCTTTGACTTGCCCGAGCTCTATAAAGTTCGCATCAGGCTGCACGTATCCCCCAAAGTCTGGGTCTTTTGGCCACACGACGAAGCGACGTCTCTTCAGCCTGAGGAGTGAGCAATCATGGCAAAGGCCATCTCCAGGCTGAGAAACGTGATCGGGGACAGGAAGCAAGGGCAACTGCGGTGGAATTCCGGCACTCACGAGCTCATCATCGGCCGAAAGTTCATCGAAATCGCTCTCTGTCAGCCAGCCTGCACTCGGTGCCGAAGCACACAGGATATCGCCTTCGTCTTCCTCCATGTTCTTGCTCTTTTCAGCCCTTTTTGAGATTTCTCGATCTTTGTGGTTATTACCTCCACTTCTTTCTACGCAAAGGTTCCTTCAGACTCCTTCCAATGTTATATTCCGCAATCTTCTTGCTAGTTGTCTTGATTTATCCTAGCGTTTCTTTGGCCGTAATGGGGCAACAAATGTTTGTTTTTAAAGGCCATGGAAGTCAAAGCATTGGACTAGATGACACGATAGCATCTCTAAGGCATGCGCCTCTTAGCTTGACACGCTGGAACTGTTCAGTTCTTGTGATTCCGTCTTTATATTCATTCAGCAGCACAGGGAGGTACACTTAGTACGTACAGCCCTTCCCCGCACCCTGAGTTGATATCAAATCAAGAGATGATACGTGGCCGCAGCCTTACCAGATTATCAGAACTATCCCAATTAGTCCAAGAAAGGTGAAACAAGAGAGCTGAAAAACTGCTAAGGCTCAACGAGTTGGACCATCCATTTTGGCATTCGCACAGGCGACTGGATGCGTCAAACTCGGCCCGCATGAGATGGCCGTCCAAGTTCGGTTTCCAACCAATTAGTAAGGCGAGAATCTGCCACTAATTCAGCCACCGACCGGGTTGCTGCCAACACATTTCCAGAAATGAAGACTAATGGGCTAGAGTAAGGTGGGGGGGCTTGCACTTGATAGCCCTTGAGTAGTTCAAGTGTTTGCCTCGTACCATAACGATTACTCAAACATGTTACTTCTTGTATTTTCTAAGGGGAGGTAATATCAGTCATCGCGATTGATTTAAACATCAAAATGAAAGAAGAAGAAGAGCACGGAGAGTCAGCTACAACTAAGAAACTTCCAGTTGACTCTATTAATTATATATACAAAGCCACTTTGAAAATTCTAGGCTTCTCACAGCGTTGCTCATGAACTTCATTACACACCTACTCCTATACCCTCGAGTATTGCATCTCTTACGGCATCCAGATATCGCTGAATTTCTTCCTCTTTATGAAACGCTACATTCGCACATCCGCTTAATATCATCCGACCCTTCCACGTCCAAAGAAATGTTTCAACCTCTGCACTGAGCATAAAATCGCCGACCCAAATATCCTCAATATCCCACTGCCCCTGACTGCCAAAGCTATTGTTTACGAATCTCTCCAGCACCCCCATGCTCGATAATAGAGGAGCACTCGACGGCGGAAGTCCAGCTGCGACCGCTGGATAAATTACTTCTCCAAGGGCCGGCAGAGCAGCCAACCGCTTACTCCCTTTTGCGAAAATGCCCTTGCAAAAGACATGTAACTCTGTTGCTATGAATAGCAGGTCCCGGTCACCTGGAGTCACATGCGCAAGATGTCCGGCGTGGTAGCCTGACACGGCGCTGGTACGAGGGACGAAGCCTGGATCAACAGCCCAAGGCCGCATGTCGAAATTGGTATAGCTATTCATGATTATGCCTTTGCCTTTGTTGGTAGCTGCTTGGGCTTGTATGTCTCGAGTTGCGAGAGCTACAGCAGCGTGCCAGGCTGAAGTGACTGTGATGCGAAGCTCTTTGCACCTCTGGATGACGGCGGCTGTGGTGGCTTCATCCAGCGTGACAGTGCATCGAAGGTTATTACCGGGTGGTAGATGGATATCCGCAACAGGTAGGCAGATGGGATTTGGGTTGGCGTACTCGCCTGCCATGATCAGGCCAAGCTGTTTGTCTTCCTCTGATGGACACTCCGACCATCCAATGAGGTCGTCCAATGCAAGCGGTAGGTTCTTCACCTCGTCACCGAAGCTTTCACTCTGCTTTGGGTGAGCTAGTGCCTCGAAGAAACTATCGAAGAGATACAGCGTTCCACGGCCGTCCATGTACGTGTGCTCGGCCTGTAAAAGGAGCTCGCTTGATGAAGGACAGTAGTGGAGCGTGATGCAACTCCTGCTGACGAGATTGCTAGCAATCTCTGCAGCAGTGGTAGCGTCGTGGACTTGGAAGCTTTCTTCCAGCCAAGCTTCGAGCTCTGCAGGGCTAGGGCTGTCGTATACCATGGTTTGCTGAACTTGACAGCAGTGAAAATGTTGAAATGAAGCGGCTGACCAGGCGAGACTGAAAATAGGGAATAGAACTTTTCCATGCCTCCGAGGCGACGCTCCCAGCGCTTTGGGGTGACTTGTCTCCAAGGATAAAAATTTGTCATGTTGAAAAGGGATTTGAAACGTTGTTCACAAAGCAGAACATGTATGGCTTGTTTACTGTTCAGAATGTAGTTTTCTGAACTTCCTGCATAGGTCCCTCAAGAGGCACACACTGGACGGTTTTACTTCTTATATGCTAATATACGTTTCATACTTTGGTAAGACTCTTGACAAACCTTGACACTAATCCGTCATTTAATAAGCGGTGTAGTGCTTATTTACTATAAGACTGATAGAGTGATGTTCAGTAATCTAATATCACAAGGACATATACGAGCATGTTCACTAAGAGGCGGGAAGTTTCTTATGCTCTTCCTATTTTATTTTTTAACGAAACAATTCGCACTGGCTAGGAACATAGATAATCTATATCTCGCACTAATTCACATCTTTCTTTTTTAACTCTATAATACTTCGTATTGCTTCTTTAATAATACAGTTTAAATCACCTTTAACTAATTGTTGGAATAGGTACGTATATAGCTTAGATTATCTTGCAAGCAATTTTGGGATTCTACTTTTGCTTGCGCAGGTAATGTATACACTAATAATAGCTCTTTGCTTTTTAATTTAATTTTAAGTATTAAGTAAAGACTATATAATGAGGTATTTCTCCGTCAGATCTGCCTTTAAAGAGGTTTTCAGCCGAGTCTGCAGCTGATTATTAGTGTAAGGTTTAATTTTGGAGCGGACAGCAACGAAAGTTCAGATTTGGCTCCTTTTCATAATAGTTGTGGCAGATTGGAATAGAGTTTAGTGGCAGCACCGTTTCGTTGACAGCTGTGTTGAATGTGGCTTGATCTGGCCGTGATGGAGACGTCGTTGTAGATGGCCGACTACTTATGAGAGCCGTGACGGATAATGGCTAAATTGCTTCACTTGATGTAGATCTGGCGCTGAAATTAGTCTTGTGGTCTGTTTGGGGAGTTAATTGTGACTTTTGAGTTTCCGGACCGCTGAGGCGATCTCCCTGGAATGTGGTGGAAGTGGTGGGAGAGTTAAAGTTAGAGAATGTTACTTTAACGTGGCAGAGGAATTGATTGGAGTGTAGCAGCCAGCTGGCGATCTGATTAAGACGAAAATGTGTCACGCGCCCGCTCTTTGTGGTTGGCTATGGCGCTGATAATGCAATCATGCAGCCTCCTACCTTGCAGTCACGTACATAGTCAAATTTACATGAATTTACAGGGGGGTTATTGCAAATAAGCCGTGTGTTGTGGCCCAGGCCTAGATAAATTTGAAATCAGACATGGTTGTGGTCGCAAGATGCGCTGTAGGAGCTCAACTCACTACCCAAGGCGATAACTTCTGGCAAATATAGGAGTACGAAGGACATTATATTGGGAGAAATCTTCATATTGGAGATTTTAGATTATAACACGGCCTGTCCTGATGGTCAAGTATGATAGATAGTATAGATAACCTTAGGCTTTTATAAATCGCGAGTGGCAAGCGGACTAGTCTTTCTCTAGCTGAAGCAGAATTTATATCAACACAAAAGTCTAGGCCTTTATTAGATATTTAGAAAAGATATTCCAGGAGAGAACAGTATGACCAGGTAGTTGCATAAAATAGCCAGTCTAACCCGATAGCCTCGAGGATCTTCATTCCAGCAATGCTGAAATATCAACGCCACTTATGGGGAGCTGAATAACCCAAACTTAAGCTTGTTTGGCCTTCTATTGCTTCTTTAATCGTCTGAACCGAAAGGCTTTGCAAACGCAAAGGATAACGCCTCATAAACACTTCATGGCCAATTACTTCGTGAGTACATTTGCCCCGCCATTCCAGGCCTATGCCTTGCACGTTGTAAATATGTTATAAGATAAGTTCACCCCGTGCTTCTGCAGTTCTCATAGTTTAGATCTGCCAAACAAATGCCTATGTTTACCAACCTCAATTTATTACGTTTACAGTATTGAGTTTGGCAAAGGAAATTACCAAGTTTGATCAAATTTATCACATGAAAGAACGTCTTTGCTGCACCAGGTATTCACAATGTCACCAAGTATTACTTCTTCAGCACAATCACCAAATATGACACCCGATTACGAAGTCAGGCTTCAGCTCGATCCTAAACGGGTTCTCAATTCCGACTACCAGTTAAAAGACGCAGTTCGAAATGGTTTTTCAGTGGCTGAGACTGTTAAAATGAATGTCCAGTTCCTCGACAAGTGTTCCAACGAAATATTTGACGCTGGTTGGAACGTTCGACTGCGACTAGTTGAGAAGAAGGACGAGTTCGAGTTGACTTTCAAGAAACGATATGATATCGAAGGTGGCAACATTGAAGCTGCGCTTAAAAAGGCTAATGATGATGGATTTGACTCTATTGATGACAAGTACAAGGCGCAAGTCGAATGGGGCTATGAGAAGCAGACTCTCTCCATCAGTCGTGAGAAAGACGTTGACATTGACCTTTCTGGAAAAAGGGGGATGGATCTCCCTGGGACAACAGCCTCTCGGGACATGCTCATAGACAAGGCTCCAGACAAATTCGACAACTGGTCGGAGAAGAATTGGGGAACCAAAGCATTAAAGAAGGCAGGTATTTTTGGCCCGATTCTTGCCGCACGTTCAATTGGCCAGTGGAGGGGTATAGAAGTGTATATCGAGGTTTGGCCCATCCGCAGCGTTGACGGCAAAGGTACGCAGTACATCGTTGAGGCATCTTTAAAGATTGATAGTTATGATACAGCATTGAAGGCACGCAATCTTCTTATAGAAGAATTAAAAAGCATGAATTGGTTCTTACTGGGGGATGTACTGAAAACGAGTATGATTATGGAACGTTATGCCTGTCCACGAGTGTCTGGGGGGATGGATTGAAAGAGGGAGAATTTCAGTCGTCTCTAACGCGAATGTAATTTTACTGGAAATTAGTTTTTTTAACTCTACAATTTTATTAATAATTTTGTTTATTATAATAAGGGACTTATGGAGAAAGATTGCCATGATACACCGTATCTAGAATAGTTATAGTAATAGTCTAAGTCTTAGATCTGATAATTTATTAAGATCTCATCATTCTAATTATAACTAGCCTAAACTAGCGGTCTTATATTATTCCGTGACTTCACACCCTGTACCTGTGGAGCTCTTTCTGTCGTCTACGGAGTACCAGGCTATTCTATTACCTCTCCTTTAGTCTTCGCATTCTTATCCTCTTTCGATTGGTTATATAATAATGGTTGTGGAGCGTTCCGCTTGTGACCGCTGTAAAGCACAAAGGCTTCGATGTCTCCGGACGAAGAATAGTACCAACCCGTGCTCCCGCTGCATCCGTGCGAAAGTGAAATGTGAGACTGGTCCTGTCAAACCCATCGGGCGACCACCTAAAGCAGCTGCGATTGCTACTACCAGCTTTCGAGCAGATCAAACTACTCCAAGAACCAATGGCGACCAGGCGTCTCAACATGAAGCGCCGGATCAACCCTTGATCGACTCCGGGAATGTGTCGCAGTCTATGGAAGAAGTTTTGCTTTGGTCCCCAAGTGATCAAATCATCGACAACTCCATCAGATCTGGAGCGACAGATTCTCCCACGGGGGTCATTGAAGCTCTTTACAGTTATTCCAATGCACTGGCAACTTGGAATGACTCTGTTGATCCTCTTCTCGAGGAAGTTGCCACGCCTGAATTGATGTCCTTTGCAGAGATGTCAGAGGCAGTTGAAGAGCAGCACAGCGTTCCTAGCCACACAAGGCAAATGGATCCTGACGACATGCGCCGGGACTTGGAACCTCTGATGGGGACCAACTGTCCAGATGCCCTGCAAGTCCGCACTAAAACACTTCATTCGAAATACGAAGATGAACTGCACCAGCTTGTTTCTCTTTCGCGTCTGAGCGAGCGCACCTCGAAGGCGGCTTCTAACCTCATCTCTCTCACTGGGGATCCGCCTACTTCACCAGAGCCCTGCATTATGCTGATGGATCGACCCGAGACAAATCCAATGGCAGAGGCCCTCGTATGCAGCGAGGAGTTCGTAATGAGTATAAAGTGTCTGATCTCGCCATCACAATTCTCTGATGAGCCATCTTCGTCAAAGGCTACTGAATGCCAAACAGTGAATCTTCCAACTAGGCGGGACTCTCCTAGTATACCGACTATTCTGCTGGTACTTTCAATTTATTCACAACTCCGAAGGCTTTTTGACCTCTTATTTTCCCACATACATCGCTCATTGAACCAGTTTTCGAATGAAGTTCTGAGATTAACGCGCATACGGTTAAAGGTGCGCGTTGGAGCCCTACCACCAATGCACGAGATGCAAGCAAATCTTTATACCTGGATGGTCGTTCACATTATGCAAGGCAACGCACAGAACATGGATTATCATATGGGGCTCTTAGCGAGATACTATCACTCTTTCTCGGATACGCCGTCGGACGGATCGTTCGCGAACACCGATTTAAATCCAATACTCCAACGGATCATAGAGCAAGTTAATGGTGACATACCCACGACTGGTGGAATTTATTTAGATTCGCTACAAGGGACCATTCAGAAGGTCCTAGAGCGACTTGGAAGTATTTAAAGGTCTTCACGTAGTCAGTCTTTAGATGGGTCATATTTTAGTAACGGATTCTTATCCTATTTACATAAACAGTAGCAAGTTCAACATTTCTATTTCTTCCCCATTTCGACGCTAGGATACATGAAATCTAGACACTATACGGAGTAGGCTGTCTTTGATTTAAGCTTGCCTGCTAGCGTGCATGAAAGGCGAAGAGAACTAAAATAAATATTACCCGTAGTGGGGGGTCGGAGACTACGATACAGAGACGGTCCTATGCAAAATATATAGTAAAGCATTTTACTTTCCACTCTTGATGTAGTAAGACCGTGATTCATTATAATTATAGTACTTTTGATTGAATGGTGAGGTATTTGTTTTGTAGCAGACTGTATACCCTTTGAACTACTGGTTCATTATGGGACCGAGTGGGAACTAGACAATTCCCACTGTAGTAGGTGAAATTGAAAGTCATAAGGAGAAGGACGGAATTGATCATAAAATAACTGCTGAGCTTTCTGCGGCTTCGGTACATTAATGCCTGTTTAGAAAACTCAGAATCCATGTCGCGCGAATTTAATTCGGAAATGGCTGTTCCTCCTTTAGGACACTCTTCCAATCGCTCCCTTTTGAGACTCGGGCACTTTCGAATTCGGACAGTTTCGAATTCGGGCAGTTTTCATTCACAGGCCATAACCCCCGTATGTAACAATTATAAATAACAGACTTTGGTTGTCTTTTAATACCCATTACTTTCTCATCATTAACTATAAGACCATAGTGAGAGATACACCAAAATACAATATGGAGTCTTGATACTAACTTGTTTTAATCTTAGAACTGCTTTATTCTACAATATATGTTTTGTCTGTGCCCGGATATCAAAATGTCTCGCTACCAAGAAGCATATAAACTAGAGAATATTACGGGTCCTGGCGATGCGCGGCCTACCGCTCTACAAATTATCAAAGATGAGAAGCTGGAAGGAGAACTTAGCGACAAAGTTATGTTGGTGACAGGGACATCTGCAGGTCTCGGTACGGCAACTGCGCGAGCCTTAGCCGCCACCGGTGCGCATGTCTTTCTTGGCGTTCGTGATATCACCAAAGCGCGAAAAGTACATGCCGATATATTATCCCCCAAGGTTGAATTGCTGAAGATCGACTTGTCGGATCTGGATAGCGTCCGAGAGGCGGCCAAGGAGCTAATCGAACGCTCCGGTGGCAAGCTGAACGTCCTCGTTAACAATGCCGGCGTACTGGCACCGTCGCAGCTTCACACAGCAGCAGGGCTCGAGACTCAACTGGCGGTACACTACTGGGGGCCATTCCTGCTCTTCCAGCTCGTCAAGTCTGTGCTCATCTCAAGCTCTACCCCTAGTTTCCCGTCTCGAGTGGTGAATGTTGCAAGCAAGGGCCACCAATATGAGCGAATTGACCTCGAAGATTTGCATCTTAAAGGTAAAAATGGCGTCTTCGATGGCTACGGTCGCACCAAGCTCGCGCAGGTTTATATGGCGAGCGAAATCGAGCGCAGATACGGCTCGCTTGGCTTGCACGGTTACAGCCTCGACCCAGGAGTTTCCTCAGAAACTGAGCTTGTTCAGCACGCACATGAGATGTTTAAAGAGTTGTTGGAACATCCGATGATTGTAAAACGCCTCCAGACAGCAGAACAAGGTGCGGCGACAACAGTATGGGCAGCGGTGTCAAGAGATGCCCTGGGTGACGACGTTAAAGGTCGCTATGTCGAGCAATGCGCAGTGGCCGGGCCTACTGAGGGTAATGAGCCAGGGATAGATCTTGGATATGCGGAATGGGCTTATGATTTGGAAGATGCAAGGCGTTTGTGGGATGCGAGCTTCGAGATAGTTGGACTGCAGCCCCAGTAGAAAGGTTTTATACACTGAGGCCCGCTGGTATAGTTTGCCAAAAATCAGCAATCATCTCATACACGCCGGGTAGTATCAAGAATAGATAGATGAGTTCATGCTACATAGAGATATCGATCGATTCCAATTTTAGAAACGGATAAATAAGCTCGTTGAATTTACTAATCCTACCAGTTCCAAAAAAAGCGAAGGCTCCGATCAAAGATAGCTACTACATTCGGACAGCTGAGTTAAAGAAGAACCAGTGGAGAATTCTTCAGACTACATATTTCGTACCTTGCACTTATTTACCCAATTCTCATGAGTCAACCATCTACCTCCGATCATCCTACATCAATCGACCCAAATGACGTTTGCCCCCTTCACAGCTGAGTCTCACTCCCCATGAGCCGAAGTCCCAGTCTTGACCCCTTACAAAACAAACCTCGGCTCAACACGGCAAATCAGCGGGTCAATCTGGGTCGTCTTCTCTTAAGATTTGCCGGCCTCCGGTCCCTCCCGGCTAGACATTTTGCGTTTGTGTCCCGTTTCTTTTCTTAAAGCTGGAATGGGGACTTTGTTCTTGTCTTAGATAAGATGCAAAGGGTACGTACCCCCCGGGTGCAATCATCAGGGTGCTCGGGACCCCGCATTATCACAAGCTCGGCCTGTGGTCGGTACGAGGAATAACGTCACTTTGTTTGTTTGACACATGGAAGATCGTCGTGCATGTACACGCATACATAGAACAGCAAGAATGATGCAGAGAAAATGCAGCAATTAGCATAGTTTTACCATTTGATTCTCGTAGAAAGGTAATCTTAAATACAGGGCATCAAGAACTCCTGCATTACAATTACAAACAAAGAGTAATACTAATTACCCCCTGCACTATTCCCTTGTCCATACAGTCGCCTCCGGCCACACGGAGCTCCTCCACACACAGATCGGAATGGTCGCTCGGTCAGACAAGCCGAAATTCCTCCACCCGTCCGGCTATGAGCTTTCCTCTCGCTCGACTAAACTTGCACTACTACACTCCGTACCCCATAGACTGAAACTGAATCGCCCATCAACCTTGAAATGAATGAATGACTCCCACCCCCCTTCCTTTAGCATGTGGGGGACCCTCCCAAAGAAACCAGGGCTGAAAGGGAGCTCAAGCCGCGGGCCAAAAAATCCCCATGTTTTTTTTTTGTCTTTCGTCTTTTTCGCGGGGGGGCCAGCGCCGGCTTTAGCTTTTCCAATGTAGTACAATTTGTATGTTGCCCAATAGTCTGGGCTTATTAGCAGCCAACGACAACCACCACGCGGTCACTCCATGTGTAGTCTAGCCTATCATCTGCTCAGCAGCAAACCCCGGCCTCCCGGGCCAAAAAAAGCATAGACAAACAAGAAAAGTCTACCGAGCTGTGGCTCATGCTTTTGGCATGGGATGAAGAGCAACCGATTCGGATGGCCCTGTGACTGGGCGGTCCAATGGCTGTGGCTTTTTCCCTCTGTCTTCTTTCTTGCGCCTCTAGCTCCAAAACGGGCAAAGGGGGGCGTGTGTACAACGATTTGAGGTTTGGAAGCTAGACGCCGGAATCATATGTCAAAATGATGGCTTTTCTTTAATAGGCGTGCATCGGCTCTCTTTGTATGACTCTTCTTTTTTCGTTCTTCTGGTTCTAGGTTTTTCTTACTTCTTCTTCCTCTCTTAATCCCTTTTTTCTTCCATTGCTTCTCATACTTCCTCGTCATCCTCGTCCTCCTTCTTCGCTGGTGTGACTGTGACTCTATCTCTCCCCCTGCCCGTCTCTTCGCTTGATTGAATACCCGGTCCTGGTCCCGATCGCGATAGTACTAGCTATCCATAGCTTCATATAAATAAGCTCGGCTCTTTTATTGGGGCACACGATACCCTCGGCAGGGAAATAGTGACTCACGAGACGGCTGGAAGTTTTAATAAAAGAAGCAAAGCTTAAGAATACTGTCCAGAGGAGCCAATTCCTCAGCACCAATAAAGCTATCACAATGCCGAAAGACGGTAGCTCAAAACAGCCGCCCACGGCGGCGACAAATCTCATTGGTGCGTCTTGCTTCCTTTATATTCTTATTGTAAATGATAAGATGAGCTTCAATGACATGTAACTAACATCTTTGTTCCTGTAGCTGGAGGCGGCGCCGGCATGATGGAGGCTCTCGCCTGTCATCCCTTAGGTACGTCCACCTCATATAAGCATCAATCAATTGCCACACCATGAACAGAATAATGACTTTAAGAATCCAGACACAATCAAAGTGCGCATGCAGCTCTCTCGTCGCGCGCGCCTCCCCGGCGCCCCCCGCCGCGGCTTCATCAAGACCGGTGTCGAGGTCGTAAAAAAAGAGACGCCCCTCGCGTTGTACAAGGGCCTCGGCGCAGTCATGACGGGAATCGTCCCCAAAATGGCCATCCGCTTCACTTCCTTCGAGTGGTACAAGCAGCTCCTCGCCGACAAATCCACCGGCATCGTCTCCGGCCAAGGCACATTCCTGGCTGGTCTAGCTGCAGGAGTTACAGAAGCCGTAGCTGTTGTCACTCCCATGGAGGTCATCAAGATTCGTCTACAGGCGCAGCACCACTCAATGGCCGATCCCTTGGACATTCCGAAGTACAGAAACGCCGCGCATGCCCTGTACACTGTCGTCAAAGAAGAAGGCTTCGGAGCACTGTACCGCGGTGTCAGCTTAACGGCCCTAAGACAAGGATCCAACCAGGCCGTCAACTTCACAGCATATTCCTACTTCAAGGAATGGCTTAAAGACTACCAGCCCCAGTATGCGGACGGTGCCCTGCCCAGTTGGCAAACCACCATAATTGGCCTTGTCAGCGGCGCCATGGGCCCTCTAAGTAATGCGCCCATCGATACAATCAAGACTCGCCTGCAAAAGACGCCCGCCGAGTTTGGTACCACTGCATGGACAAGAATAACCACCATTACCAGCGACATGTTCAAGTATGCCCTCGCTCCCCGATTCTAAAGAACTGGATAGAACAGAAAGCTAACAATCTCCCAGGCAAGAAGGCTTCCACGCCTTCTACAAGGGCATAACTCCTCGTATCATGCGCGTCGCGCCTGGTCAAGCTGTCACCTTTACCGTCTATGAGTACCTCAAGTCAAAGCTAGAAGCAAGTAACTTGGCCTTCACCGGCGGCAAATATGAGGAGTAAGAAAATGGCCATGAATGTCGATGCATTTTTTTGCGATATACCCTTGCTTTTTTCGACCAAAACGAGGACAAAGATGGGTCTGACTGTAGTCTAGTACTAGAAGAGAGATGAAACAGGGTCAGCCCTTGCATGCATAGGATTGCGGATGATGGTGGTGAGGGTGACGATATGGCGGCAAACATGTTTCGTTTAGAGGTTTCATTTGCATCCCTGGATTGCGGAGTTGGATCATGTACGTTTTGGAAGGGGTGATAGGGAATATGCCCCTAAGGTTTCAGTAAAACTGGATTATATATCTTGTATAAAAATATGGACAATGTCTATTCAGGCTAGATCGTTCCGTTCGTATGTGTCGTAACTCGTGAGGGCTTCTACCTGCCGGGGCGCTTGGGCCTGCTGAAGCCTGATGATGTCACCGGCTTGGGATGGAGATCGTTCAGGACTTCCTGTTCAGTAATCTCGCTAGGATCTTCTACCTCAAACTTCTTTTCAAGGACTATGCCGGCTTCTTGCTCGGCAATGGTGAGGACAGCACGCTTCATCAGAGGATACAGCATCCTATTCTTAATCGCCTTGTTTCCAGCGGTCGCGGGGCAGGTGTAAAAGAAGAGCACCGGAGTCTGCTCAGTTCCATCGTGGGTATGGGTAAACCGATAAAAGGTAAATCGTGGCTCGACCGACGAGATGCTCTTAATGAGGTCGCTGAGGGAGCTAGGGTTCAACGACTCTGGCGCAAGCTCTACTCTCTCGGTAGCCGGGTTGATTTTCTGCGCCACATATGATTAATTTCTTGTTTTGGCTACTGCGTTATATCAAGCAGCAAACTTACCAGCGTCGCCACGGACTTTTGCCCCTCAGCAACTTCCTTCATAGCGGCAATAGCATCTTCATTGACCGGCATCTTCAGGCTCTTGCTGAGATGGATTTCTCGGATAGCAGTACCCGATCCAGCTTCCTGCTCTGCCCTCTTGACCTCTCCTAGAGACTTCTCTTCTTCAGTCAGAGGAGCCTCCAGTGCATTGTGTGCATCGTAGGCCTTGAATCCCTTTTCTGTCAATTCGTGGGCCATCGTCATGAAGGGCGTCTCGCGGAAGTGCTCAGTGCCCAGCTCTCGCACCAGGGTCAGACGTGTCGAAGCGATAAGCATCTTCGAGCGGACGTTGGCGGCATCGGGAACGTATGTCACGGCAACGAACCTGGGCGTGTCTTCGTAGCGGCGAAGGATGGCATAGAGTGCAACATCGGGCTTGATGAAAGGCTCGAGAACGGCGAGATTCTGTCCAAAGTCTGACGACGTCCCCGGGATTGTCTTGACGGGAGTCAAAGTCTCGCGTTCAATCGTTACCAGCAGGGCAAAGTCAGACGGCGTCGCGAGCAGCGAACTGAAGGCCTTCTGGAGCTCCTCGGAGGCTGTATCGAGATTCTGCGGTCAGCACACCGCAACAAGACGAGGGGCCAATTGATCCGGCATTATCGCGGCATCCGTACCTGAGATTCCAGACTGCATCTTGGCTCGGTGTTTTTCAGGGATCGCAGCCTGTTGGTGGTTTGTTGTTCAGGCCGGTCAGATGCCTGGATCCGCTGATGAAGGCTCCAAGTTTCGAGGCTCTGGTCAAGGCCTGACGACGCATGTAAGTCCAAGTCCGCCAGTTGCTGCCCCGCCATGGTTGCACGACTGCAACAGCCCCTCCACAACGTGGCAACACTGCCCCACCAGATGGCACACACATTGCATGTTCACAACTACCCTGTATCGGGCTCGAAAATTAATTAATTAATTAAGGCTATTATCTATGGAAACATAGTAATGTCGTCTATTATAGCAACTTGTCATACGTATAGATGACATTCTAGAACGGATTATTATATTGGCTAGATGGACAAGTATGAACTGTTGATCTGTAGTAGAGATATTAGCTAAAGAGAGGATGTAGTGTTGTATAGGACAAGGGGAAGCTAAGGTCAAAATGCCAGTCGAGTTGAATCAATTAATTTGCAGTTTTTCTTGTACAATATTTAATGCGTGAGCCTTTGACTGCACTTAGCTATCAACCACTGTGCCAGCCGTCAACCAGCTTCCAAAATTTCCCAAAACAATCCACTGAGATATTGCTCATTATTGAGCTCCACTGGCTCATCAACTCGAAAAAACGATGACTTGTAAGCCCCTACATTATCATTGCTGCCAGTAGGACAAATCCTCCAATACCAGAAAGAGGAGAGATGAACCCGGAAGTTGAATCTGAAGCCGGAACATGAGAAGGAATTGGGGGATCTCCTTCGGGTTTCTTGCTTGGCCATGGCCAGAGAGTGCTCTCAGAAATGACTGGGGATAAACTTGGTCCGCCAGCAGGGTCACACCTGTTCACCGAAGGATCTCCTCCAGGATTTCCACCCGGAGCACCCAGAATATTTTCTCCTGAATAGGAACCTGGCTGAGGTGACTGGCAGTCTGAGGAATACTTTGGTGCATTGGCAGGAGGGGTTGCATTTGGAACTTGTTGATTCGGGCTGGAGAAAGTATTCGGTTCTGGTGCACTGCCGGGTGGTGTTAAAGGTCCTTGGGGGCCCTGGGGATCTTGAGAGCCCTGCAAAGGCGTGCTTAAACCAGTATTGCTCTGGGTCGTGCATGGGGATTGAGTTGCGGGAGTGCCAAGAGTTGGATTCACTGTAGCCGCTGGGTCTCCAGACGCAGGACCTACGAGTGATGTTGGAATTTCTGGTGCTGGTCCGTCTGGCGTAATTCGCTGAGACTGTAGAGGTTCTCCAACTGATGAGGCACCAGCAGATGTACACGAAGTCACAGCCGCAGCGACGGAGGACTGAGCGCTTGTTGGGTCTCCATACGTCGGCCCCTGGCTCGCAGTAACTCGCGTGTAAACGTTGGCAATCACAGGTACATTCTCTGGGCAAATGCTCCCGCACATGCCGAGGGTGCTGTCTCCCATGCATGGATAATCACACTTGGCCTCGTCAGTTGGGTGAATGCCATTCGCATCATCTCCACATCGACAGGAGCTGCAAAATTCGGTTAGGAGAACGGAACTATAAGATAAAATGTGTCTTGAAACTCACTCAGGGAGAAGGGCCACGAATTGGTGACCTTGACAAGCAAATTGGCACGACTCAGGAGTCAAGCGACCATTAGAAAATACAATCGCATCTCCGAAGCAGGATGGGTCGATAGAAGAGCAACCCTGGTAAGAAAAGGCACCGGTGCCATGAGTGGTTTGGCAGATGACACCGATCACGCCAATAATGGCGAATAAAAAGATTCGTATCATCTTTTGATAGAAGGAGTGTTGAGAATGAGATTCCAAGTTCGAGATTGACAAATGCGAGAATAGTGAGTGACACAGTTGGGCTAACGAGCGGCGGGCACAGCTTGAGAAAGAAGAGAGAGTAGAAAAGAAGGAGAATAAAAAAGAAAGAAAAGGATTGCTGAGGAAATTGGAAGAATTTTGGACAGAAAGGCGGAAGCCGTCCGAGGAGGAAGGAGCAGGCGAAGCGCAGGGGAGGCAGGCGCCTGCTTCTCCTTCCTGTGACATCGAAAGAACATCTTCAATGACGAGACTCGGCGAAATTAGAGAATTTAGTGGATTAATTTGAGCTAAATATGAGAAAAATACGCTTGAAGGAAACAGCTAATATTGACATAATTGTAGCATCTGATTTCTTTATACTCCCGGAGTCTTCATCGTGGCTGCGGTTGGTGTAATGAATGCCACAAGTGGAAGTAACAACATGACATCACCCTTGTTACATGTTGCAAACGAGAAAAGAATGTAGGAGATCAAAGAAATGTGAGTACCTAGGTAGGTAGGCATCTAAGTAGACACCTCAGAGTAATATTGATTGGAACATGATACAAAAACTGATGCTCTACTCACTTAGATGAACCATTTTTATGAGCAAATGGACATCTGAACACCTAGAACTCTGGCTCGCTGTATTACACACGGAGCATATGAACAAGTATATGAACATGAGTAATATGAATGCCTGTTTTCAAGATAAAATAATTGAGTCAAATAACAAGTCTGTTTAATGAGAGACTACAGCTCTACATGATGCTCTGATTTCCAAATCGAGAAATCTCAAGATCTTAGGAAGTCTCTAACGGGATTGGATGAGAATCTGCCTCCCAATTTGACAGACCCACACCACTTTGTCTAGTGGACCCAAACTCCACAATTAGTCGTCGCCTCAGGCACATTTTCTGCAAACCCTTGCAAGCGCACAACAAACGTGAGCAGAGGGCACGAAAACCCCAATTTAGCGAAGCCATTTTCCAAGTGCGCCAAAGTCTACCAAACCGGGCTTCACCTCAGTTTTCCGTCGTCACGATCAACTCATCCCAACCGCCCCCCAGTTGAGCAACCACCGTCAAGATGAGCGCCGTTAACAAGATCGCCGCCAACAGCCCCTCGAGGCAGAACCCTTCCGAGCTTGAGTCTAGCATTGCTCAGGCTCTCTTCGATCTCGAGACCAACACTGCCGACCTCAAGGTTGCCCTGCGACCTCTGCAGTTCGTCTCTGCCCGTGAGGTGAGAATGACTTGAAGAAATTACCAGAAAGCCTTTCAGAAAAAAAAAAGACCGAATACATCTTCAAGTGCCTGTTCCCAAAGCTCTACGATGGCTTCGTGTGCGATTGGCGTTCCCTCCATGCAGAGAGGGAGTGTGTATGTAATGCCAATTCGACAGAATGGAATTATTTGACACCCTCTCTCTGGTAAAAACAATTAATAAATTCTGGAGGGACGCGCCGTCTAACCGGAGTACTATTGACTTCTGTGGAACAGGACGGGAAGCGGTCCAAGGCATATGTCCTGGAGCTCGCATGCTGACTTTGGGATCTTGAATAGATCGAAGTTGGCCACGGCAAGAAGGCTATTGTCATCTTTGTCCCCGTCCCTTCCCTGCAGGGCTTCCACCGTGTTCAGCAGCGGTAAGCAGAATCCCTTTAGTCGAATTGAAAACTCACCACAGAGAGACTAATTCAATTTCCCCCGACAGCCTGACCCGTGAGCTGGAGAAGAAGTTCTCCGACCGCCACGTCCTCATCCTGGCTTCTCGCCGTATCCTTCCCCGCCCCAAGCGCTCTGCCCGTTCCCGCAACACCCAGAAGCAGAAGCGTCCCCGTTCCCGCACTCTGACCGCCGTCCACGACGCCATCCTGGCTGATCTCACCTACCCCGTTGAGATCGTCGGCAAGCGTATCCGCACCAAGGAGGACGGCAGCAAGCTCCTCAAGGTCATCCTTGACGAGAAGGAGCGTGGTGGCGTTGACTACAGACTCGACACCTACTCTGAGGTCTACCGACGATTGACTGGCCGTAACGTCAACTTCGAGTTCCCCCAGACTAGCAGCACCGAGTTTTAGACTAGTTAAGGAGAAAAGAAATTTAACCGGCATTCAAAATTTTGAAGAATTTTTCTCTTTTGGGGGCCTTGGGAACACAAGGAATTAAAATGCGTTGCTCTATTTAAAGCATCGGTGGGTTGGTCAACATTTGGGCTTGGCGTCTGATATCAAGGTAGCTTTTGTTTTTTTAATGATATAAAAGCTGCTGGCATGATTTGATCAATTCACTCTCATCGATTCCTCTTCCCATTCTTGGTGTCTATTTTGGTTTTGTCTTCTTTATCGTCTATGCTTTTGGGTATCTATCGCTGTAGGAAACGTTCCCATTATTCGTGACTGATGCCCCCAACCCCAAGCACGCACCAGTATGCCAGCTCTCGCTTCTCCCTAGTTTCCTTGTCCTTGCTTGCCGGCCCGTCCATGTCAGCCTGCGTATCAGCTTCCCACTCCATGCGAACAAACATGGGGATCTCCAGAATATCTTCGCCGTTCTTGAGTGGACTGGTATCGATCTTCTCGTTGCCCTTCTTGGGTTGCTGGTCGACTCGCAAGGATGCCGGGATAACTTCCAGCACGATGCTCACCCAATTCCGTCCCTTTTCCCAAATTTTACCCACCTCAGGGCCCTCGTCTGCCTTGCGACTCCTGTCCTTCTCATCATCCTTTAATGCATCATCCCACATGTCAGTGTTGGCGTCAACTTCGAATTGTGGACATAGCACGGTGACTCTGCTGGAGAAACGACCCGGGGTTGCATTTGGTGATGCCAGCGTGACTTTTATGTTGTCAAAGAGAGGATTCTTAAAAGTAACGACAAAATGGTATGGTTGATGTGGCTTTAATGGTGCTTCTTCCTGGACCATGGGTCTGTACGTTACAGGCGCGGGCGTAGCAGTTGGGTTGAGCGGCCGGATCGTGATTGTGGGTATATATGATTTGGCAACTAGGCGAATCTTGAATCTCGTAGACGTGACTTTGGCCTCTGGTTTTGATATGATATGGCGGCATGCGGGACAACGTTTGGATCGCTTACTGCGAAGAAGATATGCAATCGGGCGAAGTTCGTCCTCGAATCGTGTAGGCTCCGTTTGTTCTCGTCGCTGTTCAAGAGAGGCTGTTACGTCCCACCCTCCATTGATGAGCTTCTTTATATCTTTTGATTCGTCCAGATTGGCAATTCTCAGGCCATCGTTGGTGCCGAGTGCTTCGCGCATTATATCTGCAGGGCCTTGTTGCAAGCGACCCTGGTGACCCCGGCCAGTGTACAAAGACATGATGCGAGTCAGAGCAGCGGGGGATGAAAAGCTGTGTCCATCGTGCAATGGAAGCCCACGTATTGACGAGTTTGTTTCTGAGAGCTGTGTTTGGTAAAATGCTTTCAAGTTGGCAAACTGCAAATCCGCGTCTACCTGATCGTCGGGCACGGGCGGCTCGTCTGGGTTGTCTTTCCGACGATCCTTGACGTCTCGCAATGTGAGCTTCGGCTTGCCTCCGTTGTTTACTTTGGAAAGCTGATTGTATATGCCACTAGGTCGATCGAATTCAACACCAATCTCGGTCGAAGTCCAGTTGCAGTACTGGCAGAAGAGCGCATATGGGCCGCCGCTGGGGTTGGTTTGGTACTGCGTCGGGAGAAGGTTCGCATCCGTGGTAGGTTGAATAGCGCCAACTTGGAGCGGACCGATGCATACTGGACACTGGTAGCAGCTTCGCGTACATCTGGCTCAACAGCGATCAGCTTTGGTCATGACAAATACTATTCACGACGAAAGGGGCCAATTTACCTGTTGCCCTCACTGCGTAGGTTACTGCTAGGCACCTCAAAGAGGCAGTTGGGGCAATAGTAAGTGACAGATTCCTCTGTTACGCATCTCGGACATCGAATCTGTTGGCAGTCTTCGCAGTAGAGGAGGTATTCAAGCGGATAGAGGCTGTAATTTGACCGCGGGGCTTTGGGGTCGAATGTTCGGTCGTCCTCCTCTGGATCGGAAGAGATGCCGCTTGGATTGAAAACTGTCTGATCCGAGCATGGACACTGGATGTATGTGTACGGGGTCGAAAGCGACATCTTTCACACTACATCTCCGTTGGCGCGTGAGTGGCTGGTATGGGCAAAAACCAAGTGGACATCGTTAGCTGTGCTCTAATCACGACAAAGTCTCGGTGAGGAGCTTCGACTTAAGGTGAGCTCAGCTCGGTGAGTAAGTTCCATTTCCACGTGATCCACATCTGTTTATCAGATCGCCGAGCTTATCAGCCAGATGGCTTATGTAAGGGTCTACGATCCTCCGGAGAGCATGCACAGGTACTTCTGTACTTCGTATTTGTTCCCCGCTTTCTATCTTTCGCAGATGTGCCCCGGATTCTTGATGATCATCCCCATCCCGGCTAAAGCTCTCACCACGGGCGATCGATATATTGCAATGACGCTTACATGACAAGCAGAAGTTCCCGGTTGGCGGGCGTACGCTGGAGTCTCGGTAGTGGCAAATCTGCAGGTCTTGCTCATGGCGCTACGAGGTCGAGACGGAGTTGGCCGCTTTCGTTTTGATGTTTGCAGCATTTTCTCCCTCCCATGGATCATCTATCGTGGCAATTTGCCATCCACGAGGCCCATTCAAAAAGTCTACCTTGTCTTTCATTATAATCAATTTTCATATCCGTGGTTGTGTTTGGCAAAGATCAGCTCTTCATACTCACTCATCTCGTGTAAGCCAGACGACGCTTCTCGCTAGGCCTTCGCTAGACTAGGAACCCCCTTTTCAAATGCCACGCAAGCTATACGAAGGCATAGCACAGTCCGTTTCCTGGACGCAAACGTTCCGTCATGTACCACTTGCAATAGCACCAATGTTAATGCCCTTCTGCAAGCTTGCTATGCGGCTAACGAAGGCAGCTAAGAGTGATGTTTCGTATGAAGCATTATGGTTCTGGGCTATCAAGTGAGATGGCACTAATACTGTGATGTGTGCTGTCCTTCACTAGCCATGGTTGGTGAATCTACTGGGCTGTGTCTTGGATGGAATTGCTGCCAAGAATGCATATATTCCCGCCAAGTTTTGTCGGTGAAGCTTTACGTGCTTTACAATGTCTCATCATGTGAAATATTAAAGTAGCATGCCGCTCTTTGCTATCCTCAAGTTAAAAACTTCTATGGCCCTTCTTATTTAGGAGATGTTAGCGGGGAATGAGAAGACTGTCTTTCACAGAGACGTTACTCGCACTGCTGGTGGTGCCACCACACTTCTTGATCAGGTCAGGAACCAGAGATAGGAGAAGCACGGGAAGCCAGAAGTAATCAGGAACAGTGGCTCGTATTTAACCTTTAGCTTCAGCTGGCTGAGTGAGCACGCAAAATCAATATTTTACGAGCGTACGTAAGGCTGACAAACGAGATCGGTAAAAGAAAACAACGGTCTCTGCACTATCTCCTTGCCGAGGAGGCTTGCATGGAAGTGTCTCTTGTAGAACGCTTAATCGGTTGCAACACAGACTGTGGATACCTGAGATGGAAGAAAAAAAAGTTCAAAGCAAGTCGCAAAAAGCAAAACAGAGACTAACCAAGACTAGCAGAAAACGAACACCATGACCCAGAGTCTCACATGCTGTAAAACCAACCATCTGGATAGAAGGGAGGGAAGAGGGGAACAAAGCAAAGCTTTTTTTTTCTCGTCGGCAGTTATCGAAATCACCATATGCTGCTGGTTTCGGCCAACAGCCTGCAAGGACCTGGGTCTCGCTTTTTATTGGGGGCGATGCAGGTAACGCAATAATGGGAGTCAATGATGTCCGCACGACGTCGGGCGTGTTTTGGCGCATCGGATCTGAGATGGCCGCAGCCCGCAGTCCGCCAGAGCCGCCGAAGTGGAGTTGCGTTGGGGTGGTGAATATCGTGGATCCCTGTCTGATGGATGGGGAATGGGCAGGCTTTGAGGCCGGAGACTGGATGGCATGATGATACTCATCACTTTTTTTCTCCGGTCCACTCCCGGCAACTACAAGGGACTCACGGAAAAGGGAAGAAATTTCACTCGGCTATCACAGTCAGCCCGAAGAGAGGCAAAAAAAAAATGAGATGATTGAAAGAGCCGAGGAAAATGGGTGCTCCCGATCGATAACCAGGAACACACCGCATCGTTTGCGAGCTAATGAAGAAACGAGACATGTAACAAGAAAAAGCTCCACATCAAGCAGCGCCGCGGCGAGCCCGCGGGCTTTTGCAACTCTGCGACTGCGCGATTGGAGCTGAGGCTGGTGAGAGGAAGTTCAGCTCATCGATAGTGTGAGTGACGTGGATGCATCTCGTCTTGTCCTGTGAAAGAGGGCTTGCAGAGAGAGCCCAGGCCGGCTCGGCGAAGGATCCCCGACGTCCAGCCATCTCTCAGTGTCTCCCGTCTTCACTGGCTGCTAGCACAAGTACCAGTATGCCACGGCATGCATAAGGTGGTGAGCACTGCGTGGCGGGACCCAGACCAAGGCAGGCCCGTCATGCAAAATCTGGTTTCTTCGTGGTCAGAGTGGCCGGTCGCGGCCTTTTGATATGCATCCGGACCTGGCCACGAGCAAGTAAGTCTCTGGGTGACGTCTCCGCTTGAAGAGGAGAGAAGAAAAGGGTATTCCCTATACAAAGACCAGACTACATAGTACCAAGTGGTGTTGATGTAGTAGTAGCAGGTAGTAGTAGTAGGTAACATCCATTTTCTCTTCTATTTTTTTTCTCGTCTTTTCTTTCGTGGCTCATGATGATCCAGCCAAGTGGAGTGAAATCATGCAAACAAGACAAGGACCGCACGTTGGACTCGGTGCCAGCTCACCACCGCCTCGTGCTCGCTGCAGAGCCACTGAGCGGCTGGCTGACCCCTGCAAGCGATGAACGCTTAGGATGCGACAGTCCACCCTCCAAAAGACGCCTGGGGGCTGCTGATGAAGACGATGTCATCCCTGCTTCTCTGCATGTGCGTGCTCCGTCGTGTGTACTTGGATGGCTGCGTTGGTGCGAGCTGTGAGCGCAGCGTGCTACAAGGGAGCAAAGTACAGGTTACATGCTGGGACTAAATGCCAAGGCACCGCCAACACCGGCATTACCTTAGTTTTTCTCGGAGACCAGCTGCTCCGTGAAGTACATCTATATCTGCCTAGTAGCAACCTGTAGTAGTACCTGTAGTAGTACCTGTAGTAGCGCCTAGTATGCTTGTACAGTATATTCCGTGCTCCGTGCTCCGTACTCCGTAATACTACGTTTGATGCGAATACAGGGGGCCGCCTATCCTTGCAGATTTGGCTGCTGGCCAAAGCTTTTTAGCGGCGCTGCTTAGGGGAAAAGGAAAAATTGGCAATGCGCCAAGCTGGGGGGAGCTAGGCTAGGCCGGGCTAAGCACCAGGCTAGAGCAATTGCCTTTTCGGCACCCGACGCAACAAAACAAGTAAACCGACCAGCTACGAAAACGTCGTCCGAGCCTCTGGGACCTTTTCCTCCCTTTATACTTTTGTGATTTCTCCAGCCGTCGCCCCTCCTCCCGGTTCGTATGAGCCCTACCGCACACAAGATGGTTCTGTCAAGTGATTGATTGCTTGAACGATCCCCCATGGCTGCTTTCGACTGCGAATACGTACTGCCGTGATACCGCCTTCGAGTCGACGGGCGTTCAGCAAGCTTCAAGCCTTGCAGGAACCACACACCAGCCGTGGAACACGAGAGCGGGCTCGCCATCACTAGCCTGTGACGTCTCGGGTTTCCCTCTGAGCATCGCCTTGGCCTGCCCGTGATTCGTCGCTAGCTGTCGACTGGCTGCTGTCCTGTTTTGCCTTTCATCTTGCTGGGGAGAGAAGCTGGGATGGTGTGAAGGAAGCAGGAAGACGGACACTTAGACTTTTTTGTTGTGGATTGCTTCAGCCTGCATATATCATATATACACAGGGTATATATATTAACTTGACGCCGGGTGGCCTGTCTCATATCATTGGAAGCTATCCCGCCCCCCCTTGCCCAGCGTCTCCCTCACCAAACGTCAGTCCTTTACGGGCTTCGTTCCACTCCACTCCGTGAATAGCTTTCCCGCCTCTGATGGCCGGCCTGAGGGCAAGATCAAACAGCGTCCGCAGGGCTCGCGGGCTTTCCATTGGAGAGGATGGCAAGGCCGTGCCGCTAAAGCGATGGGATGGTGCCAGCAGGACGTGCAGGGACTGGGACGGGCTACGAAGGGTAAGTCGCATGCTAGTTGGCCTAGTTGAACATGAGGCGACGCTCTTCTCTTGACGTGCACCAATGGCGTATTGATAATTCATCTGACTGTTTGTGGCATTGCTTTTAGGACCCAGAGATATGGGAGAGAAACGGCAACTGCCTCATCCACTTATACGCCAAGGGAGATTCAAAGCGTGGGCCGTCTTTCAAGCTGCCATTCGCGGCCCTGCTATCGGCTGGATGCCTTCCACTCGTTGAAAAGTTTCTGGTCCTGGAGGGTCTTGCGTCCAAGACGGCGCAAGAGATTGAGCGGTGGGATCAGCTGCATCCCAGGTCGACAGCTGAGCTGTATATACCGGCCCCGCCTCATGCCAGCGAAAAGCAGGCGCAGCACTTCCACCTAGCAATGAGAAATCTTTGCGCATGGATTCTTGGGAGGCCAATGGTGGGTAGAAACTTGGGCGGCGCACTCGTTACGCTCCTTCACTCCATGCGTGAGTTCAGATCCACGCCGGGAAGTAACGTCGATGATTTGTTGAAGTATATGCGCCAATCGCAGTACCTCGATATGGTCGAAGCACCTATTCATGCAACGGCAGCCCTGCACCTAGCAGAAACATTTCATCTCGGTAGTTTGTATAAACAGGCTTTTGCTCACTGCGTTGGCATGCATGACCGCCTCTTCTACAGCTCCGAATACCAGGTAAGGAAAGACACACCTAGCAGAGCGTGTATAGCCCATAGCTTCTTCTTCTTTTCTTTATTCTTTTTTTTTTTTTTATTCTTTTTTTTTTTTTTTTTTAAAATACACCAGATACTAATTTGCTCTCATGTAACAGCTAATCAGTGCGGTATCG